>JAUMHE010000051.1:0-23739 GCA_032359235.1 Enteromius mattozi
GTCCTTCACCACGAGCGGCGCGCTGCAGTATGTGTGTAGTAAACAAAACCTCACGTCTCCGGCTCCGCCATTCATTCATTCATTCATACACACAGAGATGATCGCGCAATTACTTAATGCTTAACAGATCGTATAAATCAGTGGAAACTGTATAGAAATAATAATTCTGTGCAAAGGAATCCTGTTTCATTTTTCTGCCACCACTGCAAGGCATGTCACTTTTTTCAATGAAAGGCTCTGACAAATAGCCCTCAAGCTCAGGTCAAATTTATGTTAACAATCATGACATAAAACACTTGGCTCAAACTTGCGTGTATTTTTGACACATTAATTTAACCGCTTGAGGTAACGTTACTGCTAATGTTAGCGTCCTCTCAACATACTGCTGTTCTTTCTCTAATGCAGCATCTAGTCAACAAATTAAGTACTTTATATTGACATGAAAACATGTACTGGAGTGTACTGTATACATCATTTTTTCGTTGTCTGTGTTTTAAATGTGCATCTGTCCGCACTGTCCTCTCTGTGCAGCGCGCGCAGTATCACCTTTCAAAACATATGCACGTGTTTTCAATCATTTTCGCCTCTAGAGGCCGCTCTCGCACTGTATAATGATAACGGACCCTTCACAGCCCCTCCAGCAGCAGATACAACCCGGAAAAACTATCGGCGAAGATTTTTGCCAATAACCGATAGTTCCGGGAATCAACTATCGTGCCGATTAATCGGCAAAACCGATACATCGGTCGACCTCTAATTTCTACCAAGTACACACACATTTACACCAGATGAACATGTCCTGCACTAAAAGTCCATCAGCGGTCCTGCAGGTATATTACTCCGGAGGAAGAGCACTTTGAAATTACACACTCCACGGTTTCTGTCAATCTAAAACTCTGTCAGAGGGTACAAAACTTTTCTCGAGGCATGCTTTTTTTATTGGGTAACTGTATCTACAGCCTGTTGGAAGAAGAGTAAAACATACATTTATAGGATGGCTAGGATTTCATATTATAGTCTTTGCCATGCAAATGATGGCACTATCAATCAATCAGCTTTATTTATACAGCGCCTTTAACAATACAGACTGTGTCAAAGCACTGAACATCAGATTGGAGAATAGAGGGTCAGTAATGTATCATACACTCACCGACTCTGTAAATAGTGACAAAGGAAAACCCTAACCCTACACGAGTGAGTACACATAACAACTGAAAACAATTGTGATACTCGATAGAATCAAAGTCTGGATCTAAAACATGAGTCTGTGACCATCATACACTACCCCGATGTTCTGTGGAATCTGTCAGCTTTCATCTGCAGACTGGCTCTTACTTTCTTCAACTAGAGTCAACTTGCTCAGAGTGGAAAATCAGGGCATAAATCGCATAGTGTATTCCAGCCTTTAGATAATGCCAAGGTAGCTAAAACTGTCAACAATTTCTACAAACTGGCCATTAATAGATATAGGACAGCGAGGCGTAAAGAATTTCTGCCGTGTAGGGATACAGAATAATCATGGGCCGATATGTTTGCGCATTTTGTCATTTTGGCACCTGATGGCATTTACCGCTGATTACAGAACTGGCTTTACTGACAAAATGCGCAAACATATCGGCCGATGATTATCGTGCATCCCTACTGTCGTGTCTCAAAAATTAGTTCCTTTGTTTTAGTAACACTGAGAAGAAGATGGTTGTCTGTGCACCACTGGGTCAAATAAGCAACAGATTGATGTGATGTGATAGTCGTGGATCTGTAGTGATGTGTGAGGCAGCAGGACGGTCACGTCCTCTTCATGTGTGTGTTTCTGTGTTCAGACAGGACTCATGTACTGGCCGGTCATGCAGGTAACGCACTTTCACACACACTTCTGCAGCAGACGGCTGCTGGCTGAGATCTGAGCTCTTTCACATGTTAATGCTCTGTAGTTCCTGAACTTGGCTCTGGTTCCTCCTCTGATCCGCACGGCCTTCACCGGCTGCTGCGGCTTCATCTGGGCCGCGTTCCTGTGTTTCTCGCAGCAGAGCGGAGACGGCACCATCACGGCGGCTCTGGACTGGGTTCGGGACGTCGAGCACAAACGTCAGGAACCGATCTCAGGATCGGACAGAGCTGAACAACGCTCCGGGACAAAGAAGGACTGAGACGTTCCTCCAGTCTGTTCTGTTTTTTATTTAAAACACTAAAAAACAGATTATTTTATGACTAGTCTGCATTTGCTGCTGATGCAATGTTCATTTTTAAGGTTTGCTTTTTAAAGCACAAAAACGTTTTTTAAAGACTTTTGTTGTATTTAATTCTCTGTGTTGGTTTTGTTTGCCTGTTTTTTGTTTCATGTTTGTTTCTGTGTCATTCACACAGTTCCTGAGATATTGTTATTCTGCTAATAAATGCATGTATTTATGTGTGCATGTATGTATTGAGTGTTAGACAGGGGTTTATTTAGTATTTCAGCATTTTCTCTCTTGAAATATGACTGGTTTATTCTTCACAATTCTAAATGATAATCACTAGAGTTTTCTTAATTTAAGGATGTAGTCTGGTCATGTGTCATGTTTCTTTGAGCTGTTTGACTTTGTTTCGAATGCAACGTGCCTCATTAATTTGATTGGATTTGTAATTTTATGGAAACATGTTTTATATTTGTTTAAATGCTAGTGTATTTGTGTACAAAGCAGATAATTCATGGTTTAAACATATCCTTTTCTTTATGCTACTGTTAGTATTCTATTCTCATCCGTCTTACAGCACATTTATTTTCAGTTTGCACACTACAGTAAGTCCAGTGCAATTAAATGATTTAAAATCTATTCAATTGGTTGGTGTTTGTTGTTTAGCAAATTGTAAATATCTTCATAATCCTTTTTTTTTCCCTTTTTTAATCAAATGAACAATTCATCAACCAATATGGTAGGATCCTGTGTATTCTGTATTTACTGTAAATTATATGTTAAAAGAATAAAACCATGTTAAGGATAACTTTTAGACATTTGCTGTTTCAGATTATTTTATGGATAATTGGCTAAAACAACTGTTGTGAACTAAATGAGCAAAACGTTATTTATCTTAATTACTTTCGATGCGTAATATGTAATTATTATAGTTAATGAGTAATGTGTAATTATTGTTTATGGTAAGGGTCATGACTGATGCTCAGTTTAATGAATGAACAGACCTATATTCAGACCGTCGGACCAATGTTAAATCCTGCCTTAATTTTACAAATGTTTTTACTCAAATAACATCCATAAACTTTCTTAATTTAAAGGAGTCGTTCACACGATGGAAGCAGCTGGAGTCCGGGACGGAACGGATGTGAGGAAAATACATTTACATTTTAGTCATTTAGCAGACACTTATATCCAAAACTACTTACAAATGAAGACAATAGGAACAATCAAAACATGATTTTTTTATAACAAGGGTTTTCATGTGAACGGTTGGCTACAAAATGCAGATTAAACTATTTTCTGGTGTCATCCTTTGTGCGCATGCGCTCCGCATCCCTCATCACGGTGACGTCACGCAGCTTCATTCTGTCAAGATGTTGTTCGGTTCCGCGGATGAGCGCAGATTAGCGTGATTACAGCGACGAGAAAGCGACAAAATCAACGATATCCGAGATTTGTGACATCAACATTTACAATGGAGTTAAAGAAAGCTATTTCTGCAAGCGAAGCGAAGATGAAAACCTACGGAGCGCTGCAAGAGACAAACCGGAGCAGAGACAAAGGTGACAGTCACTTCAGATTTCCATGTTGTGATCAGATATCATATTAGTCTCATGGTCGGATATGATTTCACTGTTATCATCAGGCATGCGGTCATGCGATATTAGTCTTATTATCAGATATGATTGCAGTGTTGTTATCAGACGCGATATTGATGTTATCGGATATGATTTCACGTTATTAATTTTCAACGACTTTGATCCCCTGTCTTGTTTTTGTTTTTTGTCATTTTTACTATACAACATGGGCCATTTTATTACATGAAGGATGTGTTTAATAGCATCCTGTGCTGAAAATGACGTTAAATGGAGTCTTATCCAATCAATCATACTTTTATGTAAGCATAGAAACAGCTCCTTAGCTTAATAATTCTTCTGGCCATCAAATAATATTTCTATTACTACTAGTTTTAGTAACGATTAAGTTTAAGCTGTCTGTCTGTGGACTAGTAAGCCAAATCGGTTCATGTTTGTTACACCCAAGAAAGAACTACAGGAGCAGGTGACCTTGTGAGTCATTTGTTGAATAAAGTGTCCGGCTCCTCTGTTCTGCTCAGTTCTAGAGCTTCACGTGCTTCTTCAAACATCTCATGTCATCTCAAGCACTCTCTTGTTGTCTTGGTAAACTAACTTTTTTAAAACTTAAAAATTTTGAGTGGCAAAATAGTCCATTGTGGTGGTATTAAATTAAGTTTTTTGAGGAAAAACATTTGACAATAATCATGATTGTTGTAATTTAGGGCTTCTCGAGTCCAGATGAAGTTGAGCAGATGTGCCACTTCCCTGGACACGTTCAGCACACGACAATCGATCGGCACAACACCTGGTTCTTTTAGACTATTTAGAAATCCTGTGCCGAATGTCTGTCCTTACTCCAGATCCACTTTCCTGCAGAGTTTAGTTCCTGATCAAACTCGCCTGACTTCAGGAAGATCTTGAAAGTGTCCAAAATCATTTTAATGTGGCTGAAAGTCCAAACAATCAGGGAACATATAGCAAAGCCATAGATGCTCAATAAACAGAAGAGTCCAGGAGAGTGAAGGAGGACACAAGAGACCGTGGCAGGCCTGTGAGGTTTCTGAACCAGACTCCGTCCTCATCCACAGAGAAGCAGATCTCCTGGGCTGAAGAGCTCGTTCCCTCGAGTCTGAAGTGGGTTCCTGAGTCCAGAGCAGTGAGGAGAAATACGAGTCCAGGTAGTGTGTGTATGACCGGAGAAGCTCCTCGAGGGAATGATCATCCTGACAGAGAAAGATCAGGCCTATTCTAGACTGATCATGAAAGTTGTTCTCATGTGCTTCAGCAAGAATTTGATTTACTTCCATCAGGTCGATGTTGTCTACATATAACCGTTATAAGAACTCTTTTGTTCCTTTGGCTGCAAGGTTGTTAAACTCTAATTCGAGAGACACAGCTGTGTGATCATTATTATTGATGTTGGTGCTTGTTATGCAGTTTTTACCTGTATTACTCAAAACAAATTTCCTTCATGAGCGACAAATAAAGCAAAGATTGACTGATAGCAGGAGGAGACATGGGATTTCTAATAAGAAGAGCAAAACCAGATCAAGGAACGGGTAACACCAGGAACAACTGACCAAGAAAAGTATTACAGGGCTTAGATTGCTCTGACACTCTGCCGAGTCTGGCTTGAAAAAAATAATCCTACATTAATAGGCAGCAGGACGGTCAATAATCGAGTTCACCTGCCAATGATATGAGAGGAGCCATATAGAGCATATTTACGCTCCATGAGATTTTATTATTCCAGATGCGCTGAGAAAAGCCCATTATTAAACGATGCGCCTCCTGCAGGATCCTCACATTAGATTAAGTAAAGCGACAGTTTTGAAGACGGGCTGGTTAGGTTATGTACTTGCTCAAATATTGATTTTGGACAAAAAAAAAGAAAAAACTGCAGCTTTAAATTTTTTATAATGTTCATGTTATGTATAAGCATATTACATTACGTATTTTTGATAAGACCATGTAATTACTAGGTTTTGAAATATTATTTGAGCCAAATTATTGCCTCATCATATACTATATCATACTAAAGCCTGATTTTCACTTTGTCTTGTAGGTGTTACTAAAATAATCATTAGTTACAGCCCTAAATTAGTTACTCTATTAAAAAATACAACTGCAAGACAAATATTTTGTTCTCATGTTCTCATCTCATGTTGTCTCACTCCTAGAATTTTCCAAGTGAAGGATATAGTTTTCATTCTTCAGGTCAATTCATGAAAAAAAATCAGTTTGAATAAGGAAAGCAATAACTTTGCCATCCTTTCAAATGTTAAAGTTCCTATAGTCATTGCATGCTCTGCATGTGCTCCACACCGACTCTACGCTGATATTAGTACAGACAGGCTAACAAGATAACAAAGAACACAGTACAGGGGAACCAATTCACTAATAAAACTATGAAGGACTACAAATCCCAACACAGGAAACAGGAAACAACTATAACATAAAACTGCAAATAAAACCTTTATATAACAAAAAGAGAAAATCAGCCACTAAGACGCAAACATGCCCAGAAGTTGAAGAAACATCTGCTTTGCATCTGATTTTAGGTTTTTATAATAACAATTATCATAACCCTAACAATAACAATAACAACAGTAAGAATATTATGTCTTCAGGATATATACAATTTTCCAGTTTTGTTCCACCTCAATATTATTTTTTAAAATAACGTGTACATGGATTAATACAGCTGTGACTCTGTTGAGCGCACAAAGAAGTAGACAGATGTTTTTGTGTTACTGAATTTTCTGAATATCAGAGGACATGACTATCCCTGACCTCTGACCTGTTTAAGATGACAGCGGGTTAGAACAGAATATAGTGTGTCACAAACAGCTTTATAGTAGCCACAAGAAAAATGTATATATCTAAACAACTCCACCTGTGGGAACCTGAGCAGAACTGACTTCGTAATATAAGTGTAGTTGCCATTCTTTCTACGATGTAACAAGTACATTGGGTGTTATGGGAAGTGTTTCTGGGTGACCTAGGGTTGATTTTGCGTACAAAAGTATTCTCGTAGCTTGACAACATTCAGATTGAACCACTGATGGCAGATGGAGTATTCAGATGACGTCTTTCATACTTTTCTGTACTTTGACAGTGGTAATTGTTTGGCAGTCAATGGGACAGTCACAAGCCTCTCGGTTTTCTTTAAAAATATCTTAAATTGTGTTCTGAAGACACAATTCCACAGAATGAGTCTGTGAAGTTTCACCCCACAGATCGTTGATTATATAATTTAGAAAATGCCTATTTTGAGTGGAAGCAGAAACTCTCTGTATTAGAGCATGTCTCTTTAAATGCAAATGAGCTGTCCTCTGCTCCAGAATAGAAAAGTGCCTTTACAGCTTGTAACTTTTGATTATCGTGTCTATCGTGCTGAAATCACATGTTTTAAAGCTATATAATTTTAAAATTCTGATCGATGTTTTTTTGAGCACCAACATACGAAGCACGTGTATAGAAAATGGCTGCACACGGCATGTAAGTATTTAGTTCTCTTACATGAGTTTATGTTAAGAACATGTATGAGCTACAAACACACAGTCGGTTATGTTTGTGAAGGTAAACATCTGGGAAAGAAATTGCTTATTTATATCAAATCTGTGTATTAAGTTACATCAACATAATACAGAGTACTTACACTGCTGTCTATGCTATTAATATGCACCAAAGAATAAAATAAAAGCAGAGAATCACTTACTGCTCTGGACTGAATAATGTCTATAGCCTTAATAAGAAGACATTTATTGGATGCTACTCTTAAATGCTTCAGTGTGAAGATAAACATGGCAGATTGTGTGCGGTTCACTCAGGACAGTGTCAATCAACAATCTTGGGTGGGGCTTGTAAATTGTGATGTCACAATTGTGATCGGCATGCGCTGAGATGCTGCCAATGATACATGGAAATTTAAAAAAGGAGTGGGTGGATAGTTCTCATTATAGGGTGGTTGTGTACACACACTGCCAACACATTTATGTCTAAACAACATGTGAAAGTGAATTTTGCATAAAAGGTGTCCTTTAACAGATTTGAATAATAGAAATGTGATAGTGTGTAAGCCAGGTTAGAGATGGCTTTTAATTTAACCCTAACCCTAAGTCATGGATGCATAAATCAACATTTTTGCATTTTACATTGAAAGCATAGGTCATAATTTAGATATATTTTTGAGATGTAAAAATGTGGTCTTACAAATGCTAGAAGCACTGGAAATGCTATCAAACAGAACACTTAGGTTCCTAACTGATGACAGAATTTACAGAGCAGTCATCGAGTGTTAGACAGTGCTATTTCTAGAATTTAGCAGTAAGAAATTACTAGTCATCCAGATTTTATATCAGCTATGCATTCCATTTTGCAAATTTGTAAGTTTCATCATACTGTTTTCACCTGGTCAGAGGAGAAATGACCTCGACTGAGTCTGGTTTCTCCAGGTTTTTTTCTCCATTTTTTCACAGATGGAGTTTTGGTTCCTTGCCGCTGTCGCCTGTGGATTGCTTAGTTGGGGACACTTAATTTCCGGCGATTATCATTGCTTTGACCCTACTGAAACTGATCTAGACAACAATTCTCTGCATTCAATAATGAAATGCCTTTAGCTGAAAATTAAGTGTTTAACAATGCCACTCTATTCTCTGATCTGATAATGTTCAGTGCTTTGACAATCTGTATTGTTAAGATCGCTATATAAATAAAAGTGATTGATTGATTAATTGATTGATTGATTGATCAGAAATATAGAGCTGAGTATCAAAAGCATAACAGTGAACGCTAACACCATGTCTCCTGATGGTATCTCTCAAGGGTAACATGAAACATGTACAGTGTGAAAAGTAGCGGTCCTAGTACTGAGCCTTGAGGTACTCCAAACTGCACTTGAGATCGATATGATACCTCCTCATTCACTGCCATGAATCGATGGCGATCTGATAAGTACGATTTGAATCATGCCAATGCACTTCCTCTAATTCCACCATTGTTTTTCAGACTATGCCAAAAATAAAAAAAGTGTTGAATGCAGAGCTAAGATCCAGAAACACTAAAACGAGAAATCCTCACAGATACCATTTTTCTCTAAGAAGGAACATAGTTGTGAGGATACTGGTTTTTCTAGTATCTTTGCAGAAAAAGGATATTCGAGATCGGTCTGTTATTAAATAATTTTTTGGGGTCAAGTTTTGTTTTTTAATGAGCGACATAATAAAAGCCAGTTTAAAGGTTTTTGGGACATATCCTACTGACATTCTCACACACATGCACACATATACTTTCTCTCACACACACACACACACACTCACTCACCGTCTGTTTGTACCCAAGGCCAGATGGACGTGTTTATGGCTGAAAGCTCCATGTCTGCAGACGAGATGGAGGCGGAAATGGCTCGGATTCAGCGCCTGCGGGAGGTGCTGGTGAGACGCGAGTCTGAGCTGCGCTTCATGTGAGTAGCTGCTGCATTTACTGCACATTTTCAGAACGAAATGCTGAGATTCTTCTCTTGAAATGACAGAATCTGAGCGACTGGTTTACTTTCATGTTCTTCTCAGGATGGATGATATTCAGCTCTGCAAAGACATTATGAAGCTGAAGCAGGAGCTGAGGAAGATAGTAGCAGTACCAGGTTACACACGCGCGCACACACACACACACACACACGTGTCTCAGATTGGATCGACAGTGTGCATTTTCTAACACACAGATGCAGAGAAGACTAAGAAACATCGTCAGAGAGAAGAGAAATTAATCCAAGAGATTCATCAGCTGGTGCAGAAGAGAGATTTCCTGGTCGATGATGCTGAGGTTGAGCGTCTGAGGTCAGAGAAAACTTTTATTGGTGACGTTTGTCATCAGATTTACACTTTGAAAGTTTCTGAGAGATTTTTCTGCTTGTCTCTGTCTCACAGGGAGCAGGAGGAAGATAAAGAGATGGCAGAGTTCCTCCGACAGAAGCTCAGCGTCATACAGGGTAAGAGTTTGCACAGCCATCTCTCACGTTCATGTTTTAGGAGTTTGCTTTTACATATAATCAAATTGAGCAAATAATGTGCTGTTCTGAGCTCGGAAAATAGGAGAATCTTCTCCTTCAGCGACGAGACTAGAGTATGTGATCCGAGTGGAGCGGCTCCGAGCATTTAGTAATCAATCCAGTCCAGAAACACCACTCCGCGTCTGAAGTATTTTACTACAAACGTTTTTCTACCACATTCTAAAAAATAACGTTTGTCAGCATTAAAAGGTATAATTGGTGCTTTTTGCAGTGCACGTTTTGTTTGTGATTAAAATTACGGTATGCTTCCATCAGGTACTTTACCTTTATACGGATCGCTGCATTTCTTACAGATTTCTGCACATTTCAAATTAGATACATGATGAGAACTGTGAAATTATATTTGTTTAAATGCATTATTGAGCGTACGATTGTTTGTGAATAAGTGTTGCACATGTTTAAATAAGGCTCTCACCCGAAAATATTCTAGAAGGAATTAACAAATTCATTGAGAACTATAACTCAAGTCCATTGCCATCATTATAGACTTCTTTCTGATTTTAGCGATTCTTCTCTATCAAGCTAGCTAAATATGTTTATCATATAAATTCTTGCTAAATATGCAGTTATATTATGGGTCAATGGCACGTAATGTATTCGTGATGAAGCGGATGAAAACCACGACATTCTGACTTTTAAAAAATCCGCTCCTTGCTCCATTCACAATCACACCACTCCGCTCACAAACTCTGGACGAGACCATCACTTTGTTCCTCTGCCACGAAGACGAAGAAGCTGAAGCAAGCTCAACTTGCTGTACGCTCCCCGCTGCTGAAGAAGCCCCTGCTCTAGAAGATCCTTTCCCTGCAGCCATCCAGAAACAGAAGAAAAGTGTGTTGCAAATGATGCTTTGAGTGTGGCTCTTGCAAGGAGCTCATACACGAAGTGAACAGTCACAATGAGTGCATCACCTGGCTGGGGATTGCCCACAGAGAGGCTGCTCTCACCGAGGGTTCATGTTTTCATTGTGAGAATGTGAGTCTTGTCGTCTTCGCTCATGGATCACCTTCTTCAATGAAAGCAGTCATCGCCACTCTGTTCTCCTGACTCCTTTCTTTCCCAAGAGAGAGAAGCAGCGGAGCAGCTCGGGCTCTCGGGCTCGAGTTATACCCTGTCAGCCGCACACTTCATTCTCCCCACAGCACCTCAAATCACTGGTATGTTTTGCATGTGAGGATCAGTGTCCCTTGTCAGATGCCAGTGGCTTAGTATCCTTCACTGCTTCTGAGGAAGAGGTAGCTGACGATTCCACATCTGACGCTGAAGAGTGTGTGTGCTCCGGTGAAGAGCCTGAAGTGCATAGATTCACCTGTTTCCCACCTGGAGACAGATAGAAATTCACATTTTGATCTACTTCGACAACTAGCTAGTGCTGGCTTAATCAGAGTGGCAACTAGTCACTCATAGGTCATTGTTGCTCAACTACCTAGAAAATCAGTTCAGCCAAGAGTTCACCCTAGTGAAAAATAAATATACTTAAATATATTTGAATAATATTTATTTCATGCTCAGTATACTACAAATACATTTTCATATTTATGTACTTAATAAAATGCCATGCAATTGTACTTTTAGTATACTTCAAGTCTGCTAAATTGGAACAACTAATTTTGTACCTAATGCACTTTAATTGTGCAGAAGTAGTGCTGAAGTCCAATTAAAGACATGCTTAATATATCTGATTGTACTAAAGTGGAACTATTGCAAGTATACTTTAGGTACACTTTAAATATTTAGCATATAAATGGCAATATTACACAATCCTCATTAAAAGTGACATAAACATGCAATTTAGGCTTATTAATAACAAATATGCATTGTGCACAAGTAATACTCCAAATAAAGTTTAGTTAAAATGTTTATATCAGTAGGTCTCTAGTTATCTGTCAGTAAATATGTGAAAATATTTGAACTATAGTTAGTTTGATATAAATATATGACTTTTTTACTAGGGTAGTTAAGATGAATAAGTAATGTTGATTGATTTTCTTATTTCATATTTGACTGTGGGAGAGATCTGTGATGTTTCTGTCAGATGACCCACACTCGTTTATGACACGACAGACACGGGGCCATCTCACACTCATTATTATTGAGGAGCCACGAGTGGGGGGGCTCATGCTAGCCATGGACACACAGCCGTAAGCTTATGTTTTATTTTATTTTTCCTTCTTTATTTCAAATATTCAGAAACGTGTTAACTATATCATGAAATGTCTTGATTCTTGTGTAAGTAAATGCATATTGCACTTTTATAGATGATGTTAGTTGATCTAGTTAATGTTAGTGTAATCTATTACCTACGCATAAAAACCCATCTTTTAACTTAAAGGTTACTCCACCTCAAAATGAATATGTCATTAATCACGTACCAGGTTTGTGACTGTCTCATTGACTGTATTTACACGTATTTATGCTTTGACTTGTACAAACAGCATCTCTTTCCATCGCTGCTGACACAGAGGAGTGTATGCTGTGCGTACACCGGATGCTCTCCAAAATGGCACTACGGTGACATCACGGCCCCGAATCATTGAGTAAAGTTCTTATTTTTGTTTGTTTGGGTTTTTTTGTACAAAAAGTTTTTGTCACTTCATGACGTTCGGTTGAACCACTGATGGCAGATGAAGCATTCAGACGATGTCTTTCATTCTTTTCTGGACCTTGACAGTGTTCATTACAAGCCTCCCAGTTTTCTTTCTAAATTTCTTAAGTTGTGTTCTGAGGATGAACTAAGCTTTTACGGGTTTGGATGTGATTAATTAAGTGATTAATGGCAAAATTGTCATTCTGGAGTGGAGTAACTCTTTAAAAAATATATATTTTTACTACAACCTAGTTTGTATTCAGTTTGAATTTAAATTATTTAAAACACTTTAATTGGTCGGCGCCGATAGCCTTGTGGGCAGTGTGCTTGGGCGTCCGCTGTTCGAACCCCGACTCGAGGACATTTCCCGATCCCGCCCCCTCTCTCCCTCCCACTTCACTTCCTGTCAGTAATGATCAGTCCTATCATAATAAAAGGCTAAAAAATGCCAAAATAAAAATAAAAATAATTAAAAAATTAATTGTACAGAAAGTTGGCAAAGAGCATTTACATAATCATTATCAAGACTTCAAGTCTCAAGAACTCCCATTATAAACTCTTAGCCCTGGTTTCACAGACAAGGCTTAAGCTAGACTGAAATACATGTTGGAGCTGTCTTAACTGAAAACAACTTGCTCTGGCATATCTTAAGATATGTGTCATTGTTCTGTGTCCAGATCAAGCGCTCTCTCTCTTTAAACAACACGGAAGTGACTAAAACTGCAGTTCATCGACTGGCCGCTCGAGGCTGTCCCATAGACCCCCCCAGCAGAAAAAACATGTTTACAGCCTGGTTCAATAAATTATTTTGGTCTGTACAGCTAATTTTGCAACTTGAGTGACAGGTGGATTGCTGCTGATATCGTCACCGTTAAACTAAGTGGGCGTGGTTTTATCAACCAGCTCCCGCCTCTTTGCCAATTTCCTATAATGATCCATGCGGTGATGCGATTCCAACATGACTGTCAGCTCCGCCCACTTTGAGCTACAGAAACGCTCTTCAGAAACCTACAGGTGACGTCACGGACACTACCTACATAACGTTTTCTTCTAAGGTTTTTTTTTTTAAAAAGTTGCTTAAATATCTTCATTTAGCTAAGGCCTAGTCCTGGCTTAAGCTAAGCCCTGTTTGTGAAACCGGGCCTGTTTACACTTTGAAATTATTATCTTACTTTCATACCCACATCAGCACTTTGTTGTTTATGATGAGAATTTGTTAGAGAGCACAATTCAGTCAGCGAGCACACAGAACAGAACAGCGGTGTTTCCTCTGAACACATGATGAGTTTATGAAAGCAATCACCAATCACAGTCTCGCTCAGTGCTAGCTAATGCACAGAATTTAGCAGTGATGTACTGCACTCAGTGATCATCCTGCACAGCAAATTTCCCAGAGTAAAATTTACTCTATTCAGACAACATTTGGTCCCTTTCTAAATAGAGTTCATCTCTGAAACAGAGTTAAAGTTGATGAGCTAATTAAGTGATTAATTAAATGATCATTGAGCATTAGTGATGAACACCTGCTTTTAACAACCAACATCACTGAAGAAGAAGAAAAGAAAAAAAATGAATAGCTACCTGTACGACTGACTTCAGCCACAGACGAAATCAACTGAAAAAAATAAGGCTTAAGGTTTAAGCTTACAGACCTGTTGCTATGACAGCAAGTGCATCGATGAACAAAACAACCCAAGATCAGGACAAATCCACAACAATCAAATCCAGCTAACTGAGTTAGTGACGAAGAACGGACCCCAGTGCTGGACAAAACTTTTGTGATGACACTTTCATCCTGAGCTTGTTTGGTTGCATGCGTGCATATATTTAAATATATTTTCATAATCAACTGTGAAACTACTGCAAGTTAATGAAGCTCAGTTGTAATAGTTATTGTGAGTGAATTAAAGTCCATGTAATGCATAAACTGTGCTTCTGTATTATACAGACAGCAAGAAGCAGAATATGTATCTCAACAATGGTGACATTCAAATAAAGTTCTTCCTGCTGCAGTGCATGCTGGGTAACACCATAGTTAAAACTCCCATCATGCACTGCTGTATGAATAATTGTCACCACTGTTGAGGATCATATGATAAGTGTTCATGTCTAAAAGCTCGGGCAGATGCAGTCCTTTATATTCAAAACTGAAGCATTATTTATGTTTATTTTGGGTTTTGTAGTTTGGCATCAGCTGAATATCAGTCAATAAACTGAAAAAAGACCACTTCATAATGTTTCTTTAAAAGAGTCATAAACAAAAAATATAACCTCATCAGCTCCCACAAGCTCTCGAGACAGTAATGCACAAATGTTTGCTGTGAAACAATATTGCACTTGCTTGGAAGCAAAGAAAGTGAAGTTTATTAAAAGGGTCAAGAGCCCAACTAAAGTAAATACGGACCACAATTATATGGAAGCTTTTTTTTTTCTTGTGACTAATAAAAGATTGACATCTAAACCTCCACTAATTCTCAATTAGAGCTTCTGTAGACATACAATAAACTCAATCTGGTAACAAAGATTGAATCTGGTGATGCTGTTTGTGGAGTTGGTTAATCACATGTTGAGAGATTAATTTATTGATTGTTTTTTTAATCTACATTCTAAATCTCTCTCGGTTTGGATGGGCATGACATGAGAATAAAAATATATTTTCGGATGTTCACTAAAGAGTTACCAGACTAATCCCTGACCCAATATATCTCTTGACGGTAACTAGAGTCTCTCTCTTTAGTCTTAATTTTGATTTTCAAACATAGCAGCACATTATATGATTGGTGTCAAGACAATTGAATTTATATATATATATATATATATATATATATATATATATAGGGGTCAGTGGCATCAGGTTAAAGTTGAGATGATTTTGAGTCACATGACGTTTCTCTCCACAGGAGCTCCGAAGCCCAGAACGGCCGAACCTCCAGCCAACAAACCCTGCATCAGCAAGAGCAGCGCGGCCCTCATTAAAGACTGCTGCGGAGCCACGCAGTGCATCATCATGTGAAGATCACAGAGTCCTCAAAGCAAATCATATTACCTGAATTTGATGAATATAAAGTTTACTGACTGAGCATTAGAAAGACGTTAAGCCCCTCAGCATGACTCCATCGGGCCATCAGGAGGAGCCCAAAACATCCACACAAAACACAGAACTCAGCTCACACAGAAGTATTGGTTTATTCTGCACCATAAAGAGTCACGAAAACTGTTCACAAGCACAAGAGGATCACCGTCAAACATAACACTGCTATGAGTTTTCAAACACCACATGCATCATAATCCAGTGTATATTAGTGATTCATCTGACACTTTACAGATGCTTTGAGACATTAAGTGATTCTGATGTTTGGGGGTTTTGCTTCTCTGTTTCCTTAAACCGGAACTTGTTCAAGAAAACAGAAGTGGATCAACACAACCATGAACCGTGATAAATGTGCAGTATTAGTATTTTTTAGGGTGACCATACATCACCCGGACACGTCCTGGCCAGGATTTCTATATTTCTTTGATATTTGAAGTACCTCCAAAGTGTTTTGAAAACATCAGAAGCTGATGTCATACACCCATCGGTCTCCACACGCAAACAAACCAAAACCTAGAGATTTTAAAAAATATAGAAATCCTGTCCAGGACACGTCCGGGAAAAACACTGTGTATGGTCACACTAATTCCTCTGCCTTCTGAAGTGTGGTGGTATTTAAACATGCCTGATAATCTGAATAAAGTCACACATCAGCTTGTGAATATTCTGCAAATAAAGTATCTTCCTGCAGTCCGTCGCTCCTTTATTCTGGTTTGAAAACTGCTGATCTGATATTCAAGCTTTGTTCTTTGTTTTCCAGCACAGATGCATCATTCATAGTGCTGTGAAGTGGGTTTGATTTTCTGTATCTTTGCTACACCCTGAACACCATCAGTGCTTCAGCAAAAACTTGTGAATGCACCAAAGTGACGAAACATTTACAATATACAACTTTCTTTGGAAACTCTTTAACAACTGATTTTAACAAGTAGAACCTTATGATAAACTAACAGTTATAACCCAACAATGAACAACTGTATTAACAAAGATTAATGAACAACATTAAAGTCCGGTTGAGTTTCTCTGCACACCTGAGATGAGTCTGAAGTGCTGAGGTCTGCATCCTTCATTAATAAAAACAATCAAATAAACTTTCTGCTTCATTACATAAAGCTGTAGTCCGTAACTTTTTTTGATTCTATTTGATGTACTATAATATTTGAGAAAGTACATAACCAACCAGTGTTCAAAACCATCACATAACTTTAGCCTGACTCACAGCGGTTATCTTATAATGTTTTCTAATCTGAGCAGAACAGGTAGGTTTTTCGTGGGAAACTCGAGGATGACGCTGCATCACGTCTGTAAACAAAGGATCCTGCAAGTGACGGATCGCTTAATTAAAGCCTATTCTCACAGCAGCTGGAATAATTAAATGTCGAAAAAACATTTTGATGGTGGATTGTACAAAATATATTTTGAAGATGTTGGCAAGAATATTAGGCCTACTGATTTTTCACTGTATCGACAAACACTGGCAATTGTGAGAGGATTTTTTTTTGTGCGTGACAATCATCACAGTGTTAGCTTTATTAGTATATTGAACCACTGAAAGCACTTTGAAATCTGAGCACACAGGACAGAGACTCAGAGTGTTATAAACATTTTCCAAAAACAACAAATAAAATGTCTGATTGGGTCTGATCTCTTCAGCTCAGATCACAGTAACACCATTCCTTGGATCAGCTCAAAATTTATTTACCGATGTGTTTTCCACAGGAACTTGTTTTTCTTGACTTGAGACGATCACTCTCAATCTACGGTAGCAGTGATCCTTGACACCAACACAACAGAAAGCAGGACACCAAATGATGCTAGTGATATTTATTATATATGAGACAGAAATTTGGTCATTACATAGAAATAAAAAAAAATTCTCCTAACAGCACTTTCTGGTGGAGGCTAAAATCATACAAGACCTCCAGTGTCTTGAGGCTGAACGTTATTTCACACGAAGATCCTGAAGTTCAGCTGACGGCACAATCTGAGAGACTTCTGGGTTCATTGTGGTCGTCTGATAGAGGTGAGCGCGCACACACACACACACACACGACGAACACTAAACACTAAAAGATGAGACACGTACTTCACGTTTCAGAATCAAATATTTCCATCAACAGCATGAGGCAAACATTATGCAAACATGCATAAAATCACTGAGACACACGTACTTCAGCTCAGTTTCAGCTGGTACCCTTCAGAAAGCTTCCAAGAACACCGTCAACAGATGCGAGGGCCAAAGAGAGCCATCCTGAAAGAAACTAACTAACGCGCTCCACAGCCGCGATACAGGCGATTCATGGGCCATTCTCACGGCCAGCGGGCTTCCGAGCACCTCGTGTCACTGTCAGCCGAAACATACACAAAACAAAACACATTTACTCAAATCAACTTCACCGTGACCCAAAGCCATTAGCAGAAGTGGAGTCTCGCGCTGGCATCTCGCTCTCGTAGCGCTGCGGCTGATACAAGCCATTGTAAAAGCCTTCGGAGAGCAAACCACAACCGAACGCGCCAACTCAAGGTTCAAATAAACAACCTTGGCATTTCCAGAGGAGCAGCTACACTGATTAGCATCATCTAATTAGCATGATTCTGCCAAAACACATAAAAGAAATGCAGTAAAAGTCTGCAGTGACTCAAACGACTGCTTTCAAACAAGGGTTTATGCACCATGTGCATAGAACTATCAAAGCAACTTCCGGACCAAAAAAAAACATCCGTAAAAATCACACACTGCCTCGGCTGCAGAACACAAGATCGTTTCTCTTTGGCCCGCTGAACGTCTTCACACAGAGTCCCATAATGCATCTGGACAACAGTGAAACTGTGAGACCGGTGCGAATCTCCTCCAATGAGCAGCCGAGACGATTTTAAACTAAACACTCCTGTAAGAGTTTCAATAAACACGGACTTCATTCCCAATACGAACTTAAGCATTCGAGACGGGCGGCTTCGACTAATTGATCAGTTAAAAGGGAGGAAGGCCCTTCAGTGTCGGGCCCCGGCTCTGAAACAGACTAACACAAAAGCATCTGTGAGCGTTTGAGATCTCAGATCGGAAAAGAATAAAGTGAACTTCCAGCAAACTCATTCTTCCATTTCATCAGACGGCGCCCATGTGCTTCAAACAACACAAATAACATCCTAAACAAAGATGCGACAGCACGTCTCAGCAGATTCACCTAATGAAGGTTTGGACGAGAGCGTCACGATTCACAGTTCACAGCATTTCAGAGCGACGTCCAGCAATCAGCGGTTCGCATGATTCAGGCCTCACGCTAACTCATAACGAACAACTGTAGTAACAGAGGAAAAAAAACAAAAACAATCACATGCAGAGGAGCCGCTGACTCCTCGCAGCGAGAGAAACACGATTGAAGAACATGAGCTGAACCAAACTGACCACAGAACCTCCGTCAGCCTCAGAACAACACGCTTCGCAAATATCCCTCGTGATGTCAGAGGTCACGTGACGTGCACAGCTTTAGACTGGCAGGGCAGACGTGAAGGAGAAATTAGCCGCTAGTTTAACCTTGCGTGTGTTCCGTCGGCCGGGGCTGTCTGTGACGGATGTTTTGGCACTGGAGGGCTCGTGATCCGAGCTGCTCTCAGACACCGAAGCCGTGAGCCGAGCGCTGGATGACAGAGGCTGGCGATCCTGAACCAGTTCTCGCTCGAAGCGGATCAGATCCCTGGGCTGAAAAAGAACCGGGTCGGGCCGAAGCTGAGGAGACGGGAGGCAGGAGGGCACCGGAGCACACAACAGGTCCACCGGAGAACCAGAGCCCAGACACAGCAGCTCCATCTCACCTGAGACACACAGACACACACGGTTAGCTGGTGCTGATGGCAGATGCACAGCCTAGCACTAGCGGCGGTTCTTTACCGCTGACGAGGCTGTCGGCGGAGTGGGGCTCTTCATCTAGACCGGGCTCTTCTGCAGTGACTGCAGGACTGTCTGTGACCGCAGGACTGCCACGAGCTGGAGAACACACACACACACACACATACACGGTTATCACCCAACACTAACAGCTTTAGTAATGCAGTCACTGCAAATCTAATGGATTCAAGATCATTGTCACAACACACTGGAAAGAAGAAATGTGTTTATAACTTCATGATCAGACAGACTGAAAGTATTTCCTATCCTATAGCATTCATCAGATTCAGAGCATTGAAACGTCGCAGATGTTGTTTATACTCTAACAGCAGATGAGATACAGACAAGAGTGAAGAGACAAGGATTCTGCTACCTCTCATGTCGTTCTTCAGGACGATGATCTTTTTGTGACCGTGACCCTTAATCCAGACCACCTGTTGAAAACAGAATGTGTTCATCCCGAGCCATTAATGTGAGTGTGGAGTCAAACCAAAGCTGTCAGCGCACCTGAGGCACGGCGGCTAGCAGCTCCTCCAGCGTCTTGTAGCCGTACGTCTGCGGCTGAAACTCTCGGCCGGTGTATTTGCTGAAGGCGCCGCAGAACTCCGACAGGAAGATCTGGTTATAATGGTAGGTGTGTAGCAGCGCACGGACATCACGAGCGAACTGGTAGAGTCTGGTCAGCCTCACGCTCTCCTCGGCTCCGCCGTCGTCCCGCTCATCTCCGGAGAGCTGCGGAGCAAGACACAAACATCACTGAAGCACAGTTCTGTCATCAGCAGTTAATCTCAGAGAAACTCCAAATACTCCCCGCAGAAGAAGCCAGGTAAACCCTGTAGCGCTAGCTGAATACACAGAAGACTTTACTGCTTTCATTAACCATTAATATATGGTTTACTCTTGACTGATGTTAAGAAGTGAGTTTGGAGTAAAGACATCTTATTAAATGTGGTATTTTCAGATTTACTACACAGAGCTGTAGTTCATTGAGAAGCTATGCAAACAGCTTCTATAATCTGTTATAATCTCTTGATTTCAAAATCACACGATTAAATCAGTCTGTGCTTATGAACGTGGTTTTGCGTAGTTTATCAGTGAACTCCAGCTCTGTGTAGTAAATGCTGCTCCATCTGAAAGCACATGATAGAGCTTCACTATGGATCACAGAACCGCTTTTCTGACCAGAAGCACATGACTATCGCGCTCGATTAATCGGATGGATGCGGCTCGTACCTGCAGCAGGTAAGGCAGGCTCTTCAGCAGCTCGGGCAGAGAGATGAAGCCGTACTCGCAGGGGTTAAGCGGCGTACCGTAGCTGAGCTCGTACTGCTTCCTCAGCTCCTCCACTCTGAGCTGATCGCAATCCTCAGGAAGTGACATCATCAGTGCCAGCAGCTGAGACGTCAAGGCACGCAGGGACTTCCTGTTAATCAGCTGCACCTGTTTCCCTTCAGATGCGTCCACCACCTACAGAGAGACACAGAGTGAAAAATGACAAAGATGGGCGGTGGAAGGAAGTGAGGTCATGATCTGAGAGGAAGTGATCTGTGAGGAAGTGAGGTCACCTTCACCACGTGGCAGAGCTTGTTGAGCAGGGCAGGCAACGTAGCGGCGTCGTAGTCCTGCAGGCGGAGGCTGTAGCCAAACGTCTTGCTGTATTCACTCAGCAGCTGACTGACAGCGAGGCCCGAGTCCCGCTGAGCTCGAAGCAGCTTCACCAGCTGCGCCGCCAGGGCTTTGACACGCTCCACCTCCGTCAGCGCCAGCAGCCGCTCCTCTCCACACTCCAGCACCTGAGACACAAACACAGCGTCAGACCCCTGCCGCTCCAGCACCTCTTCTCTGAGGCTCTCCACCCACCAGAAGAACATCTGGGATGGCCTCAAACAGCTCCATGAGTTTGGTGAAACCGTAGTAGGAGAGCTTGCACTGGCGCCCGAAGTGGTGGTGATACGTGGGGATGAACTTGCTGAAGGGCATGCGGAAGTAAGGCTGATGTCTCAGAAGATCTACAACCTCCTTGCCAAACTGCCGTGTGCGCTCCAGCTCCTCCGCCGTCCGTTCTGAAAGGGACAGACCCAGTCAAATAGAACAGACCTGTAGAAGAGCTACACCAAGGCCTGACCAGTCACGGCCACAACATGCTCTACGTCTAGCTCTGTCACTTCATTTTGTGATGTTTGTGTGTGTGTGTGTGTGTGTGTGTGTGTGTGTTCAACATCATTCCAGATTCTGTAGCTATTTTTAATAGCGAGAAATATACAAACTGAATTATATCATGTTTTTAGAGGTAGTCTTTTTTGAAAACTGTCTTTGGCTTAACTCTGTTAAAAATCTAATAATAAAATTTAATAAAACATGCTTAATAGATAAAGTCATCCGGGAGAAAGAACAAGTTGGAGGATCTTCCACTAAGATTAAAAACTTGTGTCATCCTGGAACGACCAATTTGATCTGTTTAGAAGTTGTGAAATGTATTCCAGCCATGAGTTTCACTCTCTCAGCGTGTTGCAAGTGTGATGAAGCACACAAACAAACCACAGACACATTCAAGCTGCAGCAGTGCTTCACCTCTCTTAGGAACAGAGATGAGTGTGTCACAGTCCTGCTGAGAGACGGTGATGGTCGTGTCCGGAATCTCAGCCAGCAGGTCCATCAGATCACACATCCCATAATCCACCACCTGCCAGTTCCTGGAGAAGCACCTGAGACACACACACACACACACACAGAGTGAGTTCAGGACGGAGTGGCAGAGGCTTACGCTCCAGCAGCACACAGAGAGATGCTCACCAGTGATAAGCCTGTGTGAAATCCCTGATCACCACCTGTTTACTGGCCTGAAATTTCAGCAGCTTCAGCAGGTCTTGGGTGAAGCGTTTGATCTGAGCACGGTGGGTCAAAGTCAACAAACGCTTGGAGCCTAGACCCAGGATCTATGCACACACACGAGATCACAGGGAACTTCAAACAAATGTTAAAACTGAACGGAGGCGGTTCACACTTCGCATTAACACATAACCATAGCCCACATACACACTGAAAAGACAGCTGTAAATGTGCTTCTGATCAGTGTGTCCTGGTCCAGAGGTGGTCGAGGACACACGGTGATCAGATCTCAGTGTAATGTAAACTCAATCCAGCCATCGTGTCTGGATTCACAGGTCAAGGTCTTTAAACCATAGCCTTTTCTCACGAACAGCCCAAATAGAGAGAAGAACTCCGGGTCGTAGAGCACAGGAAGACTTGTAGATTTACTTTGTCGAATTGTCAAATTTCCCACGACTGATAATAGATTTCAAAAGAAAACTCATTACTTCCGGTCGACTTGCTCCGGGGAATCTACAGACCTATTAAAATACTGGGCAGTATCTGATGGGTTATCCAGACACAGAAGTCAGCTGATGTGTCCTGACAGACGGAAGATCTGATCTACTCAAGCAGATCATATGTTAATGCCCCGTGTGTAAACAGCCTGAATGAGAAGGAGTGTGGAGTTCAGACCTGCAGCACATGAGGAACGGCCTCCAACAGCTCCAGCAGTTTGGAGTATCCGTAGTCGGACACACGGCACTGCTTGGCAAAATGGTGGTGATACGCTGGAATGAACTTTGTGATGGGCATCAAACAGGACGGCTGGTTCTTCATCAGATCCACCATCTCTCGGCTGAACTGGATCAGCTGTGGGTTCCCGACCGGACTCTTACTGCGCTGCAACCACGGATCTGACAAACATACAAACACACACAGGCTTTTTCCACTTACAAAAGTGGTGCTGGCGAGAGAACACACACACACACACACACACACACACACACACCTGCGTTGGGCGGCGGGGGTTTGTTGTGAATCCACTTGATGATCTTGAAGCCGTTCTGGGCCGTTACGATAGTGACTCCAGGGATGCAGGTGATGAGGTGCTCCAGCGGCACGCTTCCCTCCAGCTTCCCCTCCTCTGCAACGGTTAAAGGACTGAACTCTGCTGCATAGCATTCTGGGAAACTGTGCAGAGAGAAAACCTTCTCATGTGCACGAGATCAACAGACCAATCAACTTGATTGCACAGACTGTTTTATCCAGAGCTGCTTTATAGATTAACTGAATTTATTGAACTGAATGAGCAATGAACTGACCCTGACAGCAACTGTTACTTTACAATGCATCACCTGTTTCCATGGTGATGTGTCACGTGACCACACAGTCACAACAGATCTCCTTTAAATTATTCACAGACATGTTAGTTGTATTACGAACTCTTATGTCCCACTTCTGTTCGCACCCTAAAGAGAGCAGCCCGGAAAATGGAGCGTAGCTGGAGGAAGACAAAGCTAGAAGTGTTTCGTTTAGCCTGGCA
>JAUMHE010000051.1:23839-36598 GCA_032359235.1 Enteromius mattozi
GAATGTAGTGAAGTAAAAGTGAAAGTTGCTCAAAATAAAACTACTCCGGTAAAGTACAGATACTTGAAAAATGTACTCAAGTACCACCACTGGGCATTAGAGAATCTGTTTCAAAGATATACTTGGTGATTTTAATCTTGTCTGAATCTGTTTTTCTCACACAACACCTGTAATAATTCCAGAGCTAATTACCTACTGTTTTTCTGCAAACTCATTGAATTCTTTTTCATTACACACCTGATTATCATAGACGCTCTTTCAGCACACGTTTGATATATTTGTATAGCCTATAGAAGTAAAAATAAACAAATTTCAATAATAAAATAAAGAGCCAGATCACGTAAACAGTTGTAATATCAGCATCAGGTAAGATTACTCAGGTTCATCTCTGCACTCAATTAGCCTACATAATGTTTTAATTACGTATCTTTATTAAAATTAATAGTTTACTAAAAATACGTACAAAAAAAGTCTCCCGGTACGAAGTCTGAAGCCCAACAGAAGGTCTGTTATTTAGATTCATTTTTGCTATTTTTCAGGTGCTGTATTTAAACAAAGTCTTCCTAGAGATTTAAACAGATCAACACCAAATGTGGTCAGTGAAATCTGAAGCTAAATTGGACGTATACATTTAGGCATACACTTTCTGTCTGATCTGTGCTAAGAGCTAAGAGCAACATGTCCCTGGAACAACATTGTTTTTATCCAATCAGATCTGAAGAAACAGTTTAGGCTCACAGTCAGTGTTTGGTGTTTGTAGATCAGTGTCAGCCATCTATCATTCAGTCTGATTGTAGGTATTACTCATGGGTAAGCTTAGGTTTAGGTGTAGAGATATGATCAAGACCATATCTTTGGATTAAAATGTTGTTCCAGGGTCAACAAAATATAGGACACACCGAACTTGGCAAAATCAAGACGTGCCATCTGAACCACAAACTTCACAGGATTGATAAGACATCTAAATGCTAATGTTCAGTTATAACCATAGCGCCACCAGCTGGCCGCAGGAAGTTTGGCACATATAATGTCTGGTTCTGTTTAAAGAAATTGTGTATTTGTATTAGCAAAGGATTTTCAGATTTGGTGCATACAAATAAAATACAGAAAGAAAATGAAAAGTTTTCCCTTCTCTAACTGTCATTATCCGTCTGATAATGTGTGATGGACAGTAAGGTTAGATCCACATGTTCTGTCCTGTATTTAGTCTTCAGCTGGGCTATAAACCACACAAACTGAGCAGCTCCAGACACACACCTGTAAACTGATCAACTGCGTATCTCTCTGATAGCACATATATATCACTGAGACGTCTGCATTTATTTACATCTGCAAGACATATTTGATCATCTGCAATACGTCCAAAAGACATTCAGATGTCAAATAGCTGTCTTTAAGATGTTTATGATTCAGTAAGTATGTAAAACTGACGTCTGTCAGATGTTTGCACACAGCAGATGCTTTCCAGATCAAGTGATCTCTTGCAGATGTCTCTGAGGTGGGTTAAAATTAAATCAGCTGCATAGTACACAAAGTGTCAGTATAGCTCTCTTATAGAATAAAAAACATCAATTACATCTTAGATATATCTAGCCTATAGGTTAGACAGATAAAATGTTTATTCTGGTCAAAATTAACGGAAGTTGTTACAAAACTCAACAGACTGAGAGAGACAAAATACAATTTATATATGAATTCTATATTTAATCCTTTAGAACAGTGATCTGGTTGGCTGTCTGCCTCTGTCTCTCTCGAGCGTGTCCGCAGCGGCGCTCCGTACATCAGCATCAGACCGAATGAACGGAATCGGCGGATGTCTGCGGCGCTGCTCGGTCATCACCCGCACCGCGGCTCCGTCGGATCGAGCTCGTTTATTATATTGAGGGTAAGTCTGATTACAAACGCAAGGAATTATGATCGTGTGGATGCGTGCGGCGCGAGCTCGCGTCTGGCGCTGCGTGCGTCATGATTGTGTCGCGCTGCGTCGCGGTGAAGAGGACCCGAGCTCAGGCTCCGGGCGGCGGAGGACGGGCTGCAGATGTTCGGATCGAGCTGGACGACATTTTATTCTCCTGTCAAATGTGCATGCTTGGCTTATTTTCCCGAAACGAGCCGCTGTTTGATGTCTCCGGGGGCGGGAACGAGTCCATCATCTGACACTAATAAAGCCTTCTTCCTCCTGCCTCATCATTATTAGCATCTTCATGACCACACAAGACCTGGACAATACAGTCCATTTACAAATGGAGGTTCTCAGGCCTGGAAAAGTCATGGAAACTAATGCAAGGTCAAAATGGGAATTTGCATAGTGAATTTTTCTCGTGAAAAATAGACCTAAATGTGTAAAACCAAAGAAATATGAAATAAAATGATATGATCTATAAAGTGATATGAAAAAATAGCAAAGCTGCATGAACTGCTATTAAGGTGTGATGTTTTCCTGCCAGTGGCTGATATTATTTGAATGAATCTGTGTAATTCACTTCTTCAGCTAGATGATGTTATGAAGCATCACTGATCCCAGAGGGAGCAATTTAGATTCAGAACTGCAGCATTGTTTTGGAAAAGAAAGAAGTCCCTTAAGAAAAGTCAAGACATGTAAATTGTGTTTATATGTAGAGAGAGAGAGAAGGCAGACATTATTTTATGGTGATAGTTCATAAAGTAAGATTTTAATGGGCACAAACGTTCTTTCCTAAACCTGGCATGCAGGCATGTCGACCCCAGAGCCCCCGTTAGGAGGAACGCCCTGTCCGGGGCCTTCTCCTGGTCCGGGCCCATCTCCTGGGGCTGTGCTGGGGTCCGGACTGTCCCCCGGGTCCTCACACAACATGATGGGCCCCAGCCCCGGACCAGCCACTTCCACAGGACTCTCCTTTCCTCCGCAAGCGTCTGCGGGATACAGCCAGGAGAGCTTGCACCAGATGCACAAGGTGGAGATCTAACCAGCCTAAAAAAAGCCCTTAGCAGAGGCCATATCTCTAATAATGTCTTTTTTTGTCCTAAAGCCGGTGGAGGAGAACCTCTCAGAAGATGCTCGTTTCAGTCAGATGAAGGTGGTTCCGATGAGGGCCAGTCACAGCGGGATGACCCGTCCAGGGAGCCCGATGGACCAGCACTCGCAGGGTAACCTCCTCAGCAAATATAAAATATCAGAATGAAATATTATCAAATTATTCATCTGAAGGAGGTAACCAAAACCAGAATTTGTAGTTATTTTTATTCCAATACATTGAATCCATTATTAAAACAACAAACAACAGTGAGAGTGTTATTGTTTATAAAGCTTTTATTCAAGATTCACATTTAAGCATTTTGATGTATCATTGGAACACAAATGATCTGTTTTCTCTGATCTCAGAACAGTATTTCTGCTGTGCATGATAACTTTTAAAAACAGTTAAATGAACAAATAAAACAATTCATTTTTACCTCTATATTATTTACATTTACCAGGATCTTAATATTCACATTCAAACATCTTAACAAATGATCCAAAAATGTTCAGAATACATATGATCAGAATACAAACAAACTGTATTATGTATAGATATGTTTTATTCAGTGTTTTGTGTTCCCTGAACCCTAACTTTACTCTGCCAGAAGTGATGACTATAAAGCAATATCCGCTGTGTATGTAGTATTTAAACATTATTGTAAAAGTGAAACACACTCTGACATCCCAAACGAGATGCTGTGTCTCCTGCAGGATACCCGTCTCCGCTGGGCTCATCAGAGCACGTGTCCAGTCCCGTGTCCGCCAGCGGGCCTCCGTCCGGTCCTCTCCTGTCCACCTCCGGCTCTAGCTCTGCCTCGCTGGACGGTGTGGACGGTCAGACCCTGCCGCAGCAGAACCGTCCGGTGAGCCAAAGCGCGGCCCCGGGCTCCAGCAGCAGCTCCACGGCTCCGACGCCCTTCAACCAGAGCCAGCTGCACCAGCTGAGGGCACAGATCATGGCCTATAAGATGCTGGCTCGTGGCCAGCCACTCCCAGAACACCTGCAGATGGCCGTGCAGGGCAAGCGGCCCATGCCGGGGATGCCCCAGGGCCCGTCGCTGACCAGCCTGCCGCCCGGCGGAGCAAGCACCGGCTTCAGCCGAGGACATGGTGAGCAATCTGACCCCCCTAACACACACGCACATCTGAATCACCGATGATGGGAATCTTTATCTGATCGTGAGGTACTGTAATGTTGGACTGGTTACGGAGGGTTGGGCAAAATTCAGAATTCATTTAGCTATTTGATTTCATTTGAGTTTAATTCAGTTGGTCCTATAGAAGGTTGTGAAACGGCAGGAAGATGAACGGACTGAATTATAGTTTAACGCAGTCACACAGCTGAGAAATGTCTTTAATCCAGTGTAAATTTTGTGACATTGTTTAATATTGACATTATTCATTGTCTATTAGTGGTTTTCAAGTACTGATTATTAATTATTATTAATTTTTAAAAGGGTTGGTTGCTAAGGTTCAAGTGTAAGTGCAGTGCTCATTTTCCTTTTTAAAAAAAGGTCTTTATTTTTCATATATTTTACCTTTAATTAATCTAGTCATTTAAACGGTTGATTTCCAGTTTCTATCAAACCACTCTCTCTTAAATACTAGGGCTGGGAAAAAATATTGATGCTTCACAAATAAAGAAATGATTCTGCATTGTTTCTGGGATTTTGCGAATGCATGGCGATTCTTTCTCGAGTCGATTCTGAGCTTAGTTTTGAACAGCAGGTGGCGCTGCATGCTTCAGAAACAGCCATACTCTGCTTGTTTTCAAATCTTTCACACACTTGAACCTAAACCAATGATTTTATCTTCATTTGTTTATTTTACACGGGCAGTACACTAGGCCTAGAGCCCTGGGGCCTGTTTCAGTAAGGAGTTTCAAATAACTCGGAGTTTAAACTTGAACTCTGAGTTGATTGACCCAGAGATTAAAAACTCAGAGTTTCTCTTATCTCAGGGTTACCAAACTCTGAGTTTTCAATTAACCTCCTTTCTGAAACAGGCCCCTGCAGAGTTCAGCTCCTACCCTAATTAAAAGTAACCATTCAGACCTTGATTAGCTCATTCAGGTGTGTTTGATTAGGGTCGAAGCAAAACTCTGCAGGACCGACGTTCCCTACCCCTGCACTCAGCATTGTTTAACACAGACAATTGATGCCGTGTACATAGGGCATAAAGCAAAAATCTAGTTTACAGCTCTCTTCACTGGTTAGGCTTTTACAATCAAAACAAGCAAATAAAAAACAAACAAACATAATCATCACAAGTAACGTGTATATACAGATAACTATATTTATATGTTCTGCTTAAACATTCAACAATGGACTATTAATGTAAGGAAAGAACAGGAGGTGACTTGTTGTCGAGTATAGTGACCCATACCTTATGAGTTTGTGCATTTAACCATGAACACACTGACATACCTCAGTCGTGGTACTGAAGGTGAAGAGAACCCACGACCTTCAGGTAACAAGTCTGACTCTCTAACCATTAGGCCACGACTGCCCTGCAGCTACACACGTAACTTTACACCAGGTCACAAACATAAAATGCAAATCAACCTGCATGCAGAAAGAAAATGTACTTCACCAGCCTTTTTTTATGAGTACGTCATGATTCACAGTGTCACAAGCTTTTTTAAAGGACAAGTGTATTACAAGGGTGTTTATATTAATCTAGCGTCATAAAGCATTCTGAGCTGAGGTGACTCTGTAACGCAGTTCATCAGCACTGTTCTTCATCAGGGTTTGAATGTGCAGATAAAAACTAGAGTAGAGCACCATTTGCTGTCAAGATCTGAGCTCAGAATCCCTTCTAGAGAGAATCGCCACTGTTGTGATATTTTCCAAGAGACCAGGAGATACTTCGGATTTGGAAGCAAAATTCTCTTTATTCTGAAAACCTTCTTCGTGCTGTATTCATCAAAGTGATCTGAATGAGACTTGAATGCCTTGTGGTATATATACATTAAGAGGAGGGGGAGTACATAGAGGTGTGAACAAATGGTAGATACAGAACAGGAACTTTTTGTTTAGACAGGACTTTTCCCAGAAGATCTTAGTTAGTACAAGTGTTATTTCAAATGCATAGGTGCTATAGAAACCTTAAAGCAAAAGGCACAGCTGAAACTTGAAAGAGTTGGGATTCACACTTAGCTCGGGAAAGCTTTCCATAAGGGCAAAAGGTTACTGTCTTCCTGTTCTCAGAATGCAAATGACAAACATACATGACTTTCAATTTATACTGTTATCTGGGAAACTTGTGTTTAACCTTTTATAAATTTGTAATCCTACAACCTGAAAGGATTACCTTTCACAGGACCTACACAGGATTGCCCAAGCAGTAAAAACACGTTCCTTTAAGAAACAGGGAAAGAACCAAATGCTAGGTTTCTCCTTTCCCCAATTCAAGTTCAATCTCAGAGATAAAAGGAAGAGTCCAGATGAAGAAGAACAATCGCACTCCTGGGTCCTGGAGTGAGGGATGGAGACAGGGAACAGGGAAGCCATCTGTGTTATTTCCAGGGTGACTTGCATCAGCAGTGAATGACGTGGGAGCTGCCTCACTGACGTGGTCCTGCGTAGCGGCCCTCGCTGGGCCCCGTGCCTCGACTGGCTCCAAAACTGGGTTTCTGAGCCATGCCTCCACAGGCAGGTGGTCCCCTTGACCCTCCTACCCGGTCACGTGGTCCCCCAGGACCTCTGGGGTGGATGTCCTGCCTGTCACTTTCACGAGCTGAGCGGGTCTTCTTCTCCTCTACGTTCAGCCGAACATCTCCTCGCAGTTTAATGGGCCGATTGCTAAGGATCTTCTGCACAGGCTCAGCATTATCAAACACTATGAATCCAAAGTTAGGCAGCTTTCCGCCACTGTTGATTCTCAGCTCAAGGACAGTGCCGTACTGTTCAAAGAACTCCTTGAGCTCATTCCCATCCACATCATGAGGTACGTTTCCAACAAAGAGTTGGTGGCTGTCGGGATACCGGATCGTTCGCCGCACCTCTGACTCACCGCTCTCACCCTCCCTCACTCCTGGCCTTGCTGTTCTGTTGCCTGGAGAGGGTCCTGGTCTTTGGTCATGCAGTCTCTGGGTTCTCTGGGGTCTCTGTGCTGTGGTCTGTGTTTCTGCTTTCACCTCCACACGCGGCTGTGCAGATGGGAATCGGACGACATGTGGAGGGACTCCTGTGGCAGGGACCACTCCTCCAGGTGGCAGATTAATATAAAAAATTAAATATTAAAAACAATTTTTTCCCTTAAATATATACATGCATTGGTGTGCATTTATATATAAATAATAAATCTACACAGTATTCACACATGTAAACAAATTACAGATTAATCGTTTGACAGCACTAGTAAAAAAATTATTTCTTTTCAAAATTATTTCAAAAGCTGCCTTCCATGGTGTTGGTTGCACGTTAATTCCCTTCATCTACAATAAGGGTATATAAAGAAAGAGCTAAATGTGGGGTGACTATATGCTTCATGATTAAGCCTATGAATACTGTACTACAGCTAAACAGCTTGGGGAAATGTATTTGGCTTCAATAATTTACATATAAGAAATGTATGCGTAATAGCATAACCTCTCATAATTCTTTATTCTTTTTTTCTGATAATTAAATCATAACCTGTAGGAGGTGACTATTCAATTCATCATCTCATGCACATCAATTGATGAACTTAAAAAAAGCATAATTTAATTGTTTTCATAGCTCCATTGTAGAAGTTAAGAAGACTGCAACAATTTTAATGAAACTATAACCCTAATAACCTATTATAGACAGACTTGGTTCAATATCCCATAGCCTAATCTTGGCCACAAAACATTATTTCATTTATCTTTAATCAAATGAGAGTAAAACTCTTTTTTTTTTGACAAAGGAGTTTACTATTAAAATGAAAACATGGAAAAAAAATAGCGTGTTGTGTGATTATTATTTTAAACAAAAGTTGTATTTGTTGTAGTTGTAGTAGTAGCTCTAAACCAAACTTTTATTTTGACGGGTTGCCATAAGGACCTGTGTGTAGTCGGTCATAAGTCTTTGTATATATGACGATAGTTTTACTCAAATTTAACGATCAAATGCTCATGATGTGACTTTCAGAGCAGTTCTGGGGAGGAATTGATGTATTTATGTCCTTATTTAGTGAGAAAACATCAAGAGCATCGCACACTTCAGTATGTGTGTAGTAAACAAAGCGCATGTCTGTGCCATTCACATATATGATACAGAGACATGTAGCACATGCAAGGTTTATATTTGAGTAGTCTCTTTGCAGATACTAGTCCATAGTGTGAGTCGATTCAAGTGTACTGACCTACATTTGATTCATTAATCCAAACTTTGACACATCACGTGACATTCGCGTTATACAGTAAATTCCATTTATCCGTCTGGATTCCGCCATTCCATCCGCATTTTCCTCATGGAAACTATTTTCCATTAACGGTCGACAATATTAAGTGTTAAAGGATTAAGAGTATGACTATACTTCAAGTTGTGTTGATGTGTTTTGTTTAATGGTACTTTTAGTAGGTGTTAGTACATTAACAATCATTTGAGAGGCAAACATAATGTAATTTAATATGAAACTATGCAAATGGGGTTCTGTGGCGAACACCGTTTTGACTTTGAATGGCGCTGCAGGTGCGCTTCTCATCCAGTGTGCAAAACACTTGAGGCTTTGTGACTCTTTATAAAGAGACAAAGTCCATAAACTACACATTCAAATATCATTTGTGCATTAATGGTTATTGTGTTAAATAAGGCTTATCATTAAAGCTAAGCAAGTAATGATATCTTCTTGTAGAGCTCGTCTCCGCTCAGACGCTGTCCTGACTCATGTGCACAATTCTCAAAACGCCCACAAGATGGCAGCGTTTATCAGGGAATCCGATATTACAAAACGGATACCCGATTATGTGAAAATGCTTAAATATCGGGGAAAATATAGGGAAAACGATATATCGGTCGATCTCTAGTACTGTGTATATAACATGCTTGACAAAAATACCAAAACATGAGGTAGACAATATCATAAAATAATAAATTACTTACAACACAATTTTCTTTCATTTTAAGGTGTTTTCATTTCATGGATATTTAAAAAATGGTAAATAAACTTATTTTATTTTTTTATTTTTCCATATGGAAAAGGGACTGATTTCATGTAATTACCCTGAAACATTGGGAGAAAAATTATTAAAAAATAAAGGAGAAATGATAGTGATGAATAGAGGGGTTTAGGTCAGGGCTTGGTCCTGGAGAGCCGGTGTCCTGCAGAGTTTAGCTCCAACTCTGCTGCACACCGGCCCAAATTGGACAGCCCTGGTTTAGTTTGGTGATACTGAATCAAGAGGCAACAAAAGCCCATTGCATGGGAGTTACTACTTACACATACCTCTTGGATTTGGCATGAAGGCAGAAATCTCATTTGGGATTCCTGGGAATTGGTTTCCTAGACCTAGAGGATTATAGAAGTGGTTAAAATTTTCTGCAGCAGTTTTATTAAAGGTGCCATAGAACGCAAAACTGTATTTACCTTGTTATAGTTAAATAATAGTCTCAAACAACAATGTTTCCTCCTTCTTGTGTAAATCTCGTGAATAAAAAAGACCATTGAAAAACATGCGAATCTGAACATAACACTGACTGTGACATCACTGTCGGGATCACTACGCCCAAATATATATTTATTTATTTTAATTTTTTCCCTCCGTGTTTCTCCTACTATGTGAGCTATTGAAATCAGCTGCACTGTGAAACAGCCAATCAGAGCAGAGCTCACCATTATTATTCATGACCCTTCCAAAACATATCCTTCCATCACATTCAGGATCACTACGCCCCCAGCCTTTGTATAGCCTATAACTGCCCATGTTCTAGACCAGCTGCCAGCCAAACCTACACAGCCAAACTATCAGAAGTTCTGAGAAGGACATTAGCGAAAATGGCAGATCATGGAAATAAATGTAAACATAAACAATTTAAAATACTTTATCAGTCCATTCTATGTGTCAGGGTGTTGTATGCGATGATATATTAACTTTACTTAGAAGACACGGAATCATACATACACATCGCAACCTTGACGATCCAACAACACAAGACAAAACACAACGGGCTTATATACACAAGAGGAAACTACAGACAGGTGAGGAGCACAGGTGGGACAGGTTAATCAATCAACTAAACAAGAACAGGAACACGACCATATATATAGACATACAGGAAATCATAACAAAACCAGTGACATAGAACACAGACAAGGGCGTGACACTATAGCACCTTTAAAAATAATTGTAATATGATTTTGATTTACCATTTCCATCGTACTGCAATGTCTGGTTTTAAAATGGGTTTCATAGGACGAATTTTGAGATTTTAAGTTTTCAAGTGATATATATTTTCTAAAGTGTGATTGGGAAAAAAGCAACGAAGAAGGATTTCTGTGACAAAGATCTATTAATCTATTACTTTTTCTACATAATTTTTCTACAAAATCTATTTAGGAGTCTTAGACCTCTACAACAATATATAGTTTGTCTTAATTAGATTCAATATAGTGAGTAAGTAGTAGTAAGCAGAAAATTTTAACATTTTGGTAGTTGTGGTTCATGAAGTCAGCTCCAGGTAACCTGCAATAGTCACCAAGTTGCTCCTCCATCATTGCAGTCTCTGGACATTCTAAGTTACTGGGTCCTTAATGTGTGGTACACTTTCTTTAACTAGATAGTTAATATAGAGAATGTTACTTAAATTGTGTTACATTTTGTAAGGTGACTTAAATGTTAGTTAAATGTAGTTACATTTTTAAGGTAACTTAAATGTAAATAAATGCAATACTGAGAATTATTCAAATGTTCTGAAGAAAAAAATTCAAGATTTTCTTTTTTGCCATGTCATCCAGTCTTAGAATAACCTCAACAACATATAACTGGCAACAAAATATATATAACTTAGATAAAAACGCTTTACATGATTAGCCTGTCCCAGATTTTCACACCAATTATTTCAAAACAATCTTACCTGCGCCAAGAACAGCTTTCTCAAACTCTGTAAAAACAAGTATATCAGAACTCTAAGCATGCACTGTTTGATGCACACAAACATCAAAACATGCAGCATAGTTTATACAAGCTCTGCACTTACCTGGTTTAAGTACACTGATTCTGTTTTCTAATGGCTGCTCCATTAATTTGGTGATCCACTCCTTTAGTGCAACTGCAGTGGAATGATAAGCTATCACCTCTTTACTTTCCACATTTATACGAGGGTTATGGGGCTCAAAATTTGCCACTGAGGGCAAATCCACTGAGGCCTGTGACAGAGATTGGTAAAGTCAAAAATACAAAAATAAACTATGACTTTGAAATCCTTAGCCAGGGACACCCATAATTTCAACATTTGGTCACATAATCATACTCTGCATCACCTTTAAGAATGCTAGTGACTGCGACTGGTCCAGCAGAATGTTGATCTCAGATTTTGTCCTACTCATCTTCTCAACGTTCTCATTAAATTTCTTCATCAGGGAGATCAGTTTGTTCTGACCTTTCTCCTGTTCCTTATCGATAGCAAGCATGGCTTCTTTCTCATCTCTGTCAATCATTTCTCTAATCTGCCTGTATTCTGACTCAAGAATACGTTTGCGGGTTGCAGCTAGGTCCTGGGAAAGCAAAACCAAAGGAAATGAAAGCTCCATATGCTGACATATGTGATAGCTAAAATTATATATGCACATTTTGTCATCTCTTACAGTACTGTTATCTGATTCTGCCAAAGATTCCAAAAGAAAAATAAACATTTTCAAACCTTTAATTTGATTTGTTGCTCCTTCATCTGTGTGATAACCTGCTGATTCTTGTCAGTTTTGACATCAAGGATGTTAAGCTTGTCGGTCAGGTCAGTCTAAAAATGTTTAAAAAATAAAAAATTTAGGAAATCCTTTCATTGCCATATGTTTAAGACCACACAATAAAACTAAATGTTTACATTTTGAATAATAGAAACCCTTACAGGGTTAGTTCACCCCAAAATAAAAATTTGCCTGTCTTTTACTCACTTTCAAAGCATCCTATAATAATAATAATAATAATAAACTTTATTTTATATAGCGCTATTAAAACTTAATCTCAAAGCGCTTTACATACATGCACAAAAATGAAATAAAACAATACACAGGAGTATGAACAATACAAACAACCATTCAATACAAAATTACAAAATCACATTGATCACATAAAAGCTAACCTAAAAAATAAGTTTTAAGAGATGATTTAAAAACAGTAAGAGATTCAGCATTTCTGAAATTTCACAATTTAGGAGACAATGAGGAGAAAGCCCGATCACCCATGGTTTTAAGCCTAATTGTTGGAACAGTTAAAAGACCTCAGACGAACGCAGAACACGTGTGGGTGTATAGGGTGTTAAAAGCTCTGACAAGTATTGGGGAGCCAAATTATGCAAGGCCTTATATGTAAGCATGAGTATTTTGAAATCAATACGAAAACTAACAGGAAGCCAGTGCAATTTTATCAAAACAGGTGTTATGTGCTCCTTTGCAGTGGTCTTTGTAAGTATTCTAGCGGCTGAATTTTGGACCATCTGTAATTTACTTAGTGTTGCTTTAGAAACTCCTGCCAGCAGAGCATTACAATAATCAAGACGTGAAAACACAAAAGTATTGATTAGTTTTTCAGCCACACAAAAAGTCAACATGGGACGTATTTTGGCAATGTTTCTGAGATG
>JAUMHE010000051.1:90648-100715 GCA_032359235.1 Enteromius mattozi
TTGTAATACCTGTCATACCCATGTCATTATACACATTTGTGTCCTCATAAACCACATAAACACACACTCACACACACACACGCAGTGCTAGGTCACACTGTGACAGTCGTGTTGGTGTAGTGTTAGTCACAATCATGTGTTAGCGTGAGGTTTGGACACATGTGAGACTGAATTTGGTCACACTGTTAACTAGCTATTAACTATGGCCTATTAAATTCCTAATTTGCTTATTAACAGTTAGTACAGTGGTTGCCAAGTTTAAGTATTAGTTGCAGAATATGCAGAATATGTGCTCTGTAAGTACTAATAAACAGCTAATATGTTAATATGCATACTGATAAGCAACTAATTAATAGTAAGAATTGTCCCCTGTGCTGATGTGTTATGCTGGATGTGTGATTGAAAACCTGCTGCTGAAATGATGCTAGTTCTGGAGGAAAATCTAATTTGAGCACTAATGCTTTATATTAGCCGTTATTCTCCGTGGGGGAGTACACATGCTGTAAAATTAAGTGCAGACAATAGTTTTATATCACAACAAAACACGTGATATTGAAATTATATTTTTATTGACAGTTTGACACACCTGAGATCTCTGTGGGTTGCTCTTATTAGCATCTCTAGAGTTATTATTCAGATTAGTCAAGTCAGTTTAATGTTTGTTACCCATAACACTCAAGACAACACTTTTTGTCTTTCAGACCCCGGCTAAATGACTCCTGGAAAGCTTTTTTTTTTATAAACTGATGATAAGTGTTATTTTAGATGCAGCTCTCCATCAGTGACTCATCCATGTGTCTCTGAACTGATCGTCTCTTTTAATGTTTCTAACTCATCGACTCAAACACATTCATATTTCTTTGAAATATGAAAGTTCTATTTATTATATATCTATATGTGTGAATATCTCTTGTTTACACTAACAGTTTTATGAAAATATATTGCCCATGTATTGGAACATGTATAATGATAAACTGTGTCCCTTTATTTCTTTCAAGAACAGAAAATGTATTTTTGGTGCATATATATGTAGAGTTACACAACTGAAAAACGTGCAATGAACAAATGAGGAGCATTATTTATAGAATCTTAAATTGGATCATCTCTCAAATATCTTTTAGATGTGAAATCTATATATCGCAAATGATTTTGACCCTGCACTCAACTTTTCAGCTCTCTGCTTGTAAACGACTCATTAACATGTAAAAGATCACCAGTCATCATCAATATTCTTTAATGTAGAGCAGCGAGCTGCAGAAACGGCTTCCATCTCCAGAAACCTGCAATATTTAAACATGAGAACAACGTCTGACGTGACGTCAAGCACTTTTCCACATCAAACACAGTTTTTACTAATATGAGTGCTGGCATGGATTTAAGATCAAATCTGAGCGAAGAACACTTTATAAATGAAACTTGTGTTCATGATACTGTTAGTGAAGAATCACAGCCATCTGGAAACATTTAAACTCAAGCCAAAAGATGAATATACTGTAGTATATCACACAGCAGCAGTCATCAGAGCACAGGGATATCAGTAGAAATCAACAACAATACACTGTATGGGTCAGAATTATACATTTTCTCTTTTAGAGGTCAGAGTGTGTGTCCAGAGCAGACCAGACTTGTCTTACTCTGTCTTGTGTTTGAGTCTCCGTCTCGTGAGCTCGGTCAGCACAGAGCCCAGCACGGCTCCAACAGCGCCTCCTACAGCTCCTGCGAGGTACAGACCGAGTGCCGCTCCGGTCAGAGCCCCGGCGGTCAGCAGCTTCGGCAGGCGTCCAGCGCAGTGGCCAGCTGTCTGCCACACGGAGCGGAGCGGGGCCGGGGCCGGGGTCAGATGCTCACTCCTCGCCACAGACACCTCCTCCTCCTCCTCCTTCAGAGCGTCCAGAGAGCTTGGGTGGGTTGGCCGGTCCCGGTCTCTCCTGACGGTCAGGGTCTGGCTCTGCTGGACGAGCGAGGCTCTGTAGAAGTCTCCTCCGCTCTCTCTCAGTGTCTGCTGCACCTTCTCCAGCAGCTCCTTCACTCCTCCGCGCTGCAGGACGTGATAGCGGTCACCGCACCTCTTCACCAGCTCCAGCATCTCCGGCCGGCGGGAGGCGATGTGGGCCTCCACCTGCTCCACCCCGACTGTGTCCGGCAGAAGCTCCGAGCGCGTGAAGAGGACCATGGTGTGCCGGCGGATGGCGTCCGGTCCGAAAGTGGCCTCCAGAGCACTCAGGGACAGCAGCTCAGAATGAGCGGGGCGGTCGACAGGGACGCAGAGCAGGAATGCATGAGGGCCCGGGGCCAACAGAGCCAGACATGAGGAGATCTGAGCTTTCACCTCCTCAGAAGATCTCTCCGACTCAAACCAGTCTGGTGTGTCCACCACCGACACCTGACCGAGACAGACACCAGGTCAAACACACAGTCATCAGAGCTTAAAGGGGTCATCAGATGCCCACATGTTGGTATGATACTCCACAGGGTCTTAATGAAAAACTGTTACACTGTGGTTAAAGTGACCCATTATGGATTTTTGAAAATGATCCTTCATGCAGTGTTTAACAGCTCTAAGCGAATGAAAGTGTTAAATCTGAAAGGGCAGCGTTTCTAAAGTTATTGTCTCTCAAAAGAAAGAGTTGACTCTGAATCATTGAAATGAGTGGTTTTATGTTGACACTCACTTGTTGATCTTTTCATGTTGGTCTGAATGAAAATGTAAATTCATTCTTCACCACTAGGTGTCTCTTTAGGAGCTGTAAAAGCTCACAAACACTGCTTTAAATGAAATCGACCAATTACTGGAGGACTTTGGGAAAATGAATTGTTGAACGAATCGTTTGGGAGTCATTGAACAAATAAGGTAAAGGAAAAAGGCATATTATAAGAAAACTAAAGTGTTTTTGATCTTGCATGCATCTCACCAAAATATGAACCTTTCGTAACTCATAATAGGGCACTTTAAAATGTCTCAGTGGTAGCACAAAACAACCCCCTGTTTACGGTCAAAAACAGCTCTCTTCACAGCGATCCGTTTCAGTGCATGTGTGTGTGTGTGTGTGTGTGCTCAGATCTTCAGCTCAATGTCCAAAGAGTCAAATACACACAAAGATGATCTCATCAGTTATTAAGCTCACGCAAACAGCTGGGAATGAAAACACGTGTGTAACAGTAACACTGCAGCCTCTGTTATTATAGATATTTATATCTTTAAATTAAGTCAGTCATTTAAAGTTTTGGTCATGTGGCCCACTAATGATCATGTTTAATAATTGTGATTACAGTATTGACTGCTTTTATTGTGTTTCGCTGTAATTTATGTTATTAGATATAAAAATGAATATATTCAGTTGCTTCTCCCACTCTTCTCAGTGATAGTGTTCATCAGAAACTGATCCTTTTCCACTCAGAGATGTTTTATGTGATGAGTTAATGAGCGTCTCTGTGTGGAGACACAGCTGGTGTGTGTTCTGGTGGTGGTGTGGTTCTGTGTGAGATACTGACCCGCGTGTCGTCCATGAGCGCTCGGCCCTTCACACACCGCAGAGAGTCCAGCGTCAGATCATCTCTGTGCAGCTTAAACTCCTCACGACCCAGAATAATGTTCCCGGCCGAGCTCTTCCCAGAACCACGCCGGCCCAGCAGAGCCAGCCTCAGCTCCGGCAGAGACGAGTCCTCCAGAAGATCAGACAAGGAGTATGAGGACACACGGTCTTCTGAGAGCTTGCTGAAACTGTGATGGACTACAAGCAAATACATCAGAGTCTTCACTAGTGCTCCAACACACTCTCCTGGAGGTTTCCATCAATCCTGAACACCTTGGTTAGCTGGTTCAGGTGTGGTTAGTTAGCGTTGGAGCTAGTCCTCCAGGAACAGGTTATTGTTAACTAGTGTGCAGTGTTTGAGCTCCTGCCATCAATAACCCTGGAGCACAAAACCTGTCTTAAGATTTATACATACTGTGAAAGCTGAACCAATAATCTCTTTGTTGATGTCTGGTTTGTTAGGATCGGACAATATTACTAACTCTAATCTGGAATCTGAGGGAGCGAAAAAAATTAAATATTGAGAAAATCCTCTTTAAAGTTGTCCAAATGAAGTACTTAGCAATGCATATTATTCATGAAAAATAAGGTTTTGATATATTTACGGTAGACAATTTACAAAATATCTTCATGGAGCATGATCTTTACTTTATTCTTTATAATTTTGACTCATACAGTGTATTGTTGTCTATTTCTACAAATACACCTGTGCTGCTGAAGACTGCTGCTGTGCTCCAGGGTCATAAATAAAGTGACTTGTTGAGATGATTAACCCTACTAACCCTAACCCTAATTAGCACCGTTTTCACCTGCTGCATCATATAACAGGTGAAGAACCCCACAGATGCCCACTGAGCCACACCACAGAGACAGGACAAATAAAATAAACATACTGGTGTTGATGAAGCTCTGGCTGCGCTGGACCTCTGGCAGCTCCACCATCTGGCTGAGAAGAGCTCCCTCTGGAGGAACACACAGGTCAAACACACACTGCAGAAATGCTTTTCAAGGCTACAGCAGAAATATCTAACATTTCTCACATCAAAAAGACCAGTAACATTTTTCAGAAAAAAATAGTCATGATTAAGTGAGGTTTTACTTGAAACAAGGAAATTAATCTGCCAATGAGGTGAGCTGGATGATCTTGTTTTCTGTTTGAAATAGGATTATTTTGTTTGTTGTAAGTAAAGATTCAAGCAGTAAAACATTGCCTTTCCTTAAAGCTCTCTTTATCTTGACTTGTTTTTTCGGGAAAACAAGACAATCATTTTTACTAGTCTACTAAATCCTTTTTGATTTGATAAAATTTGAGATATTTTGGCTGGAAACAAGATCTAGGCTTGAAAAGCATATTTTGCAGTGTACTTTTCTCTCATCTCTCAAAGAGATTCACGTTGAACATCTCCTGAACAAAACACAGATCAGGTCTCAGTGAATAGCTATAGATTATAAGGTAATCAACTAACTTTCCTAGCTGGCCTTGTATTTCAAACTTTTAGATATCAGTCTGCAGATGTGATGAACATCCTCTTGAGTTGTAATACTAATAACACTCTCTGAGTCTCCTTTGAAGGTGTCTTGAGTAGAACTGGAAGCTAGTTTGACAGAATACAACACGTCTCTCAGCTATAATATTGTCATGAGACCAGGCGTGTCCAGTCCTGCTCCTCGAGGCTCCAGTGATCCTAAAGATCCAGACGAGCAGGTCCAGGTGTGTTTTACTGGAGCCTCCAGGAACAGGATTGAACTCTTCTGGATCAGCTCAGAGACTTTCATCTGCTGGGTTTAGCACCTTTGTTGAGTTTGAAGCTCGGGCTTTTCTCCAGCGGTATGTGAGGTGTGTGTGTGTCCTCACGCTGCTGCGACTGAAGCCCGTTGATCAGGCGTCTCTCCAACGTTACATCACTTCCTGTTTCCTCTGTGCTCTTGTCAAGCGTATTGATCAGTGTTTGTTCTCTGCCTCCTCCGTTCCACACCGTGTCTGTGGTTGAGCTGAGCTTGATCTGGGTCTTCTCCTGCTCTCTGACCTCTCTCTGGAGTGTGTCCAGAACAAACCCTCCGCTCCTCTGAATCACCTGCTCCACCTGACCCACAGGAAACTAGTTACACCTTCACCAAACCATAACAACCGACACAAATCTGTTTCTTGCTTAGTACTTTTTGTTTTAGTTTTGTTTTCTATAAATATCTAAACATTCTTCAGCCAAGATGTCTTTACCTGACAAGTATGACTTAAGATATAAAGAAAAATTAATGAAATGTTGAAACTAGCAAAATATCTGCCAATAATGACAAAAGAAAATAATCTTAAAAAGGCAAAACAAGATTATTTTTCCTGACCCTCTGGCAGATATTTTGGCAAAAACTGCTAAATCTGCAAAAAACATCATATACTATCATAATTTAGATATTCTTTTTTAGAAATTGACAAGCGATTTTACTTGGAAAGTCAATTAATCTTGATTCAAGTGTTTTTAAAATCACAATAAAAAACAATACAAAAACATTTTTAAAAAACCCAAAACAAAAAACAAACCATTTCTTGTAGTGTGAAACTGGACTGTCAATCATTATCACCCAAAGAAGTCTAAATTGTTTGATCAAAAGTCTATTATTTTGTTTCAGCATCAAACATGATCATATCTTGATATAAATGCATGCAATACAGTAATCCCTCCATTACTTGAGGTGTCTCGGGAAAAAACCCACTGATTTAACAATCTGAAGCCCATGTTGTTGGTCTTGGAACTGATCTGGTCTGGGCTTCTCAAAAGCATCAGTAGCTCGTGAAGCTGGATGGTTACTGAGATCTCTGTAGGTTTACGATGCTTTTGAGGCGCACAGCTCAGGTGTTTCTGAAGAGTTCGTCTCAAACACTACCTCGGTTAGCTTCAGGTGACAGATCCAGGGCTAGAACTGACTCCTCTGAGCAGTTTCAGACAGATGAATCCTCTCTCACCTTCTCCAGCAGAGCCAGGACCTGCTGTCTGTCGTCCGGTCTGCGGTTACTGATCACGTGGCAGCGGCCCTGGCACCTCCTGACCACCTCCTGCAGCCCCGGCTCCTTCGTCAGGTACTCGTCCAGACGCCGGCCCATCAGGTATTCTCCACAGGTGAGCAGCACCAGAGTGTGATCCAGCACAGATGGTCCGAACATGCGCTCCAGCTGGTCAGGGATGCGCCGCTCCACCTCCGTGAACTCCCCGATGGGGACGAGGATGAGGAGGACAAAGGGTCCCGGAGCGCTGGAGCTCAGAAAGCGCCGGGTCTCCTCCTGGATTTGGGCCTCCACCTCCTGACCGCGCCAGTACCAGCGAGGGGTCTCCACCACGGTCAGCCGCCGGCCCGCCGCCTGCCCGCTCCGGATCTGACTCACGCGGGACGAGGCCGAGGGCCCCGGGGCCGAGCTCTGACCCAGCAGGGTGTCCGCTGTCATGGTCTTCCCACAGCCGATGCTGCCCACCAGAACCAGACACAGCTCAGAGCGGTCAGAGCCCACTGAAACAGAGAGAAGAAGTCAAGTCAGCTTTATTTATACTCTCAACAGTACAGATTGTGTCAAAGCACTGAACAGTATGAGATTGGAGAACAGTGTCGGTAATGTTTAATAACAAGATCGATTGTCAGCTAAAGGCATTTCATTATTAATGAAGAGATGTTGTTGTCCAGATCAGCTCAGTTTCAGGAGGGTCCCAAACTAAGCAATCCAGAGGCGACAGCTGACCAGAAAGAGGAGCTGGGGCAGTCACCTCAGGTTACAGATTACAAGTGGAACTATTTGACTTACTTTATTACTGTAACTGCTTACTTTTTAATTTCTACCAAACAAAAGGAAGCTTTTCAAGTTTTTTTTTGTTTTGTTTCCAGCCAAAATATCTAAAAATTCTAGAATTCTAGAAACTGTTTTGTTTTCAGAGAAAAAAAACAAGTCGTCAAAATTAAGTGAGTTTTTGTTTAGAACAAGTAAAATAATCTGCCAATGGGGTAAGAGAATAATAATGTTATTTCAAACAGAAAACAAGATTATTTTGCTTGTTTAAAGTAAAAACAGAATTCATTGTTTTTTCTGAAAACAAATTTTCTCGTCTACAAAATCCTTGTATTAAGGATGTTTTGGCTGGAAACAAGACAAAAAAGAAAGTGTGTCTGGAAAAGCAGTTTGTGCAGTGTGAATGTGTTCAGATGTAAATGATGTAACGCAGGGTTAGAGTTCAGCACTGATTACTGTCAGACTTCAGCTGAGTTAAGATTATAACCATTTCCTTTTAAAGCATAGCTTCCACAAAATCACCTTTTTTTGCTCTCAGATCATTCTGAGGTTAAATATATCTCTTTAAAATCCTAAGAAACGGTTTAATAAATCAAATCTATGACAGGAAACAGAAACGCCAGCATCTAACAATGCCTTGGAAAAATATTAAGCAATATAGACAAACCTAAATAGGAAGTAAAAGTCCTCAAACAAGCATGTGCCTTCAGACGTCTGTATCTTTAGAGCATCAGTCAAATCTTTATGTGTTATAAGTGTTCAGATGAAACCCCCTTTGTAATTATTACAATTTTCATAAGTAACTCTAATTTTTCCTCAATAACTAACAGATTAGTTACATTTACTAATGAAATCACATTAACTCCATTACATGTGAGTAGTTACTCCCCAACACTGCTAACAAACACAGACTCTGAGCTAACTCTGACCGTCAACACTGACCGACCCTGACGAGATCACAGAGGGTCATAGTGATCACACAGACACATTTAAGAGCTGAACACACTTTAAGAGCCTCCAGAAACTGAGAAACATCTGTAAACATCTGGAGGTTTCAGCTGCTTATTCACTGAACACTTAAGAAGAAAAACATCCATTTTTAGACTTTTGGTTTCAGACTGTATTTTGAGTTTCGTGTGATTAATATCTCATGTTTCTCTTGTCTTCAAACATTCCTCTGGTGTGCGAGACACCTGTCCGTCCAGTTACACAGCATTCAGCAGAACACACTCACACACAGCACTAACAGAAAATACTTCAAGAGTAAGTAATGTAATAAGTCTAGTGTGTGTTTCTCCTCACTGTCACGACATGTCACGTTTAGTAAAAACACTGATTTAAAGTCAAAGACAAGCTCTTGCTGTGGTGCAGGAGAACATGAGTGCGAGGATCTTACCCTGATCAGAGGAATCCATGTGTGTGTGTGTCTCTCTCCGCTGATGTGTGTGTCGTCTGGTGTCAGAGACGTGTCACACACCCCTGCTCTCTCTCCAGCAGCTGTGGGTGGAGGTGTGTGTGAATCAGAGCCGCACCCAGACCCACCAAACCTGCACCATCTGAGCCCAGCCTAAACTGGTTTGATGCTGCTCAACCGTTAAGGATTCTTCCCCTGGTCTGCTGAAACCCCTCTAAACCAGGGACCAGAGCAGAGTCGGACAGGAGAGCTCGCTGCTTCTACAACGCTCACATCCAGAGACTCCACAAGTTGAGCTTTATCTAGTTCCTGAGCACAGAAACACATCTAGGATCTGCTCTCACATGTGATCAGTGGCTTTGATGAGTCAAGTGTCTTCAAACTGTCTCTTTTAAGCAGAGGATCCGTGACATTAAACCGGATGAGTTTTTTATTCAGGAAGAGTAAGGGTTAACTCTTAATAACTCGCCCGGTGAGATTCTCTGCATCAGGACTATAGAAGAAATTCACGCTGATGTCTGTAACACTGAGAATGCTGTACGCAGTGAATCACTCGATTCTGAAACCAACTTCATATAAAAAACAGCTCACTCCAGAGTTAAAAGAACATACTAAAATGGATTTTATTGAGGAAAAACAACAGAAATACAAAATCAACATTAGATCAGATAAAAATGGAGCGCAGGATTAAGAAGCAGGTTAAAAGTTGAAGTGTGTGAGAGATCTTCCAGTGCAAAACTGCGCGAGTGGTAAAGTCTTTAGTGGATGTTTGATCAGAGACGCTGAAGAGACGCTCGCAGCACCATCTGGACATCAGCAGAGTCCTTCACAAACCAGGCATCACATACGCGATGTTGTCCAGAGTGTTTGACTGAGCACACACACACACAGAGGGCAAGTCAGTTCTGAGGATGGTGTTAGTGATTACACTGATGTATTAAGGTCATGGAGGGTCAGTACCAGCACGTGATGCGGGCAGCCGTTGAGTTCTGGGACCTGAGCGGTCAGACAGGCCAGAGGACCCAGAGCACACAGGACCGAGTCCAGCAGGACCGACAGAGAGCCGGACACCGTCACCATCCCCTGGAACACACACACAGAAACACACACACACACACACACACACACACACACACACACACACAGGAACACACAGAAACACACAGGAACACACACACAGGAACACACAGAAACACACAGAAACACACACACACACACACAGAAGCACACAGAAACACACACACACACAGGAACACACAGAAACACACAGAAGCACACACACAGGAACACACAGAAACACACACACACACAGGAACACACAGAAGCACACACACAGAAACACACACACACA
>JAUMHE010000051.1:169252-180022 GCA_032359235.1 Enteromius mattozi
TGTGTTTGATTAGGGTTAAAGCAAAACTCTGCAGGGCTGAGGCTCTCCAGGACCGACGTTCGCCACCCCTGCTCTAATGTAAAAAGGGGGCATGCATTATAATGCATCATACCTCAGTGGATCTACCAGCATTGTCCACTTATGTCACAGCAGATGTGGTCTGTTCATCGTCATCTTCATCCTTCAGTGGAAATATGCAAGTATACATTATCTGGCAAAAATAAATAAATATATATATATATATATAAAAGCAACTAAAGGTACCTGGCAACAACAACTTACAGCTGTGACATAATGTGTTTTTATGTAGGGTCCAATAATACAATCCCTCTGTCAGTATCTATAAGAAAATACAACCCATACAATTCTCAATATTATCAAAGAGAAACCAATAATGCAGGAAAAAAAAAAAACATGTCAAAGTTATACAGCTAAGATCACAGTAGCCGATACATCACATGTAGTTAAACCACTGGGACAGCTCCTCAGATGGGGTGAGGGGAGGTGGTGGTGGGCCGCCGCCAGTTAGATGGGCTTCAGCCTTCTTTCTATTAGCTACATGACAGAAAGAATATATTAAATCGTGTTTAATCAATAGTTCAGTAATTGTGTAATCAAATATGACCTTTTTGCAGAATGTTTTTGTGTTTCATTTTGACTTGGCTCAAAGTTCTTTGGCTCCAGAAGGATTACACCTAGTTGTATTGCTTTTTTTTCATTATTATTGGCTTCAGTCCTTCAAACGTGTGCATTAAAACCTCCAGCTCCGCCTCTGTGAAGTATGCCGCTCTCTTCTTTTCTCTGTCATTTTCCATTTTGACTCCTGAAATCTGCGATCCATTGAAAACGTCTTCATGCACGCGCATTAACTCTGGGTAACCAGTGGGAGGTTGATTAAACTTACTCTTATCGGGTGTTTTGGAACCGACATACTCACGGTATGCGGGTTTGGGGTAAATCAACCCTGAGGTTATGATTTACCAAATGGTAAGTTAACCAAGCTTTCTGGAATACACCCCTGGAAAATCTTTTTTATTTTTATTATTATTTTGACACTATTGCAAAGGTCACGTTACAACACAAGAATGAATGTCTGCCCGAGAGTAAAACAGAGATATAATACCTAGCTATAGGATTCTGAGGTCTAGTGAACATAAAGGAATCGTTTTATTGATATCATTTCTACACTTTTGCCAAACACAAGAGTCCATGCCTAAGAGTAAAACAGAGTTATAAGAAACTACAGGAGTCTGACCTCTAGTGAACATTAATGAAACGACAAGCCTTGTAAAATCTGATTATTCATTAATAGAGAAAGAATGATCACACACGAAATGCTTAAAATGTGCATCAATCATCAATTATACTACAGCTCAAAAGTTTAGGATCGGTAAGACTTGTAATGTTTTTTAAAGAAGTCTCTCTTGCTTATCAAGATTGCATTTATTTGATCAAAAATACAGAAAAAAAAACCAATATGTTAAACAATATATGTTATTACAAAATAAAATAATGTTTTTTAGTTTAGTTTTTTTTAAAAAAAATGAGCGGCTCCAAACTTTTGAACAGTAGTGTATATTGTTAGAAAACCTTTCTATTTTAAAGAAATGCTGTTCTTTTTAACCTTTTATTGATCAAAGAATTCTGAAAAAAGGGATCCTTTTCTTCCCCTAAAAAATATTAAGCAGCACAACTATTTTTAACATTGATAATAAATCAGTATAGAATGATTTCTAAAGGATCATGTGACACTGATCATCACAGAAATAAATTACACTTTAACATTTACATTTAAATAATATTTCAGAATATTCGTTTTTTTTCTGTATTTTTGAATACAGAAAGAATGGTCACACATGAAATGATCAAAATATTCTAGTGATTCAGTCAAGCAAGTTATTCTAAAGAACATCTTTATTTGTATTATTCTGACATTTGCAAAGGTTCAGCAAGAATACATGCCTACTTCAGAGTACATGTAACAGGTATTGAAAGTAATGTTCATTTTATATATAGAATTACACAAAAAGTGTTTGCAAAGTATACCTGATATGCATATATGTGTGTGCACCTTCCCCTTTAAATTTCTACGGCAACGCAAATCTTAATTTCCTGTCTTTGCACCGCCTCTTCCCTTTCTGCACTGTCTTCACATTGGAGAGGTTGGTTTCTGTCAAGTTCTAATTAACCTGATGTCATCTTTACTTTTAAAGTGATATAAAAGTAGTTATTCTCTGTAAATCATACCTATAACTCTTACTCTTCATGTACATTTCATTATTTTTATGATTTTGTTTTAATTAAGATTGTGATTGTGATTTGAATCTCACCTAGGCATTCAATGTTTGTGCTAAATGCGTTGCACTTTCCCCTTTAACAGAAGGAACAAAAAAGGGCGAAAACACACTGCTAAAAAAAATCATATTCTGTGTTATCAGATTAAAGAAGCAGTCGAACCGTCACTTGATGTCCGTCTGGTTACTCATAAAAAAGAAGAAAACACAACGCAGACAAGACCGGTTACATACACAAAGTTTAAGAAACGTGACAACAAACAAAGGAACCATCCTTAGATTCACTGAGCACATATGCCCTCCGAGAGCAGTTTCTCTCTGGTGTCCATCAGCTCTTTTTGACCCTCCTCGATTAGTCCTGCCAACTTACGGATCTGCTGGGCGAAACGGGTCTTGGACTCTTTCTTGAGTTTCTGATTATCTTCTTTGGTGAAGAAAAGATCCATGCCGTCGGCGAAGCTCTTGATGGCGACTGAGGAACTGCTCATCACGCTGGGCCCCGTCGATGTCCTGTCCATTATCCTGACCAGTCGAGCGATCTTTGCGGATTTCACATTCACACGTTCCAGCGTCAGAAGGTCATATTTTTGCAGTTTCCCCATCTCTGTGTTAATGTTGTTTAAGTAACCCTCGATGCCCTTCCTCTCACTCTGGTAGTCCTGTAAGATGGTCTCCACCTTCTTCCTGACCTGGTTTTTCTTGACTGTGTTTGTGATGGCGGCCGAGGCCCCCGTGACCCCTCCGGCGGCTGCGACCCCGACCCCGAGCGCTGTGATGGCCAGAGACGCTCCCATGGTCACTGGGGACAGCAGGATCCCAGCCACGGCCGCTGCTCCACCCACGGCCCCCGTCGCTCCTCCCGTGATCCCCGCGATCTTTACGCCTCTGTGAGTCTTATCCACGACATCAGCCACATCCTTCAGCTCAGAGTGCTGTCTTTCTAGAGCACTCGCACAACTTGGCAGATGAGAAGCAAAGTCCCGAAGAGCATTTGTGAAGCTTTCACTTGTGTGCATGAAGGACCTGATAAAACACAAATGAGTGATGCAGCAGAAGCGAAGCATGTTCTCGTCCTAACAGATGATGAATGGATCAGTCAGTAACACATATACACACGGCAGTGGCCAAAATGATTAGAACACTACTTCCAGCAGCTAAAAATGGTTGGAAGGCAGTAATTTCTGTCTTTTGTTGTAGTGTGTCAGTAGGAAATATGACTTTACATTTCCTAACATTCATTTAGCCATTAATTGTAATAATCCAGTGAACCTACATCCCCTTCAGAAGCAAAAAATCACTTTCCAGAACATTTTCATTCACTGTTCCTGGCTGAATGATCTTCCCACCCCTATCCAGAATACTGATTCCCTGACAGCTGAAAACATCTCTTTTGTGAAATAATATGCTATAAAAACTTTGCTTTGCAGAATTAGCAGAAAATAAAGTTTTGTGAGAATCATGCTTCAATGTTTTGTTTTACTTCGCTGGATGCAGTAAATAATGACTAAATTAACGTTTTAAATAAAACAGATGCTGCATGCTCAATTTCATGATTCAGTGTGCAATAAATCATGGATAATCACACAAAAAGAGTGTAATTAATCCAATTAACTGACACAAACACACACATACACACACACACAAACATACAGTGTGTATATATAAGTATATGATGAAGAATGCATGTATTTATACGGATGTTCACTTTACTTGAAATCTGAATCTGAAACCACTGTAGATCCTCCTGAAATAAATAAAAACAATTTTCTGTTTCTAAATCTTAGTAACATAATGTCCACTTTTCTAGTAACAGGAAAAAAAGAGAAAATAATTCAGCCTTAATTATTATTCCAATATCTTTTTAAAGAATAAAGCTTGTGCTAGAAGGTTAAAAATCACTGATTGCAATTTCTTCAAATGCTACTTAAATACTAGACAAAGAAATGAATATCATTTTTAATAAAGGTGTTAAAATGTTGCAGGAACTATTCTGTGTAATTGATACTTTACTTGAAATGTTTCCCTTCTGAAAGCATTTCTTGTCCTGAAGAAAAAAGAGTAAAGCTTACGTCTTTATTATTCAGATATAGTGACTCCAACAAGTATTTGGACACACTTAAAAATACACAATACCAAATCAAGTGTCATTTATTATTAAAAAAGAACATGAAGGCAGAGCTTTGTGCTTAGTGGATGATGGTGATCTCTGATTCTGAGCTGATTCAAACACAAAGAGAAGTGACAAAAGATCTGGCAGACACTTGATCTGATGAACAATGAAGTCAACAAATATTGTGTCTTTTCTAAAGGCTTGTTAGAATCACGAGGATGTGTTTCAGGAAGGTAAATCACACACAGACAGAGTTCGTACCTGCGTCTCGTTGTTCGGAAGCTGTTTAACACTATGATCCGACAGAGCTACTGTGAAATTCTTCTGCATTTTGAGACAGAAACACACAAAAAGTCCTGATTTAACACTTCAGAATATAGGTATTTAGTTATGAATAGGCATTATGTGTTTTAGATGGTGTTTGTATGGAAACGCTCCTGTTGATGCACCTCAGAGTAGCGTAAAACGAGCTCACGAGGGGCTCCGGGGTCCAGACGTGGAAGCACAGGCTTCTCCTTCACATTCTCTGTCTTTATTGACATGCAGAAAAACACAAGAGCTCTTATGAAAACATCTCAAGGCAGAACCTTTCGTTAATGACGCAAGAACCTCAACTATTCTGGACCTCAGTCCCTGGATGTTCTCCACCGGAGCAGTCCAGTCCGGTTTGATACAGTCCAGGATTCTTCCCTGCCTCCTGCAACCAGAACCATCAACATCTTCAGGAGACCATGATTCAGAGCGCTCTAACAGTCTGACCGGTTCCACTGCACTTTCAGCTCATCTCTCATCAGTCTCTCACAGCAGAAATCTTTCACAATCTTAAACTGCTATCATCATAATCTGTTTGTCTTAAACACTCTCAAATACACTAATCTAATGCAGATTATCGATGTTCTCACCTTGCGGGCCCTTCGGGGAGCAGGTGTAGGAGCAGATCTCTGAAGAACAGAAAGGAAATCATTCAGAACAACAGGAGCCATGCGTCTCAAAACCTGATCGTCAGGGCTTCGGTCCAAGATTGAGCCCGAGAAACTAAAGCCCATCAACGATGAAAGCAGCTCATGTTTAGATTCATTTGGGTTCACTTCTTCTGTTAGGTTTTAATTAGTAGTTCATTGAAAATATCATACAGATCCATTTGTAAATTCTCATTATATTACGCATATAACATGACATTCCAATGTTATCCTCACAGATCGGTCGTATTAATGACCATTGCCAGTGGAATTAAACTGAAACACACAGACATCTGTAGGTTTGAAATCACTTACGTTGTTCATCTTCTGCAGATGTTCTGCGCTCACAGCTTTGTTTCTGTTCGAGGTGTGTGAGACAGATCAGCTCAAACACTTTCACTTACAGCACAAAGAAACGCTTTTGACCTCATAGTTTAAATGCTTATTTATAAAAGAGTTTCTTTACCTAAACTTGATCAACCAGTAAGGACTGGTTTAATGGCATGTGCATTAAAGACTGTATTTGAGCTTCCATGTAGCTTTGAGGGCATCTTGTGTAATTCATTCACACACACCAAAAATGTTTGTTTTAAGAATAGTTTTTAAGAATTTGAGCGCCACAAAGCACAGCAATCAGTTCTTAAATCAAAAACATGAAGAACATTTTAACAATCTAAAGGATAATTTTCCAATATAAGACCCTTCTGTGGAATGGAAAAATTCCATGGATGTTAAAGTGCCTCTATTATGTATTTCTGAAAATGATCTTTCATGCAGTGTGTAACAGCTCCAAGAGAATGAAAACATACTTTTAGTTTAGTTTTAAAGTGCCCTATTATAGGTTATGAAAGGTTCATATTTTGGTTTTGAAAATCCCAAAAAACAGGTTGAGATGCACTTAAGGTAAAAAAATTCTTATGATATGCATTTATTTTTTACCTTATTTGTTCAATGACTCCCAAATGATTTGTTTAATGATTCATTTTCCCAAACTCCTCCAGTGATTGTTTGATTTCATTTAAAGCAGTGTTTGTGAGCTTTTAACACTCCTGAAGAGACACCTAGTGGTGAAGAATGAATTACATTACATTACAAAACTGAAAAAAAGAAGCTTAAAGGTACACTGCCCGTGAAACAGTTAAAATGCCCCTATTATGGGTTATGTTAGTTCATATTTTCATATGCAAGGTCAAAACACACCTTCATTTTCTTATAATATGCATGTCTTTTTACCATTTATTTGTTCATTTAGAGTCCCCTCTTTCTTTTGAGAGACATTAACTTCATAAACGGAGTTAACACCATTCATTTAGAGCTGTTACACACTGTTTCTGAACAGGTTTCTTCTCTTCACCAAGCCTGCAGTTATTTGATCCATACAGCAAAAGCAGTAACACGGTGAAATAATTTTACTTTTTAAAATAAATAAAACTGTAATGTATTTCTGTGATGTTCAGCTGTATTTTCAGCATCATTACTCCAGTCTTCAGTGTCACATGATCTTCACAAATCATAATAATATACTGATTTACTGCTCAACAAACATTTCTGATTATTATCAAGTGTTGAAAACAGTTGAGTACATTTTTTAGGATGCTTTGATGAACAGAAATCCAAATGATGATCCAAAGATCAGTACTTATCTGAAATAAAAAGCATTTGTTATAATATCAGCACAATTATACTGACTAAAAGTTTTTGAATACAGTGTATATTCACACACTCGCAGTCAGAATAAGTGTTTTAATCGTACAAAATAAACTCAGTTTTTCTGAACTTTATATTCATCAAAGAAATTCTACTCAGCTGTTTTCAACAAAATAATAATAAATGTTTCTTGAGCAGTAATCAGTATATTAGAATGATTTGTGAAGACTGGAGTAATGATGCTGAAAATTCATCTTTCAAATCACAGGAATAAATTACATTTTAACATATATTCACATAGAAACCTGTTACTTTAAACTGTAAAAATATTTCTCAATATTACTGCTTTTGCTGTATTTTGGATCCAATAAATGTAGGCTTGTGAGCAGAAGATACGTCTTTAAAGAACAATAAAAATCACACTGTTCGGGTAATTTTGACTGGAAGTCTACAGTTCACCAAAAAATGATCAAGTCATCGTTAATTTAAACCTGTATGATCATAAAATAAGAGATTCTGAATAATGTGTGTGGCCAAACAGTTGCTGGTAGCCATTGACTTCCATAGTACTTTTCTCCATACTACAGAAGTCAATGGGTGCCGTCAACTGTTTATTCACCAACATTCTTCACAATATCTCCTTTTGGGTTCATCAGAAGAAAGGAACTCATGCAGGTAACGAAAATGCTCATTTCTCACATTTTAATTACACTTAAAAACCCCACATTGCATATTTTAATTGTTGGGTTCAGGCTCTTCACACGAGTAACGTTCAGTTAAACAAAAGTAAAAAAAAAAAAAAGTCACTGTTATTCAGTCGAGTAGTAGAAGTCGAGTAGAAGAAGTCGAGTAGAAGAAGTATATCTGCAGTCCCGCTTCAGTCCGAGATGATTCAGACAGAAGTGTTATGCACATCAGAGTTTTGAAAAATATTCCTTCTGGAACTTCTGGAAGTCCTTCTCGGTGAAGACGGATTTCTCCTGTGGTTTGGAGGTGGGCAGATCGGGTCGATTACAGGCGAGGCGTCCCGAATGCTGCTGGATGATCTGAAGAAACACAACATATATATCATTACACTTAACCACTGACGCTATCTGTGTGTGTGACCTGATGAAGCTGGAGGAGATCCAGACCTTTGTCGTTTCTCTGCTCTGTGTTTTACTACCATCGCCCAGGAAGTACTGCAGGTTTGTCTTCAGCTGACTCTTCTTCTGTTTCTTCCTGTATTCATCTGAGGAAAACAGACACAATCATGACTCTAAACAGAGCAGGTCATATTAATGCTGGTCAATGATCAGTGAGTGAAGAGTTTACAGAGGTTTGATTGGGTTTAGGGGTCTTTGGGCAGGTTTTAATTATGTCTGAGATCGTCTGAGCTGGTTTGCATGCGTTTAAGAAGGTTTTAAGTAGGTTTAAGATTGTCTGAGCCGGTTTATGATCGTCTGAGCTGGTTTGCATGCATTTAAGAAGGTTTTAAGTAGGTTTAAGATTGTCTGAGCTTAGGGGTCTTTGGGCAGGTTTACTTATGTTTGAGATCACCTGAGCTGGTTTGCAGGTGTTTAAGAAGGTTTTAATTAAGTCTGAGATCGTCTGAGCTGGTGCGAGGGATTTTGAACAGGTTTGCTGGTGCTTAAGCAGGTTTTAAGTAAGTTTGAGATCACCTGAGCTGGTTTGCAGGTGTTTAAGCAGGTTAAGTTTGAGATTGTCTGAGCTGGTTTAAGCAGGTTTAAGATTGTCTGAGCTTGCTTGAGGGCTTTTTCAAGCAGGTTTACTGGTGCTTAAGCAGGTTTTAAGTAAGTTTGAGATCACCTGAGCTGGTTTGCAGGTGTTTAAGCAGGTTTTAATTAAGTCTGAGATCGTCTGAGCTGGTTTGCAAGTGTTTAAGCAGGTTTTAAGTAGGTTTAAGATTGTCTGAGCTTAGGGGTCTTTGGGCAGGTTTACTTATGTTTGAGATCACCTGAGCTGGTTTGCAGGTGTTTAAGAAGGTTAAGTTTGAGATTGTCTGAGCTGGTTTAAGCAGGTTTAAGATTGTCTGAGCTTGCTTGAGGGCTTTTTCAAGCAGGTTTACTGGTGCTTAAGCAGATTTTAAGTATGTTTGAGATTGTCTGAGCTGGTGCGAGAGATTTTGAACAGGTTTGCTGGTGTTTAAGCAGGTTTTAAGTAAGTTTGAGATCGTCTGAGCTGATCTGCAGGTGTTCAAGTAGCTTTTAAGTATGTTTGAGATTGTCTGAGCTGGTTTGTGATCGTCTTTTCAGGGCTATTTTTAAGCAGGTTTGCTGGTGTTTAAGCAAGTTTTAAGTAGGTTTGAGACTGTCTGAGCCAGTTTAATGGGTTAAACAGATTTTCAGTAAGTTCGGCTGCGGCAGATTTAGGGGGTTTAGGCAGGTTTTAAGTATGTTTGAGCAGGTTTGAGAAGGTAAGACTCACCCAGAGCAGACCGTTTGTGTTTGTCTTTGACCGTGTTTGTGCTCCGTGTTGATCCTCCGGGTCGCTGCAGCTGCCGGATCCGTCTCTGAACGCCCTGTTTCTCGCTGCTGATCTGCTCCATCAGCGCGGACTTATTAGAGCTGCTCTTCTTCTGCTTACGCTTCACTCCATCTGCAACATAATGAAGCCTTTTTATATATCACTGCCTACTAGTGATTGGGAGAATCAACCTTTTCGGTTCGAAGCGCTCAATACATCACATGCTAGTGGCACCTGCTGGTCAAAATAGTGTAAATGCAACAAAAATTAAAACGGTTGAAAACAGCTTTTAAAAACCCACTGCAAATGTTTTATTAAAAGTATAACACATTAGAAAGTATAAAAACGATTATAAAAGACCACTGAATATTAAGTGTTTGTATAATAGGTCTATGTGGTTTTTAAAATATTCTATATTAATCTGCAGTGATTGTTTTGTTTGTTTTATGGAAAGCTTGTACATAGAGGCCGGTTCGACACTATTAACCAATAATTATTCTTTCAATTACACAAATGTCTGGTAAATTTGTCTACAAATCGATGAAACTGATCTGAGATCGGGTAAAAAGCATAGACTCTGGGGGCGAGCTGAATGAACTCGGGTGAGTCACGGGTGTATCGCCCCCAACCATCACATTTCTAAACAGTAATGACGTAACAGTTACTAAAGCCTGAAATCACGTGACTTCGATTCGCGCTCCGAACCACTGTTTCGAAACAAATGATTCGCAAAGGTTCCGAAGCTTCACGAAGCAGTGATTCGAACGAGTCCATCACTAGATTCGCTACACAAGCAAACACAGACTTCAGTCGCCTGATTACCTTTCTCGCTGAATAATTCAAGCCCTCTTCGGACCACAGATGCTGACATGCTCAAAGTGACGAAGCGAACGAGGTGAAAATAAACGTAGATAAATATAGCGTAGAGTGAAGCGTTCAGTGTTTTCGTGCCATGTGAACAGACCGCGTGCGTCACAACAGAGGCTCGAGCGGAAACACGAGCGGCGAGAGCAAAGTTCCGCCTGATTCAATAATATCCGTGTGTTTCTTCTTCTTCTTCTTCTTCTTCTTCTTCTTTAGGTTTTATTGGCAGTTGGCATACAACTTTAAGATGCATTACCGCCATCTACTGGTTAGGAGTGTGGGCAAAGTACACAAGATTGTTTTAAAATCTATATCCTATAGACTAATTTAGTCATCTTAATAAATAACATCAAAAAATGTATACAATCATCATAAGAATTCCTTTTTAAAATATCTATCACTTTAAAATTCATCCCAATTTTTTTCAATT
>JAUMHE010000051.1:184501-195380 GCA_032359235.1 Enteromius mattozi
AGTCCTTACAGAGCAAACACAGGAGGAAACACACAAAAGAAGTCCTAGTGCTGGAGTGCCATCTAGTGTCCCCTTACAGGCAACTCCAGCTGAGCGTGACACACTGATTATGATTTTAACAAGTTAATTATGATTTTTAATTATGACAGTTAATTATGACAAGTTAATTATGAGTTTTTGTTTTCGTACTTTGTTATAGACTAGATACTTCATCATCAAGCAATAAGCTACTCATAGGCAGTTGCAGTTGTATTATATATATATATTTTTCCTGATGAACTTTTATTAGACTGCATTGGAAATAGGAATTTCGGTTATTTTATTTTTCCTAACCGACCGATGGTCGTTAACCCATTATTAACCAACAAGACTATGTTAAATTATAATTAAATTTGAATTGATACGTGGCTGTGACACAGTAAAAACAGCTAAATTCATTCTCAGGGATTAATTTTATTCAAGCAATGTGGACTTTTATTATGATGTGTCTCCCTCTGTTTCCATGCCCACTCTGTTGTGTCTCCACCCAGCCTGTTAGTTTCCCAGATCAGCTCCGCCCCCTTGCTCATCCGTTTGTCTTGCCTTTAAAAGTGTTCATGTTTGTAAGTCATATCGCTGCGTATTGAGTGTTTCCCTCATACGAAGCGTTTACCCTTTGTTTTTATTGTCTGCCTGATTGTTAGTGTACCGACCTCCACTTTGTCTTGGATTATTGTTCTGGTTTTACCCCGTTTGGACTATTGTTCGCCGATCGACCGACCCTCACTACCGCCCTGGACTATTCTTGTGTTTTGCCTCTGATATTCTTGTTTGCTGTTTTCTCGACCCCGTCTGTCTGACCATGTCTCTCAATAAACCCCTGCACATGGATCCACACGTCTCAGTCCCCTTCGTTACAGAATACGCAGCTCCCTCAGGATCCAGCATGTTTTCTTCCGGACATTGCTAGAATGCTATTAGTACTCAGGCAAGGCTCTCAATCGCTCGAGGACTGTGTGCAGGAATACTTAGAGCTTGCTGTTCACGCTAACCTCCCGGACTGTGTATTGATTGACTTTTTCTGCGAGGGCATGAGTCAGCCACTTAGATCGCGGCTGATCCATTAGGCACCCCGGTCATCACTCGCAGAGTTTATGGACTTTGCCCTGTTGTGCGTGGGCTCTCCGTTTACAGTGGGGATTGCTGAAGAGGAACGCGATTCTGGCATCGCGTCAGTGTCCAGCACAAGATGGCCACCACTCCAGAGCCACAGGCCAAGATGGCTGCCAACCCAGCGCCGCTGCACAAGATGGCCACCAACCCAGAGCCACAGTGACAGCACAATATGGCCTCCACTCCAGAGCCCCAGCCACTGCCCAAGATGGCTGCCAACCCAGAGCCACAGCACAAGATGACCGCTAACCCAGAGACACTGCACAATCTGACCACCACCCCGGGGCCACTACTCAAGATGGCTGCCACACCAGAGTCTTCAGCCTCTACGGATTTTAAGCCACAGTCTCCCACCACCTCGAACGCTACTCAATTGTTCCCCCGCATTAAAGAGATTGCTCTTTGAGACACCAGGGCTTTCCGGGGGCCTTGGAGGCTGGTGTCCAGCCTGGCAGAACCCCCACTGCTGTCAGTAAGAGCAGCCGGTCTCCCTAGGGGTCCAGTGTAGGCCATCACAGAGACTGTGCGTGCCTCTTTCCTTGGTGCTTCCCATCATGGCCGTCACCCTTTTGAGTGTGTGGGCCGCACACTGTGCTCCAGGGGTCCCACCTGTCTCCGGGCCCATGTCAGAGACTGCATTCCCCCATTAGCATGTTCCCAGGACCACCTCAGAGTTCCTAGTGGCATCGTAACAGGCCGTAGATCCTCTGGTGGTTCCGCCGGTATCTGCACTGACCCCAGTGGTGTCGGCTCATGCCGTAGAGTCCCCAGAGGTTCCGTCAGTGGCTGAACAACCTCCGGAGAGGTCGGCTTCGGTCGTAGCTTCCTCATCCTGTCCAGTTACGGCTACAAGGGTCACCATGGAACCTACGTCTCATCTTGCTATGGCTATGGAAGCCATTTCTGTGTCCTCATCCAGCCCTGTCATGACCACGGAGGCCATAGTCGAATCCTCATTCTGCCCTGTCACAGCTATGGAAGCTATTTCTGAGTCTTCGTCCTGCCCTGTTCCGGCCACGGAGGCCATCCTCGAACTCTCGTCCTGTCCTGCTGCGGCCATGGCCTCCCGTTCTGCCTGCACTGCTCTGGTGGACACCTGTTCTGCCTGCACCACCCTGGCCTCTCGTTCCATCTGCGCCGCCCTGGTGGGCTCCCGTTCTGCCTGCACCACCCTGTCCTCTCGTTCCGCCTGTGCCGCCCTGGTGGGCTCCTGTTCTGCATGCACCACCCTGGCCTCTCGTTCCATCTGCGCCGCCCTGGTGGGCTCCCGTTCTGCCTGCGCCGCCCTGGTGGACTTCCGTTCCGCCTGCTCCACCCTGGAGGTCTTCTGTCCCGTCGGCTCCGCCCTGGAGGACATCTGTCCCAGCATCTGCTCCACCCTGGAGGGCATCTCTGCCGTCTGCTCTGCTCTGGAAGGCGTTTCTGGGGGGCTCTGTTATGTTTTCTGTCGGTGTTTACCTTGGGTAGTGTTATGTGGAATTTTATTATGACGTGTCTCCCTCTGTTTCCATGCCCACTCTGTTGTGTTACCACCCAGCTTGTTGCCTGTTAGTTTCCCTGGTGATTGATCAACTCCGCCCCCACGTTTATCCCTTTGTCTTGCCTATAAAAGTGTTCATGATTGTAAGTCATATTGCTGCGTATTGAGTGTTTCCCTCGTACGAAGCGTTTACCCTTTGTGTTTATTGTCTGCCTGATTGTTAGTGTACCGACCTCCGCTTTGTCTTGGATTATTGTTTTGGTTTTACCTCATTTGGACTATTGTTCGCCGGTCGACCAACTCTTCCACTTTTATAAGTGGTAAAAAAAATCAAGTGATCCTGCCGGCGCCGCACGCAGTTGCGCGTTACTCGACATCTTCAGAACAAAATTAATACAAAGCAACATCAAATCAAGATATGTATGTTTGAGAGATAACTCGTCTTTTTTTCTCCATATATAACATTTTAGACACAATAAAATAAATATGATTTATGCGCTTTGAACTAGTCTACAGAAAAATGGATAGATAGACTGCATGTTAATGCAAGTAACCACCGCCAATGTAGGACAAGCATACATCCAGACAAGACTCTGAATGCTACTTTAATGTTAGACTCAATATGATCATATCTCAGTCGTTTTCATATTGGAAAGATGAGGTGGAGCTGCTTCAGAACAGAGAGAGTGAAACAGAGACAAGCAGTAGCTAGTCCCTTAATTTGTTCATGGTTGTTTATGCATTTTCAGGTACATTAGTTATTTTGAAATAAAAATTTGTTTAACCGTGGAAATTAAGTCCCACATTATATAATTTTTTTCCACACACATTTTACTTTATAAAATTATTCTCTGAAATCTTGTTGATCGTAGTAGTAGCCTATTATTTTTTTGTCAGAATTTATCATTATAATTAACGTCGCCTGGATTTTCAATCCCCATAGTCCCTAAACATAAAACATATATCCCATGTAAATGCAGAGGTCGCTCGATGACCAACAAGCACATTAGGCTAGCATGTTTACGAAATTAGTTTACAAAACTGACAAAAATACGTTTTTCATGTGTTTGTGTACAAATCAATGTTTCTTATGTAGTTTCCTCCGAAAAAAAAAAATTACATCCATCTCTTTGTTTCTGTTTCCTGTCTAATCTCTCTCCTATATCCTATGTTGCTGTACTAGTACTAGTAACATGGAAATAGATACTAGTGCGGTTTATAGATTAAATGTTAAAACGACTTGCCATAGGATGTGACAGAAGAGGTGTGAGTGACTGATGGAGGATGTAGCGGCTCCTTTTTCTCGGAAAAACACTATGTGTGTGTGTGAGAGAGAGATTCTAAAAAAACATGCTAACTGCTCTCTTGGACAATTAACACCAGTTGCTTTACTATTTAGTTCTTTATATGGTCACTGATAGTTGATGCTTTCGCTGATATTTGCTGTTGTTGCAGTTGTGTGTAAGTGTGTTTGCTTTGCTATACGTATGAGGACCAATTATAAAGAAGCAATCAGCTCTGTGAGGACATTTGGTCAGTCCTCAGGGAATTTATTTAAAATGCTAAATGAAGTTTATATTAAAAGGTAAAACTGCAGAAAGGTGTGTGTGATGGGTAGGTTTAGGGGTAGAGTTGGTGTAGGGCGCAAAAAAATATTGTTAGGTCAGTATAAAAACAAGTATATCAAAGTCCTCACAAATATAGCAAAGCAAACGTGTGCATGCATGTGCGTGCATGTGTGCGTGTGTGTGTGAGAGAGTGTGTGTGACACAGGTATTACAAGGAGAAGGTGACTTCTCAGGACATTACCCCATGTCTCCACTTTTCAAAACACGTATAAATCATACAGAATGAAGTCTTTTTTGAAAATCTAAAAATGCCTGTAGTTTCCTGTAAGAGTTAGAGTCAGATGTAGGACAATAGCACACACAGTATAAACACCATTACGCCTATGGAGAGTCCCCACTTATCACAAAAACAAACGTGTGTGTGCCTAGTATTTATCACGTTTTGGGGACCAAATGTATTTTTTGTATATTTTGTGATCCTAAGAAACATGATAACAACTCTCTTTGACAATTATAACATCAGTATTTTTTTCTTTGCATGGTTAATGATCACCAATAATTTATCTGTTTGCTGATAGTTGTTGTTGTTTGTGTGTGTGTGTTTTAGAGCTGTGGTGAAACCACAAAGGTTTTTTTTTTCCGTCCTCGATCTTTTGATCACCCATATCTATCCTGTTTTACTCTAGGCCTGCTCAGCTTTATCTGAAACTCTTTCACTTGTGGTTGATAGAGAGCTTATTTGGGGTTTGACTTCCTCTCAGAAGGTACACTGGTTTAGTTTAATAGGAATGTGAGCCCGTTCAGTTCGTCAGCGGTCGTCATGAATATTTATGAAGTTACAAACAGAAGCACTTTTACTGGCAGCGTTTGGATCAGCTGGACTCGATCACTAAACCAGACTAAACCAGTCCCTCCTGCAGTGCTGGAGGAGATCACCTGGTCAGCTTCAGTCGTGTTAGAGTCAGGTGTCTGTAGTTTTGTGAGGCAGGTTTAATGTGGGTTTTTTTCGTTAGCGTATCTCTGCTGATGATTGAATTTAATTGTAATTTAATGCTGTAGACTTGAGCTGAAAAGCAGTTGTGAAAAGCTATGAAAGTGTTCTGGTTTCAGTTTTGCATGAATCTGTGAGTTTGTGTCTCAATAGAAAGGTTGAAACTTCCCAAAAATAGCAGATTGAAACTGCATCTAAATGCGAAAAACCTACTTTCATATGTTCAGTATTAAAATAACTTCACCACCAGGTTGTTTATAGGCAGGTGTGTGTTATAAGGCTTTTCTAAACGACAGATCAAGATCACTGAAGAATTCTGAACCGACTGAACATTTTCGTTTAGACTATTTATGACTTTATTTGCTGATGCTAGTCAGATTTTATTAATCAGTGTTTTATGTGTCCACAATGCAAATAAGGTCACCTTTAAAACTTTTTGCAAAAAAGTACAGCCTGTTTCAAATGACACTAAATATAAAACAATTAATAAAAATGTTCTGTTTAAATGATATTTACCCTGATTTCACTCAAATCATGCAATAATGTCATCTTCAGACTAAACATCTAAAAATTCTTAAATCAAGAAGTATTTTCTAGACCAGAAAAAAATGGTCATGTTTTCAGAAAAAACTTTACTTGAAACAAGCAAAATAATCTGCCAATAGGGTAAGCTAAATAATCGTGCTTTTTGTTTGAAATAAGATTATTTTGCTTGTTCTACACACTTAATTTTGACTTGTTTTTTTCTGCAAACAAGACAATAGTTTTTTCTTGTATAGACAATTCTTCTCGATTTAAGAATTTTTAGATGTTTTAGCTGAAAACAATACAAAAAAACCTAATCTTGAAAAGCATTCTTGCAGTGTAAATAGTGATTAATGGCTTTAATAGATTAAATAATAAATAATCAAACAAATAAATAAATATATAAAACATATTGCTTATTGCATGCCAGGACATAAATAAAGGTGCTTCTGGATGCCATAGAAGAAACTTTTTGTCTAAGCGGTTCCATTAACATCTGAAGAACCTTTCAGTTTCACAAACAGTTCTCTGTGGTGAAAGAAGGTTCTTCAGATTATAAAGAGATGATTCTTTAAAGAACCCTTGAAGGAGTGGTTCATTGTAGAACCAAAACTGATTCTTCTATTGCGTATTGCTGTGATGAACCTTTAAGCACCTTTGTTTTTAAGAGTATCCAATAATTTTACAGACATTTCTGTGAACCCAACGCAATGCAGTGAAGTTCAAAATACAGGTAAAACACCTGTAAAAAACAGAAAAATTCTCTTATGAATGCCCTATTTTTATGGTTTTGTTTGCAGTGCAGAACAGGGTAGAAAACTCTTAAAGCACAGTGTGTGTTTTAGCTGCTCTCTATTCTCTCCATCTAAATGCTGTTTTGAGCTCAAATTAGTTCATTTTTTTGACTCATGACAATCAGATTCTCCCTATGGAGCTACTTCCAGATGCTCCTAAATGAAAACAGACAAGAGTCCAGGAGGGTGTCCAAGCAGAGTCACGACCCTCCAAAGCGAAGCATTCAGAGTCAAGGCCCTCCAGGGCAAAGCGAGAGCCCACCAGGGTGGCACAGGTGGAACGGGAGCCCACCAGGGCTCTTTGGCCGGGACAGTGCAGGCTGCGAAGTCACAGGTGGCCTCCGTGGTCGGAACAGGGCAGGACGAGAGTTCAAGGGTGGCCTCCATGGTAGGAACAGGGCAGGACCAAAGTTCGAGGTTGGCCTCTGTGGCCAGAACTGGGCAGGATGAGGATTCAAGGGTGGCCTCTGTGGCCAGAACTGGGCAGGATGAGGATTCAAGGGTGGCCCCATAGCCGTGACTGGGCAGGACGAGAGTTCAAAGGTGGCCTCCGTGGCCGTGACAGGGCAGGACGAGAACTTGATGATGGCCCTTATGGCCATGGCAGGGCTAGTTGAGGGGTAGACGACCTCCCTGGCTGTGACTAGGCATAGTGAGGGCTCAGAGGTAGCCTCCCTAGTTGGGTCTGGGCAGGACAAGGATACCCCTGGACAGTCTGCAGAACCTCCAGAGGATCTACGGCCCAAGCCGACACCTCTGGGGGTTGTGCAGCCACCGGCGGGAGTACTTCTAGAGGATCTACGATGTCAGCCAACACCTCAAGGGGTCCTGGAGAGGATTCTTAGACTGGGGTGGTCTGGAGAGCAGGCTCATGAGCAGACGAGGCCTCTGGAGTGGACTCGGAGGCAGACGAGGTCTCTGGAGCAGACTTGAGAACACATGAGGCTTTTGGAGCAGGTTCGTGGGTGGATGAAGCCTCCGTGACAGGCTCGTGGACGGATGAGGCCTCCGTGACAGGCTTGTGGGCAGATGAGGCCTCCGTGACAGGCTCGTGGGCAGATGAGGCCTCCGTGACAGGCTCGTGGATGGATGAGGCCTCCATGACAGGCTCATGGACCGATGAGGCAGTGTGCGGCCCACACACTTAAAATAGCAACCGCCATAACAGGGAGCACAGAGGATAGGGGGACAGTCTCTAAGATGACCATGGCTGAAGTTCTTGGAACACCTGCTGCACGCACTGACATCAATGGTGGGTCCGCCAGACTGAACACCAGCCTCAAATGCCCTTGGAACGCCCTGGTGTCTTCAAATGCAACATGCACGATGTTTGGGAACACTGGAGTTGCATCCGTGACGGCTGACGACTGTGGCTTCATATCCATGGTGGCTGAAGGTTCTGGTGGGGCAGCCATCTTGTGTAGTGGCTCCGGGTTGGCGGCCATCTTGGGCAGTGGCTCTGGGTTGGCAGCCATCTTGGGCAGCGGCTGTGGCTGTGGGTTGGCGGGCATCTTGGGCTGTGGCTCTGGGTTGGTGACCATTTTGTGCATTGTCTCTGGTGTGGTGTCCATTTTGTGCATTGTCTCTGGTGTGGCGGCCATCTTGTGCATTGGCTCTGGTGTGGCGGCCATCTTGTGCATTGGCTCTGGTGATTTGACATTTGACATTGGCGATTTCAATGTTACCCCCCCCAAAAAAATATATATATATTTGGGCTTTCAACACAGTCCTCTGCTTCACCCACAGTAAACTGAGAGCCACATAGTAAAAGTGCATAGTCCATAATGTCCCTTACACTGCCATTAAATTCCCCTCCAGGTAACTGAGATTTAGTGAGTTCATTAAGTCCAAAACGGAGCAAGTCCTTAAACAGAAACTCATCATAAAGTGGTACTTGGTATGATAACTCACAGAATCGGTGTACATAATCCTCAATTGATTGGCCTCCTTGCCGCAGATGTAGAAGCTGGTTGAGCAGGGTGGGTGAAATAAAGCTGCTGGATCCGGGTGTGGCTGATTATTCTGTTACGAAGGGACTGAGGTTCGAGTGGGGATCCAAGTGCAAAACTTTATTAACAACACGTGGTCAAACAAGCAGGGTCAAACACCAGCAAACTGTACAATCCAGGCAAAGGCAAAAGAGTATATCTCAACAGAGGGGAACACGAGACAGAACCAACCAATGAGAACAAGACACACGCAATACAAGGAACCAATCAGAACATGACACATTTACAAAGGTAGCTCAAGACATGGTGACATGAAGGGCAAGGGACACATGGGAAATCGAGTCCAGAAACCAATGGCTGAGTCCAGGGTGGAGTGCCCTCTAATGACACTCCAGCTGGCGATCATGACAGGTTGCTTTGGGCTTCGAGGGAGAGCTGCAGAGAGAGAGAGTAGTATTAGAAAGCAGAAATCACACTTGGCTGATGTGTCATTTGAAGATGATAATGTGATGAAATAACAGAACAGAGATGTTTAATAATGTGCAGCGCTGATGAACCCTGATTCTCAGGATTCTGTTGCATCACTAACCAAATGTGAGATGATTCCGTGCTATATCTATAGCTGTTAGTCTGACTGCAGGATGTTTTTTAGAAACAGACACTTTAACCTTTTAAGGCAGTCTTCATCGACAGCTTGAGGAGTATTTTTTTCATCATTGGTCAGAATGGAAAAATAAGAAACCGGCATCAGATAATTTCTAATTTGATCTTTTGGATCACCCACATACTGAAGCAAAGCCACATCACCTTTATTTCTGTAGTGCTTTTCACATTTAGCACAGGAAAATAACAGAACCAGTTATAGAAACTCATCTCTGAAAACAGACTGAACTTTAAAAGCCATGTTTCGGTGAGGTGGGCATTATTAAATTAAAATCAGATCATTTTATTATTCTTTATAATTAATTCAACAATACTAATTACTGCAATAGTTTTGATTATTAAGTGTTGATATATGATGAGGTCTTTGCTAAGTGCTCTTATTAATGTTTTAGCATGACTTTCAGCATTTTGTTGCTAAGTTTAGCAACCTCCATAGCAACTGTTTGTTTTTATTTGTCAACTTGAATAAACGTGAGTTGGAGAGAAGTGTGTAGAGATGACAGGTGATTTATCTGCAATATTTATGAATATTTCTTCATTTATGATACAGATTGGTATTAGTTGGTTTTTATTGTTGATCAGTTAGGTGCACTGTATAACTACCATACACTGCTGAGAATTATAATTGTTTGGAATGTTCAGTTTTAGACTATAAGGAAATACGTTAATTGTTCAAAAATGTGCAACTGTTAAATATTTCAGTGTAGTGTTTAAATAATTTTTTTATAATATCTTATCATTTGACACTTTTTCACTGAACAATCTCAGCAAACACTGAATTATACATACACTCATAGCAGGAGTTCTGAACGATTAATTACTCATTCAGAGTGCTTCAAATCTTATTTTTTAAAAGGAAAACTGCACAGAGGTCATAGCTGGGTATGGTCATGACTGTGAAGCAGCTCTAAACGACAAATACGTTAATACTCAGGTGAAGTCAGTTCAGGTTTGGTTCAGTTCAAATGAAGTTATTGATAACAGCGTCATGATGTGATAGAGCTCTGCAGAAGATTATAGTTCTCAATCGAGTGCTCATATGGACAGATTCTCTGTAGGTGTGATGTAACCAGTGATGAATGATGTCATACTGAAGTAACGTTTCTACCATAACACATTTACTAAGAATAGTGATGGCATCAAAGAGGAAACGTTTCAGGAAGCTGAGATGGCATGTGTGCGTTTGAGATGTCACAGTGATAAATATGTTCCGTATGAGAGTGAACAGACACGTTAGAGTCATTCACTGGAGGAAGAGCAGTCATGATAGAAGAGAAGAGTAGTGTAATGAAGCTGATGGGAGCGAAGGAGCAGGTCTTTAATGAAGAGTATTATTAGGGGTATGAGATCAGTGTATAGTGCTGGGTCTCTCAATGACTTTGATGCTGTCTTTATACTTTATTCTCCATCTGAATGTCAGAATAGCAGCGCATCATGAGAAGAGGCCATCTAAGCGGCTGTCAGCTTCACAGTTTAAACAGAGAAAACTAACCAGGAATTCTGAATAATAGATTGATTATCTGGAAATCTTTTCAACTGATATCAGCATTAAAGGGTAAGTTTGAAAACTGAAAATTCTGTCATTACTCACCCTCGGGAAGACAAATTAAGATATTTATGATGATATCAGAGAGCTATCTGGCCTTCCAGAGACAGCAACACAAATGAAGTGATCCAGACCCAGAAACGTGGTAAAAACATGGTAAAACAGTCCATGTGAAATCAGTGGATCAACATCAGTTTCACAACGATACAAG
>JAUMHE010000051.1:195480-208199 GCA_032359235.1 Enteromius mattozi
TTACTGCGTTTCTGGATCTGGATCATTTCAGTTGTGTTGCTGTCTATGGAGGGACAGATAGCTCTCTGATATCATCATAAATATCTTCATTTGTGTTCTGATGATGAACAAAGTTCTTATGGGTTTGGAACGACATGAAGGTGAGTAATTAATGACATAATTATCATTTTTTGGTGAACTAACCCTTTAACTGACACGGACTAATCATTCAGCTACTGATGGAGTTTTGTTTTTCTGAAAGAGTGAAATAAGAACACCTGTTTCTGCTGCTCAGACCAACACTGATGTGAGAAAACAGGTGCAGCCCCTGAGATGTGTGTTAACCTTCAGAGACCGACAGAATGAGAGAGAGATAGATAGATAGATAGATAGATAGAGAGATAGAGAGATATTTACTACAGCCGTAAAGAGGTTTCAGGACCATAACCACAAAACTGTGGTCAGTTACTTACAGCTTCTCGGAAATGTGAGGCCATGAAAACACAAACACACACACTCACACACACACACACGTTGTGTTTCCATGTTTTATGGGGACTCTCTATAGGTTTGATGGTGTTTATACTGTACAGACTCTATGTGGTATTGTCCTACACTGACCCTACACCTAAACACAATTAGTCCACATAAGCTGATAAATACCAGGTGCACGCATAACTCTGAAACACAAACCTAGACTCAAACATGTACACACACACACATTTTCATTCAAACATGTACACACACACCTGTTTCCAGCAGTTGGTCTATAAGCGTGTGTTTTGGGTATGATGGACAGGAGTGTGACGCTGTCTCCTCCTACACACTTCTCGTTTCCTGCCAGTAAATGTCACCCGCAACAGCCCAGCACTGGTGCAATCCATGACCCGTTTCACTACCTGTGTGTGACAGGAAGGGCTGAGTTCGTGGAGAATCGCTGTGCTCTTTCACTCACAGACGGGGACATGAGTGAGTGACACCGTGACGCTCAGCGCTGGGACGTCTCCGCTCCACACGTACGTAACACGCTTTTATTCAGACTCTACACACACCTGTCAGCGTCAAGCTTGTGCTCGAATCAAGATTGTACGAGAAAACTTTTCTTTAGTGGAGAGGATGAATAAAATGAATGAACATCTGATAGTGTAGTGCAGTGAAGAAGCATCATCATCATCACACACATTTTCTTTCAGTGCTGTTTAAAGCTCAAATATGATAAAATATTCCCAGACAACTTCTAGGTTTTGAACATCTTTCTGAAATACGAGTGTTGATTTATTAAGTTTAAACACTGCTGATACTTCCCTTCTGTTCTCTATTTTATTAGTTATTAATTACAGTTTATTCAAGCAGGAAGAAAATGTAAAACTTTTCATAATTTTTCTTTATATAACATGTCAGAGTACACATTGTTAATTATAGCGTGTCCCGTCTCCCTCCTCCATGTGTTCTTTCGCTCCTGTGGTTAACGCCGTTTATCGTAACGATGCTGTCGCGCTCTGAAGCCACTTTAGAAGCTCTGTGTCTTATATCTCTGAGTCTGTGTGTGATGTATATTTGCTCTTTCTCTTTGTGGTTTGGGTTTTTCCACCTGATGAGTGTGTGAGCGTTTAGGGGAAGAAAATGAATATTGAAGCTTTATTTGTCATGCTCTGTGCGTTTGCCAAGAATAACGAATGAACTTCTCTCTGTCTCCCAACAGATTTCCAGATGCATGCTGGGAGGAAAACGCCATCATGCAGATTCTGGCTTTGATGATGATGATGATTTTGATGACATCATCACATTCAGCTCTTGCAGATCAAAGTAAGAACTCCTGATGGGCTTTGAGTGTGTGTTGTGATCGGTCTGTGTGTGTAGATCATCTATATGTTTTGTAATCAGTTAAATCTGAAAAAAAAAAAACAGCTATACAGCCATAGAGGGTAAAAAGCAATGGTCCTAGTACTGAGCCTTGTGGTACTCCACACTAAACTTGTTATCAATAAGACATCTCTTCATTTAATGCTACTACTTAATAACAGTAAGATAGGTATGATTTATTAAAGGAATAGTTGACCCAAAAATGAAAATTCTGTCATCATGTACTCACGCTAGAGTAGCTCCAGCTTCTTTGTTCTGTCGAACACAAAGGAAGATATTTCTATGTAAGGTTGTAACCAGGCTGTTTTGGGTCAATACTGACTTCCATAAGCAGGAAAAAATACTGTGGAAGTCAATGGTGACCCAAAACAGCCTGGTTACAAAGCCTGTGTTCAGTAGAAGACAGAAATTCATACAGGTTTGGAACTACTCAAGAGTCATTAAATGATTTTCATTTCTGAGTCAACTAAGATTGATCTCTTTTAAAAGATTGGTGGATATAGGGTCAAACACTTTCAGTAAATATGTTTCTCAATTATCAGTGATGGTTCCATTAAACACCTTTATTATCCAAAAATATTTACATAGCAAAAACTTTCTCTAAAATATAAAAAAGTTTCTTTGGATTAATAAAATAAAGCTGGTTCTTTTATGAACGGTTTACTGTATGCTTCTATGTGGAGCTAAAAATGGTTGTTCTGTGGTGTCATTGTGAAAACACCCTTTTGTAACTTTTATTGTTAGGTTGAATTGCTCAGATGTTGCTCTTTCCTCAGGTTTAACGTGTCATAATGATTACTACAACAACTTAACATGTGTTTGGGACACCTCAAAACTGGACGTGATCCCTCCGGTCCAACCCGAGAACCTCTGCTGGATTCACGTAACGGTTAGGAAGACGTAAGGAAAATTTGACTTCATAACATATTTAGCTTGTGATTAAACAATCAGCATTAATATTGTACGAGATCCAGAACTAATGAACGTTAAACAGTTTTCAGGTGATTCTTTAGTGTCTGAAGAGTTTTACATTCCTTTCTCTTAATTATACTAATTGATCTGTTAGTTAGTTTGTGAGGTAAATCTAGAAAAATGAAACTTAAAAGGTATGTGCTTGATGTGAAATTCTGAATTTTCTTTGATTTTAGAAAAGCGTATCAAGAGAAGGTGCAGATGTTTGCAGACCCGGCACAGCCTCATATACGCTCTGCCACCGTGGTTTTTAAAAGCAAGGTGACTGACAGCATGATTGTGAGCTTGTCTGACATATTAAACTGAAGATTCATTGAGTAATAAACCAAACAAACATATGACGAGTCATACAGGTGCATTATTTCTTTCTCTTCTGCTGCAGTACGGTAAAATAACAGGAGGGACCAAACTAGAGGAAGAAGTCCAGTGTGACAGCTACACAAATCCTGTGGCTAAAAGAGGACCATATATAGCAGAAGACAGTGGTGAGTCACATATAATACCTCACGCAGTCTGAAACAGACGTGCTGTGTATCAGTCACTAATGTTTCCACGTATGAAGCAGGTGTCCATCAGTGTCCATCATGAAGAGTTCATTAGTTAAGGAGACACTTCGTCAGCTTCTGTTCTGGCTTTAATCTGGCCTGTTTATCAGCACTGATTATGATGTGTTTGTGTGTGCGGTAGTGAAACCGGCTCCTCCTCAGACAGTGCAGGTTCACGGGGTCAATGTTTCTTGGAGTTTTGTTCCTGTAAGAAAATCTTTAAAGCCTGAATACTGGGTCCAGTACAGACCTGCTGCTCAGAGCTGGAAGGTGAGCATATCAACCAACTTCTTTTTTTTCCATGACAAAAACATTTTGGATAATTGCTTATACATGATTTATGAAACAGTGGCTCCTTTTCTCTAAACTCTTCAACATCACACACCCCTTGCATCTTGCAACTCACACACCTGACAGATACACACCAGTCACACACAGACGCCAAACACGACTAACTCGTGCATGATCAGAAGTGCAGCATATTCAGCAACAGATACAAAGGGTGGAAATAATATCTTTCTTTCTCAAACCGTAATGAAGGAGAGAGCTGTGTAGGTGATCAGTAAGTGAGTGTGGTGTTTGAATGGCAGTGTTTTCCAGAACTCATGAGCTGTCTAATGTGGAGAAAAGTGTAAAATGTTGTTTGACAGTTTCAAACTGATAATGTGCTTGCAGTTTTGCCGACTGGGTTTGAGGATGCGTTACTAGGAGTGTGTCTTGAGTGCTTTTAGTGTGAAAGCGATTGTAAAACAAACTGTAATGGTTAAAGACAGAGCATGTTTAGATGATGTGCTTCTGAACACAGTCTCACTCTGTCAGTCTTCATTACAGCACAAATGCTTCATCCTGTCTATGTCTGTGTAGGATGTGGAAAATCCTATCATAAATACTGATGATCCTCGACTGGCCCTGTCAGAGGACCGCTTGCTCTTAAATCAGCAGTACGTGGTCAGGGTCAGAGTCAAGTACCAAGAGGATACACTGCCCAAGTGTGTGTGGAGCGACTGGAGTGAAGAGTACAGCTGGACGTCTACTGTGGGTCAGATGCAACAAACACCAGGTAACACTCTTTCTCACATACACACACTCTCACACACACACACACACTCTCTCTAACGCTCTCCTCTGTCTCTTTAGGGCACTCCCAATGGAAATCGTCTTTGGCAGGAATCATGCTCACAGGAATCACTCTGGCTATTATATTAATCTCTTCTATTCTGATCAAGTGCAAGAGAAACAAGAGGTGAGTGTGATGCTGCTGATGCCCGATGCACCTGGGAGCAGTCTTCAGTGCGTTCACAACACAAACAACAACCATAAGCCTAACAATAACTATAATAATTACTATGTTAACTACAATAATGATAATGATATGATAATAACAATAACAAAAGCTAAAAAGTAACATAATATAAAGTATAATGATAATGGTCGATAACAATAAACATAACTGTAATGATAATGACCTAAAATAATAATGGTAATGATAATAGTAATAGTAATTATAATGATAACTGTAATGATAATTATAATGATGGCTATAGTGATTGCTATTACTTTAACAATACCAGTAATTACAATAATGATAACTATAATTACAAATCACAACAATAAAAAACTTACTTAGCCGTTGCGCTTCGGGCGTTGTGAGTTTCAGTCCCAGCTCGCAGACCTTTCCCGATCCCGTCCCCCTATCTCTCTACCGCTTCATTTCCTGTCAGTTCTGATCTATCCTATCTAATAAAGGCAAAAACAAACAAACAAACAAAAAATTACTTTAATAAGAACTAGAATGAAATAGCTACAACTATAATAACTATAACTGACTGAAAAAATTACTTTATATTAACAATAACTGTAAATAAAATAGTTGACTTACTTAATTATCCCACATGACCTCTTAACCTGAACATGATTGTAAATGATGTATTTCAGTGAAGATAACGGCAGGTTCTTTATAACAGATCTATTATAAAGAGTTTTGTGCCACAGGAATGTGGCTTCTTCTTCTTTCATGATCCCGAAGTATATCCCAGATCCCTCCAAATTCTTTGGTGATCTTCAGTCCAGACACAGAGGGAATTTCACGGTGAGTCATGCTCCTCAGATGATCAGACAGCATTGGTTTTCCTTCAGCTGTGTTTGATAACTCCCGTTCTCTCCTCAGTCTTGGCTGGGGCCGGTTGTAGCGCACGAGAGCTTCATCAGAGTGGACACAGAGTTCATCAGTCCGCTTGAGGTCCTGAAGCTGCAGGACGCCTGTGAGTCCCGCAGTCAGCACAGGAACAGCGGCGGCCCGCAGGACAGCTGGGACAGCACCACCAAGTCCTCCAACTTCTCCAACTCCACCTACTTCATGTCCCAGAGCTCCAAGGGGCCAAACGACACTCTGGAGCCCTGCTCGCCACACTCCTCCTACGGGCCAGCAGGGGGCATCTCTGAGGTGACTTGCGCCGCCGGAGAGAAGGACGCAGAGGAGCTGGAGAAGCTGAGGCAGGACACACAGAGTCCGGATTCAGGTTTCGCCGGTGGAGGCGAGGACAGCATGGAGGAGACGGAGCTGCCCAGTCCTCTTGGCTTAAACCTGGCTCTGCTCCTACCCCGGGACCTGCCGGCCCCGCAGCCCAGCAGACACCCGCTCGCAGATCTGCTGCTGAGACCCAGCTGCTCAATCCCTGCACTAGACCTGGACCTCCTCAACCTGGACCTGCAGAGCTCCTGCGGCCTGATCGAGCCCTCCAGCGGAGACTACATGCCCGTGAAGAACGTGCAGAGTTAAAGAGAAAACACTGATGTTTATTTCCTCACCCTCATGTCCTTCCAAACGTGCACGACCTTTGAACAAAAACATTGACTTTATTATCTTATATTAAGCACATGTTGTTATACTCTCCACAATGGAGAATAAAGATGTAATTTTTTGTTTTCTTTACGCAAAAAAGGATACATCAAGAATATCTTAAGTTGTGTTCTGAAGAAAAACGAAGGTCTTACGTGTTTGGAACGACATGAGGGTGACAAATTAATGACAGAATTTAAATTTTTAGCTTAACTAACCCTTTAAGGTCATTGGACACTGAGTCTGAAATTTTTGTGCAAATGTTTTGCACGTTAAAAATTAAACATGACCTCATGTTGTGTCAATCACATTTACACTCGGCCTCCGAAACTTCAAAGCGTCATAAAAAAAATTGGGATCGGTTTTGATTTTCTGCATTTTTCGCATCCGTAGCAAGTATTTTGATGATTCAGAACCACCGTATACGCAAATTTCAGACTCAGTGTGCGAGGAGCTTTAGTGTCACTCAGCAGCAGATATAACGTTATAATTTTAGCGAAAATGGACAAGCTCAATCTGACTCTGCAGTGCTCGAGAGCGAGTTTTGCGCATGAACACAAACACTGATGACCGAGGTGTTTCTGCCGAAGTGTCTAAGGTGCTCTTGGAGGACTTTCAGTGTTTCAGTACCACATGCAAATGAATTTAAAAGACTAGAAATACAGATTCATGCGGACGACTGTTGTGATCCCGGCGTGCTGTTTGTTTGTTTGTTTCGTTTTGCACTTTCATTGCATGGAAAAGAGCAGCGGGAACATTCTTCTAAATATCTCCGTTTGTATTCCACAGAAGTTATTCAGTCAATAGTTGCACAAACGGCTTGGACTAGTCTTAAAAGTTAGTCACCTACGTTTTTTCCTTCAAGAATGGTCATGACCTTTAAAACGTAGATTGGTCAAAATAGATATATTTTAAGATAGTGGCTATGCCAGGTTCAAAGTTTTGATGTTTACTGTGGATTTCTCAGGTTGTTATGTGTCTGTTGGAGCAGATCTGTGTGCTGATGTATGAACAGGACATGTTTGTGACTCACGACGCAGATTCAGTCTCTCACAACGACCAGACCAGAGAAGCACAAAGGACCGTTTCCTGGTTCTTTTCACTAAAATTCTACCGTTCAGTTTACATGGTGTGACAAAGGAAATCTAGCTGTTTAGAAAATTAGTAGTTTAAGATGATTTATAATATTCTAGGCCCTGAATGTTTTCATAATATATAGTTTCTATTTATAAGATGTTTGGCAGCAGGAACATTACGGCTAACATGAGACAGAAACACAAAAGCAGAAGTGAAGTGTTCTTCTGAGTGTCTCACACTTATCACACCTTCACTGTTGAAGCTGGTCCTAGAGCAACACAAGCCCAGTTGAGACCAGCATCCCAGCTACAAAACATATCTAACCAGCATATGCTGGTTTTTCAGCAGGGACGGTTATTGTTATTTTGTTTATTGTTTGTTTTTGCATGCCATTTCCCAAAGGTAGTGGGTTTGAGTCCCAGGTCCGGCAGGGATTGTGGGTGGAGGGAGTGAATAACCAGCACTCTCTCCACCTTCAATACCACGACTGAGGTGAGACCCTTGAGCAAGGCACCGCTCCCCAACTGCTAGTATGGGAAACCATGCCTGGCCACATGTCACGTCCTTTCCTTTCCTTCATGTTGTATCTTGGATTTGTGCATTCAAATGAATGTTAATGAATGTTAAAATGGTGATGTCTGCTGTTTTGATGAATGTAAGAGAAACCTGTAGTTCTCAGCCTTTGCAATTTGCTGCTAAATAATATATTAAAGCATATTTGTGCTCTGTTTGTGATTAGCTGACTGAATCCAGATATTTTTTTAACAGTATTGTTTCTCACTGAGATGAGTTAACAGATAGATCTTCGGTATTATAGACCTATGAGTGTTATAGTATAGAAGTATTATTGTTTTACTGCTGTGTGTCAGGCACTATGTGGGAAATGTCAAGAAATGTGTTCGATAATAAAATAAAACAGGTGTTCGTTGCAAAACATAAATGTAAATTGTCAAAATAAATATGGTGAAAAACTCATTTGGAGGACAGAATCGTGATGATGTTGTATGTCTCTCCTTCCTTTCTCGTTCCCATGAGACACCTTGTCTCTGTTTGAGGTGCTGGTGTGTTCCTGTTGAAACTTCTGCAATTTCTAGGAGCGATTCACCACAACTTGAATCTTCTTGAAAGGGCCGCAGGTGTGTGTTTAATTGAACATATCGAACAGAATATAATGATATTGATAAATGCAAATAAATAAACAATCAGTGCACACACATATAGATGCAAAGTACCAACAAACTCGCATACTGTATATTCTGCCGTGTCTCAGAGGAGCGTCAGCCGCGCTCAGGTGAGACCCGACGGAGTGACGTCACGGCCGTCGCACAGGTGAGCGCGCGTTGCTGGGCGTCGACTGTTGCTGAGAGACCCGCTATTCGTATTCTCACACACTCTCGGCCATGCCAAGCGAGGCTGACCTCAGGTATTGATCCGCAGCGGACTTCGGACTGACAAACACTGCGGCTCACAGCGATCCTCTCAGAACATGTGAGCCTCTGGAGCCTCGGAACGACCCGCAGAACCGGGACCGACAGCCGAGGATGAGCGCCAGATAACGCTTCGCTTCGGTTCGGTTCGGTTCGTGATGGAGCTCGGGAACGGATTCGGATCGGATCTGAATCGAGACAGCGACACTGTGAGAAAGCTGTGTTTGATCACTGAATAAAGAGATCATTGCACAACAACTGCGAGAGAAGTTCACAGTGCTTCTGTGTTTAATAACAGATTCCTCACGATCCGGATCAGACCCAGAAAACCAGAAGCAGCTTCCCGAAACGACTGACTGGCCTCATCTTCACCATCATCATCCTCGTCTTTGCAGGATCTTCATCTCTTCTCTGGTACTTTCTGGGTGAGGAAAGAGTCACGCATGCGTTAGTGTTAAACTAAAACTTAGAAGATGCAGGAATTAAGGACAATTACTTGTTAAAATAAAATAAATCGAAGAGGAGTTTAGTTCAGGAAAACAATGCAATAGATATATACATACCATACACACACACACACACATATATACAATTAAAAAGATTGTTTACACAAAAATGAGCATTCTGTCGTCATTTATTCATCATCCAAGTTGATCCAAACTTGTTTCTTTATCATGTTGAGCAAAAATGAAGAAGAATGTTAATAACCATATTGTCAGTGGTCCCCATTGACTTCCATAATATAGATGATCAGAATCAGAATCAGAAAAGGTTTATTACCAAGTATGTTTTTACACACAAGGAATTTGACTTGACGACATGAGCTTCCAGTAAAGACACAGTGAAGACGCACATGATAGTGAAAAACATACACAGGAATAACACAGTACAGATGGAATATAACGCTAATTGAATTTAAATAATATACATAGAGAAAATAGATGTTTAATGGAAAATGTAATTGTTTAAATAAGTGTAGACATGTTATAAGTGTGCAGATATGTTATTTACAAAGTTTACAAGTGTGAAAAGGTGAATGTGTGAAGTGCAGATCACATACATACATACTGTACATGATATATTTTTTCTTTCTTTATTTCTTATGAAATATGTAATTCATGTAAAATTCCAAAGAATTTTGATAAATTAGAGCAATAATTGAACGACAGCGAACTCAGTTAACAGAATCCCAGTCAAAGAGATCCAGATGATTTACACTAATATAACTATGTGACTATGTAACCATATATATAATATAATATAATACATACAATTAGTAAAAAAGTCAAATGAAAAACTGTCAACAACACAGACAGAAATGTGTGTGTGTGTGTGGACCTGGTATTTATCACGTTATGGGGATCAACTGTCTCCACAAAGATAGGAATACCAGTAAATGTTGACCTTGTGGGGACATTTGTTACGTCTCCATGAGGAAACAAGCTTATAAATCACACAGAATGAAGTTTTTTTTAAATCTAAAAATGTGTGTAGTTTCCTGTAAGGGGTAGGTTTAGGTGTAGGGTCAGTGTAGGACAATACCACATACAGTCTGTACAGTATAAACACCATTACACCTATGGAGAGACCCCATAAAACATGGAAACACAACATGTGTGTGTGTGTATCTCTCTCTGTGTGTTTGTGTGTGTGTGTGTAGAGTACAGGGTGTGGGTTCTGGAGCCGAAGCTGGTCCAGCAGTACACAGCCAGTGTTTCTATTCTGAATCTGAACTTCTCGGTCAGTCTGTCCAGTCATGAGAGCTCAGAGTTCAGAGCGACGGCGGCATCTGTGCAGAACACAGTGAGTCTGAGCGGCACAGTCCTGCTGGAAACACCAGTGTATATATATATATATATATATATATATGTTATATTAATAATCGCATGCAAAATAAAATGTTTTATTTAGGTAATATATGTGTACATATTGCTCCATATGTTCCATATAAAGCTGGACCACATTGATTTGGCAACTAGATAATATAAAAAAAAGTATATATAATATAAATAATATACTATATACTTATTATATTACTATATTTATATATAATATACATTATACTTTTTTATGTTTTATATATGTTAATGTTTATATTTTTATTTTAGTTTCTAATAAGTTTTATATTTTATTTTAAATAATGCTTATTTTATTTTTTGAATGCTGTTGTACTTCTAGTCATGTAAATGTTTTTCTGGCTCTGAGAGCTGTGGTTTGTTGTCATCACTGGCTGGCTCTGATAGGTGGAGAAGCTGCTGAAGTCCACAGACTTGTCCAGATACTTCAACTCCAGCGCAGTGTTTGCGTTCGGGTGAGAGCTCTCGGGCCGTGCGTCTGTGTTTCTGAGCTGAGGTCAGTGTTCTTCAGTGTTCCTCTGGTCTTCTGCAGGAACGGCAGTGTGGTGGCTCATCTCTGGCTGCGTCTGTGGGTTCCCAGCAGTCATGCGGAGTCAGTGAGCGTCCAGCGGCTGAACCAGAGCGTGTTCAGAGAGCTCCAGCGCTTCAGCGACGCTCAGCAGATCAGCCGATACGAGGGTCTTCATCTGCTGCTGCCCTCGCTCAGCTTCACCGGTAACACCACTCACCTCGTCTGCTCCGCTTCGGTTCACTTGTTTTTGCTGCTTTATGTAGACTTGTGTCTTTTACTTTCCAGAAACCAACCCCAAAGTTATAGATCTTTTTCAAGCTACATTTGGTATGATTTTGCTTCTTTGTTTCTTTCTTTCATTCTCTTTCATTTTAACAGTAATTTCAAGGCTTTAATTCTTGCACTTTTAATTTCATACACTTTGATCACATCCTTCATATACAACCCAGGACCACAAAAACCAGTCATAAGGGTCCATTTTTTTAAATTGAGATTTGAGATAGGACAATATTTTGCTGAGATACAACTCTTTGAAAATCTGGAATCTGAGGGAGCAAGAAAATCGAAATATTGAGAAAATCACCTTTAAAGTTGTCCAAATGAAGTTCTTAGCAATGCATATTAGTCATCAGAAATGAAGTTTTGATATTTTTACGGTAGGAAATCTATGAAGTATATTCATGGAGTATGATCTTTACTTAATATCCTGATGATTTTTGGCATTAAAAATGGTTATATTGTTGTCTATTGCTACAAATATATTCATGCTACTTATGACTGCTTTTATGCTCCAGGCTAACATATTAGTTTTGAAATACAAACAGTATTAACCCAAACAGTATTAATGACTGCTAATTAGCTAGCTCCTGCTCAGGACCAGCTCAAACCAGCTGTCATGCTTCAAAACATACCTAAGCAGCATATGCTGTTTTTGTCAACAGGGAAACTACCAAACAGTATTGAAAATGTCTGAATGTCATTTCAGCCATTACAACACTCAGAACATTTTAACATGATGATGGATATGATAATGATAATGTCTTTGGTCTTGGAGGAGTAGATCTGCTACACTGCTGCTGTTAGTAATTGCTTTAGTTGTAGCTTATTGCTGCTGCTGCAAGCGAGTACAGGAACATACTACTGCCTATGCATATGGCATTACAGTACTGTGAGTATTCAAGACATACTGCTGCTGCACAAATTGCATATGTAATGACCCGTAGCAGATCTATGCAGGTGGAGCTGGGAAAGGTGGAGGGTTTCAGAGAAACTCTGTAAGGGCATTGCAAAGAATCTAACAGCCATATAAATGCAAGCCTGTGAGCTCATTAGCTGCATATGCAACATGAACCATCAGGCAAATCAGCTTGCCAAATCATTTAACTCTCTGAATATCAGCTGTTATGTTAACAACCCTTCAGCCTCTGCTCAGCTTCTCTGTGCCTTTATCGTTATATATCTATGGTATGGACTCTGCTGTTCTGTAAAGGGGTCATATGATGTTGTTAAAAAGAGCATTATTTTGTGTATTTGGTGTAATGCAATGTGTTTATGTGGTTTAAGTTTTTTTGTATCTCCTCTAAGCCCCGCCTCCTGAAACGGGTCGATTTGTACAAAGCTCATCGTTCTAAAAAAGCGAGGTGTGCTCTG
>JAUMHE010000051.1:211899-225137 GCA_032359235.1 Enteromius mattozi
CAGTGAAGGGTAGTGCTTGTTGTGTGTTGTTTCATGGTGTTATGTTTACGAGGCGTGATGCAACACGACGTGTAAAAGGACAGAACTAAGTCATGATAATCAGTAATTATGTCTCCACTGGATCAACAAATGCCTGGTTACAATTACAATTTATTATTGTTTTGGTGTCATAGGGAGCGTAACACTCTACCAAAGTTTCTTGGTCAATATTAAAAGTTTGTGGCGTCCATGTTTCATGTGTTTAATTTGTCTAGATTCTACGAAGTGGCAGATAAGTTATTACCATAATACTGTATTATGTGAGTCTGAAGGACAACTTTTGATATACAGATACAGGAAGCGCTTTCTCCAGAGTCTGTTCTGCTGTTGTAATTATACAAAATTAGAAGTTTTGTCACAGTTTAAGCGTTTGTTTTTCATCACTGTGTCCTAGTTTTGTTCAGAACTGCAGCTCTAGAGGAACAAACGAAAGAGCAAAATGAGAAAATCACGACTTTTGTTTACTTGTTCTTCGGTAATGTTCACTCTTCACCCACAGTGTGCAGATTGCTAGCAGTCAAATCCATTTCAGTACAGAGAGATTCCTGAAACTTACCACAAGAGGCCTTGCCATTACACGCTGTGAAGTCATGTGACCATGGTTTATTTCCTTTGAGCTGTATAAGGGGTAATTTTGGTGGTGGTGAGTAACATCTGTCGGCGGCAGAAGCCCTGCTCACTGGAAAGCATTTTAGTCTGCAAATAGTCTAAAAGACAAAATACAGAGAAAATACAGTTCTAGTTTTTCACTTTCTGATGGAAATGTGAGTGCTGCTTCATAGCAAAATGTGTACTTTATTGTCCAGTTTGTGAAAATCATGGGTCTGATCATTTATATCATTTGACATCACTAAAACACTGACTTAGTTAACAGCACTAGTTACTGACACATCGCAGAATAAACCAAGTTTGAAGTTTCTAGAATTTTCAGTGACTTTGTAAAGACTGAATCAAAAGTGCACTATTGTTACCACAAATATTTCACAATGACTGAGGTTAAAGGATCAAGACAATGACATCTACCTGCTGGACATTCCAGTTTTGTAGAAAGTTAATGATTGTGTTACTTAATTAAACTTTATGGAAAGTAATGCATTACACTATTGCGTTACACCATGAAAAGTTAATTATTGCATTACTTAGATAATTTCCATGGAAAGTAAGGCATTACGTTACTTTTGACTTACTTTTTGTCACCTGAACTGGACTTGATTACTCGTTTTTAAAAAATGCAAAAGTTATATTTTTGTCAACTGTAAAGGCCCTTTCACACCAAAAGTGAATAATCATCAGGCTGCAGAAACCCTTTTGCACTGATTTCTCTCAACATGGAGACAAAAGAGCTGTCAGTAAATAAATGGGAAACAAAGTAACTGGTTTGAAAACATAACTCTGAAATTTTAATCTAGTAATGCTTTACTAGTTACTTGATTATGTAACTCACACTACTTGTAATGCATTACCCACAACACACTGATTACACACTGACTTTGCTCGTGGATTGATTGTTGACAGGGGAAAAAGGAGAGCGTGGGGACAGAGGGACGTCTGGCAAAGCCGGAGTGGATGGACCCCCTGGACTCAAAGGTATGACGGGGCCTAAAGGCAGTAAAGGAGACACCGGGGCCCCAGGAGACCCCTGCAAAATCCAGCAGTCGTCTTTCTCTGTTGGCCGCCGCAAAGCTCTGCACAGCGCCGATTACTACCAGGCCCTGATCTTCGACACCGTCTTCGTCAACCTGGGGGAACACTTCAACATGTTCAAGGGCAAGTTCTACTGCTTCATCCCGGGAGTCTATTTCTTTAACGTCAACATTCACACCTGGAACTTCAAGGAGACGCACCTGCACCTGATGCACAACGAGCGGCAGCAGGTGATCCTGTACGCTCAGCCCAGCGACCGCTCCATCATGCAGAGCCAGAGCGTCATGCTGCGGCTGGAGCTCAACGACGAGGTCTGGGTCCGGCTCTACAAGCGCCAGCGCAACAACGCCATCTACAGCGACGATGTGGATGTCTACATCACCTTCAATGGACACCTAGTGGCTCCTAACGTCTAGGATGAGGAACAGCCACACTGCAATAAAGGTTTATCTTACTTATTGTTTCTAGTCAAAATATCTAAAAATTCTTAAATTAAGTTGCGTTTACTTGGTAAGTAGCCTTGTTTCTCGGGGAAATAATCAACTAAATTGCATTTTGTGCATTTTGCTTAAAACAAGTAAAACTATCTGCCAGTGAAGTAAGTAAAATATTCTTAAAATGAGAATTAAGGTGCTTAAAGGTTTTTCACAGCAATGCCACAGAAGAACCATTCAGTTCAATTTTCTGTAAAGAACCATCTCTTTCTTACTTTTTTATAATCTGAAGAACCATCTTTTGCCACAAAGAACCTTTTCAGGTTTTTCAGATGTTAAAGGTCATGAAGCACCTTTACTTTTAGGAGTGTACTGGCAGATATACAAATATTATGGCTACATATCTTCTTGTTTTGCTTACCAAATAAATGCATCTAAATTTAAGAATTATTTGACTAAAAATAAGACAAAAATATGTTTTAGCATTGCAGAGACGTGTGTGTGAGAGTGAAGAGAGTTTAGCTTTTCAACTGAACACACTGCTGTTGAAGAAAAATCCTTGAAAGGCACAGAGTTTTAAGTGTTTAATTCGAGCTGCTGAGCAGCCTGAGCAGGACCTTTATTCCAGACTAACAGGACTGTGTATTTTAGAACGAATCAGGTCAGTCCAGCAGGATGTGTCTGATTCTCCTCCTTTATACCCTGAGAACGAATCTGAGCGCTTCAGTCTTCATCAGGAAGCTGTTGACTGCATCATGTTACACGCCAGAGTTTACACTGCATCAGAGAACTGAGATTTCACTGAAGATGCCCACAGCATAACAAACATTCCAAACATCAAGGTTTAAAAAAATGTTCTGTCTTCTTGTCGTAATTATAACGTTATTGGAAGGTTAGAAAAACGTTTCTTACAACATTATACTAGATTTATTTTCACCCAAGGTATATATATATATATATATATTTAATACTGTAGGGTTATTAAAATGTTGTAATTAGAACATCATTTTAAAGTCACTACGATGTTTCTTAAATGTTCTACAAATGTTATTTTTACCCAAAATGTAACATTATTTGAACAGTTTTAATAATTTAAGAACACCGAGTTATCATTTTCTTGTCAGGATTGTAACACTATGTAAAGGATTCAAAAATATTTCTGACAACGTTCTGCTAACTTTATTTTCACTTAAAATTTAACAATATTTGAATGTTAATTTTGAATATTCTAAGAACATGAAAATGTCAGTTTTCTTGTTGATTATTATGTTATTTAAATGCTATAAAAAACCTCTCTTATTTGTTCAAGTACAAATAACAGCATAAAGACGTTTTGAGGGTGTTGTTCCAAGATTTTCTCAGTGTTATGAGGACATATACATCAAGATGCTTTTGTCCAAAGCGACATACAAATGATGACAACAGAAGCCATTAAAACCACTTCCTTTAACTCAGATCTGATCTCGGTGTAAACTCAGTAAAGAACAGTTAACGTCAGCTCATGGTTTCTTTCTTCTGTGGAACAAAAGACGTTCTCAAGAAGTTCATGGTCTCTCTTTGAAGGGTTACTCCACCCCAAAATTTAAATTTGATCAAGATATCATCAGAATATTCAATTTTTTATCAGTGGTTCAACCGCAATATTATGAAGCTATGAGGATACTTTTTGTACGGAAAGTAAATAAAAACAACACCTTTATTCATCAGCTCATCTCCTCTGAGTCTCTTCGCATCACCTTAGTGTTATATTGGAGAGTACTGACCCGATTTTCATCAAAAATATCTTCAGTTGTGTTCCAAAGATGAACAAAGTTTTTACGGGTTTGGAACAACATGAGGGTGATTAATGACAACTTTTTTATTTTGGGCTGGAGTAACCCTTTAATTGTACCAAAAGATGCTGGGGAACGAGACTGAAAAGCATCAAAAAAGCATAAAATAACCCATAAAATACTAAGGTTTGCAGAGAATCAGTCGTGGGATATTCCACTGATTCTTGTTGTGACGATCTCTGTGAATCTGTTCTCACGATGCTTCAGTGATATCCAGCTCTACTGCTTTCTCTGTGAAAGACTCACAGCTTCTGAGATTCAGGGAAATAAAGTCCTTCGTTGGACTGATGAAGCACAGAGGTTTGTGTGTTTTGTTTTTCATGTTCATTAGGTGCCTAAAAAGACCTTGTTAAGGTTTTTCCATGAACTGGTGCTAACCGTGTGTTTGCAGACTTTCTGCACGGAAAACAAGTATTTCTGTATTCTCACTTGTTTTGCTCATTTTTACCTGTGTATGTTTATACTGTTTATTATTGTATATTAAATCAAGCAACAAAATACTCCGATGTTGTTTTTCATTCAGTTCAATCCGATTAATCAGATATTTCAGAGTTGTGCAGAACCTGAACACATCACATATATCAGAACATTCATGTCTCATTTCTCCAGCACAGACTCGCTCTATTCTTTATCTGCTTCTTCTGAAAGACAACAGCGATCATCTCTCTTAATGAGGGACAATAATAACATCACCAGAAACAACTGCTCAGCTGATTTAAAACTAGTCATCACTGTAAACCTACAATCTAGTCATGACAAATAGTTTGAACATGATCCTTAATCACAACATTTCTCATTAACAGATCATTATTAGCAGCTTTATAATGTTCTCCTTCCTCAGAGAAATGTGTGTGTGTGAGCATGCTGCCCTCTAGTGTGCACTCAGTTCACTAGTGGACATCTGAACCGTTTGAGGTGTTCCTATGAACTAAAATACTCTTGTCAGAGATCAGTACTTACAATCAAGGATGAAACCATTAACCTGACTTCTCAATTAAATAATGGCAAAACTGCAATTAAGAAAAATGCATTTAGCTTAAACCTCATACGTGCTTCTGGAGCACAAAAACAGTCATCAGCAGGGAGTAGCTGGCAAGGTGTAGTCAGTACGTACATTTAATAATCTTAAAAAGGTTTAATATTTATGAAATGGCCCTGCTGAAAACAACAATAGAACCCTGCCCAAAACACAACAGAAAATAGAAAATCAATAGACATTAATACATTGGATTGGTCAAAATGATCTTCTTTTTTTTTTCATGCCAAACATCCTAATAATATTAAGCAAAGATCATGTTCCATGAACACATTTTGGAATTTCCAACTGGAAAAATATCAAAACTTTTTTTTCAAATAATTGTGTTCTGTACCTATGAACCTGTTTTTGTGCTCCAGGGTCACATATGCATGAAACAGAATTATTTGTCACAGTGAAACATGTAAATGTAAATACATATGCAAAGTGGTTTTCAAATTAATTTATTATAGGTTTTATCATAGAATTTGTTATTTTTAATTTTTCTTCAAGGTTAACATATAGCCATTCATATACACAAAACAAAAAGGATTGTATAAACTCATTTAATGTACACGCTCCTTCTTAGCAGTGCAGGAGAGAATTCAGGAGATTCTCTTCTTTTCAAACACTTTAATTCTCTTCTCACTGACACGTCCTTCGTTTGACTGCGGAGAAATTATTCCATCTGTGAACCAGTATGAGAAACACTTTCTCTCTCTCACACACACACACACACAGACAGACAGAGAGAGAGAGAGAGAGAGAACGCGATTGAAGGAAAGTGAGAATCGAATGGACGTGATTGGAGGAGAGCGTTCACACTGCAGCGCATATGATCACTAGGGAAGTGAAACCGGTTTGTGTAGCGGAACAAAAACCCATACAGTGCGTCAATAATAATAATAATAATGACAAACATGACAGAATGATCTTTGTGTTATATATGAGGATCTTAGCGTCGTATACAAGACTACACATTATGATGAAAAGAAATGTTAACGCCACTCAAAAATATAACGACATAAAAAAAATTCAATATATTAAAGCAGAACACATTGAATAAGTTACGCTTAAAAAAATCATAAAATGCAGTGCAGATATGAACAGTTTGACAGCACAGGAGATTCTGACGTTCCTGAAGGGTGTTTGTGGAGCCCTGAGCGTGTTTGACACTCAAATCTTCTGAAGCTGATGACAGCGGCTCAGTCATGTAATTATGCGCACATATTTAATATCCAGGTGTTGTGTAAGTGTCTGTCCATATACCACCTCATGATTAACGTCATCATTTCCTTTGATCTGTGGTGAAACACCTGCTATTTTGTTCGTTCTTTCATTCCGTATAAAACCTTGTATTTGATATAAGCGTTCGCATTCATCCGTTTACGAGCTGCGGATCGGTGCTGCGAGCAAAGCTCCCTGATAAATGAGACAACACCATTCACAGGTGAGTCACAAGACAAAAGAAAGATAAAGACCAGAATCAAACTTTATGCAAGTATGTGAACGCAAACGTTCCGAAGATGAATTTATTGCACATGCGCGCTGTGTTCTCAGTCGTCAGTGGCGGGTCGCGGTAACGGCTCAGTTTTGTCGTCCTGTCATAGTGGAGCGATTAACACCGTGTCCTAAATACATACGACACGATAAAAGGTGTGTTTTGCAAGAGCTTGTCCTAACCGCGACGGCGACACACACAATTTCTGTTTTAGAAATGCTTTATATTTCTTCATCCATATGACTGTAGATAATCTAAGGAATTGATGTGTTTTATTCAAAGTCAAATGTGTCTAATACGAGTTTAAATATTTTGTGGCGTTGTGTTTGTTGTGGACCATGGTGTGGACACTGGAGAGAATAATTGCTTGTCTCTGGAATCTTAGTTAGGACACAGTTTAAAGCAACGGCGTTATATATGTTGGTGGCTATCAGTGTGACTGGTGTTTGATTATGATTTCAGACACCAGTCACACTCTTATGATTTCATGTAGTGTATTCCAGCCCTTAAAGTCAGCAGTTGGAATGAAAATTCATCCAGCTCTAATGAATTCGATTAATTTTGTTGGCTTGCTCTCACGTTTTGGGCCAGTCGTGGCCTAATGGATAGGGAGTCGGACCTGTAACACAGAGGTCATGGGTTTGAGTCCCAGATCCATCAGGGATTGTGGGTGGTGGGAGTGAATTCCCAGCACTCTCTTCACCCTCAATACCACGACTGAGGTGATACCCTTGAGCAAGGTAGGGGTTACCATACCTGGCCACAAGTCCTTTCACTTTATTGACCCCCATGTTGAAGTTATAGATCTTATTGTGAACAATTTAGCTTTTATTTGATTTTGTTTTACCTTGAATGTATAATTGAAAAATCTTAACTGACTAGTGTTGTATGCAGGATTTCTCAGATGTGTTCGCGTACTAGCATAAAGCATTTCTGGCCAAGAAGGTTAATGAGTGACTTCATCATGTTTAAGATGAATAATACGCTGCGAGAGGACGGTATGGAGGGATGACGTGGAGGAGAGAGACATTTCAGTCTTTCATACCGAGTCAGAGAGGAACTTCTCTCTTCTCCGACAGACCTTTTCTACTCAGAAACAGGAGAGTAATAAATAAGATAAATAATGTAAACAGCAACAACATTTACAACAGCAAACACAAAACAAAAGAAGACAATAAGTCCAAAACAGTGAATGTTTGTTAACTGAGAGAGAGAGAGAGAAAGAGAGAGCTCCATCGTCTGTGAGCCTCTGAGCACCTGCTGTCGAATCAAGTCAAATGTTCTTCTGAACTAAATATGGCACGACAGTTATGGCAGGACAGATCTCATCCTGCAGATGTGAACTCAGATTGAGTTTGGCTCTCCTGCCTGTAAAATATGATGTCAACTCAAGTGGTCATTCATAAGGCCATTAATGCGGATATTCCTGCACCTGTATGCTGCTTGATATGCAGATGTGAACTGATTGGGATTCAGTAAGAATCAAATGAACTCCAGGCCGCTCATTAACTCTCGAGTTTCAGGGTCAGAACGCAATCGCCTCACCAGAGGTCACTGGAACAAAAGCTCAACATTCCGACTCTATTCCCATGTGGAATTCACACAGATCTGGAGATGTCATTGGATCTCTCTTTCACTGTGCACACGAAGGTGACGAGCCCATCTGAGACCCTGACGGATGAGCACTATAAACACTTGTGCACCTGTCTCTCTGCTGAGATCTGCTCTGTCTTCAGACGTCAAACGCTGTCTCTAACTTTAGCCTGTTTATAATGTGCTGCTGTTGGGACACAGAACAGGCCACGCAGATATGTGAAGTTTTACGGCTGAATGACCTTTTACACAGACACCAGTGAGCGTAAGTTCATGACCCTTGAATACTGGTGATATATATTTCACCATGGCAGTATTTTGACTCCCCGGTGCACAGATATTTCCTATATCTGGAGACCTGTTTTTAGCAGCATGTCTGACAGAGATTGTGTTCTTCAGAAGTGATTCCATGTTTATGGGAGTTTGTTTATGGCTGATCATTTTGGGGTTTAAAGTCAACATGAAATGATATTCACAGACCATCTGTGAGCAGTAATAAGTAGCACAGGTATATTTGTAGCAATAACCAACAATTCATTGCATGGGTCAAAATTATCCATTTTTCTTTTATGCCAAAAATCATTAGGATATTAAGTAAAGATCATGTTCCATGAATATATTTTGTACATTTCTTATCATAAATATATCAAAACCTAATTTCTGATTAGTAACATGCATTGTTAAGAATTTCATTTGGACAACTTTTAAGGCAATTTTTGTCCATGATGAAGTGATCAGTTTGTGTCGGTGGATTGATGATGTCAGCTGTAATTCTTTAGAATATTAACGGTAAATCATTCACCATAAGACATGAATTAAGAGAGTCAATGTCGATTTCACATTTAACAGCGCCAAAAGAAAGAGAGTTAGTAGGATCCCACGCGGATCTCGAATGCGATCAGATGGCTTCACAGCTCTGAGAACAGGGAGTTTCCAGAACCAGATTTCATAAGAAACTCTTTCCTGCTCTGACTTTAAATTAAAACATGAGCGAGCCAAGACCACCAAACACTACATGGCTCTTTTCCAAAACACATTGAGCTGTATTGCTGATTCCAGTTAAGCATGATGCATGTTGCTAAACTAACAACAACAAAAATACACACTGGACTAAACTGTTTCTATCAATGCAACAATAAGTCTTTGTCCGCCATCATGGGTGTTTTTTTTAAAGCAGATTGTCACAATGCATTCTCAGATCATGCCTTCTCTGAAAAAAAAAGAATTAGAATTGTAAATTTGGCCAAAAGAAGGTGTCTTAGAAGGCAGCAGATGATTTGAAACAACCTTTGTGTAGTGACCTTAAAGTGCTGCCTACGTAGGCATCTAACTAATTTGGAACAGAGCCTCTGACTTATTTTTATCAGGCGTCTCCGCATTCTTGTCCACAACATGGGTGGTTCACAAACTAAATATCTGACTTGAAAACAGCTCTTTTCCCAGCTTTAGGATGTTTTCTGCAAGGATTTCTCAAACAGGAAGCTCATTTGTGTTGTCCAAGCAGACCTCGGCACAATCTCACATATCAGCTCCATCAGAACCCAGCAGAGCTCAAACAAAGCCCCGTTTCTCTCAAATGGCCTCTTTCTTTCTCTCTCTCGTCCACAAACTCATTCAGAACAGCTCACAATGATACACAAAGATATTTTTTCTGACCAAGGAAAAAGACGTTTGAGTTCGGAGAAATTTACAAGCTGTCAACAAACCCAAAAATGTGGCATTTGTGCAATGAGTTTCCTTATTTTGATTCTGAAGTGCAAGCAAGAAAGTCTGTGCACCAGTGAAATTCAGTCTGTTCGCACACACACACTCACATTCACTTTCTCTCACACTCACACACACACATTCTTGTACAGTGAAAGAGGCGTCTATCACAGAGTCTCTGGAAATCATTCATGTAAACACTGACCAAAACAGAAAGGTTTGCTCTTGGTCTCTGTAAGGCCTGTGTTCACACATTGGACGGTGTTGGGACCAATGAGAGAGAGAGGAAAGAGAGAAACAGGAAGGCATTCTCTTCTCTCCCTCTCTGTTCCCATTCCTTACGGTCTTTAATCAAACCATCTTTGGCCCTTATTCTGCTCTACGCACCTCCTAGGTTGGACTGCTTGGCGTAAGGGTTCTCCAACAAGTAGCGGTAGTGATCGTAATTATCCAACATGTATTTGGGGGCATACATGTGCTCCTTAGGGTCTGATGGAGGGTACTCTTGCACGGAGCCGTCAAACCAGCCCCCGGTTCGGATCAGCTCCCTTATGTAGTTGAGATCACGCTTGTCCTCATAGTCACCCCAGCGAGGAAAGTCGCCGTTCTGGGCCGAAATGAGTTTGAAGTGAATTCCCTCTGGCGAGAAACACCAGGAGCAGTGCCAGCCTGCGAAATGGAATGGACTTCCGATCGACCACTGCACCAAGATGTGTCCGGTGTCGTTCTCATACTTCCGGAATCCCGGCATGGTGTAGTACTCCCGCCGACGGAGCCGAATCCCGTCGTTGTCGTAGACGTCCCTCAGCATCCCGACGGTGCACCCAGACACCACCTCGAGGGAACCCAGCTGCTTCCAGAAGAATCCATACAGAGACTTCCGCATGTGGATGGCAAAAGGCTCCGTCCAGCCATCGAAAAGCTTAAGGAAAAGCACTCCCTCCTGAGCCGGGATTTCGTCGGCATCGTTGATGAGAAACACATCATCAGGCCGCAATCCCACAATGCGCGCCATGCCGTCGCGAGTCAGGAAGGTGCGCAGGTAGTCGTCGGCGATCCATCCGTCCTGTCGGCCGCCGTCTGGGAAATGATCAAGGAAAACGTAGAGGATCTTGTGGCGCACGTAATCGTAAGTTCCATTGAGCAGCAGATGCAGAAACCTCAGCGGACGCCTCTCTCCGTACGCCGTGAAGTTGGACTCGCACACGAGGAAGAGATCCACAGCTCTGAGGAGTTCGCGGAAGCGCACATGCAACAAGTCAAACTCGTGGTTCACATTGATGGCATTTATGACGCGCCGAGGCATCTCGCGAGGGGTCAGTCTCTCTTTTGTGGGCAGATTGGAGTGGTACACCATAGTGGGCACTCCGCAGTACGGACCGTGCCAGCCCGGCCGGCAAACACACTTCACAAGTCGCTTGCCACGCTTGGGCTTCCCTCGGGCGGCTCCGGACTCCTCCACTGATTTCACCGCAGTCTTCAATTCGTCCGGCTTCTGCAGGATTCTACGCTGGACGAGGCCAGCCACACTGGGTCTCACTTTTAACGCCTCATCTTTAGGCGGTGCCACCTCCGTCCCCTGACGGAAGCACAGAGCACCTGCTTTGGTGCGGACGAAATATGGGGAGCGGTCGTCCTGGAGGACGTGTGTGCGGCGATGCAGGTCGCCCAGGGATTCCAGCGGGTCTGGAGTCGAGGCATGACGCAGTTGAAGCTTGTTCACTGCAGAGTCTCTCTGTGGGTCTGGCTTCTGGTGAGTTGGGCTGCTGGGCTGCCAGGCGATCAAACCTCCCTTATGGACCTGATTAATGAAGAACAAGCCTCATGAGAAGACAGCAGAATCTGGACACAAGTTTCACTGACATTTGAACAATTTTGCCATGCAACTTTTTTTTGTGCAATGTTGCTAGGGCACTTTTCCATTGAAAATGTGTAACAAATTTCTATCTGGGTAATTTAAATCGGTCTTGGGCCCTGTGTCTCTCCTGGTTGTCCATTGACAGCAACATTTCCCAAAGTTGCCCTGCAACATTGCTCAAAAAGTTGCCAAGCGGGTGATGATTTGTGGGGCAACATTTGAAGCAATGCTGGCAAGCAACATTAACATTCACATGAACCAGGCAGACACAGGGTCAATGACCGGTCTTAAATATCCATTTGAAGCCCATTCTCAATGTGAAAGTGCCCAAGAAACAGTGCTCAAAAAAGCTACCCATGTATCATCAGCCTTAGGACTAAACGAATGACACAAATCATTGAAGCAATAAGCTCCAAGAAGCTGTGGTTTACAGTGAATTTATAACAGCTAAGGGGCATAGTTAGGCACGCCGCAAAGCATCCTTAACTGTTGTAAATTCCCTTTAAACCACGACTTCACATGGCTTATTCCATATATGCAAGATTTCACAAAGTAAAACAAAGCAAATAAAATGTAATGATATTAATAAAACATTATTCTTCCACCAAACAATGGAGTTCCTCACGAACAGCTGTGGTTGCAACAAAGTGGTTGCCGAGCAACACTCGGTGTATGTAAACAAAAGGTGTATGTGTGTAGAGTAATTCATGACAGCTTTGAACATGGCTCAACCAATCAGAATCAAGGACCGGAACTATCCGTGTTTTAAAATGAATTTGATTACAGCAGGCCATATTTTAGTTGTGAATCCACCACATTCTACATCTCAAGCAAACACAGCATCAACAAAAACCATATTTATTGTCATATTCCAAAGCAAACAGAAGCGAGCATCTGACTGCTTAAAACTTGCTCATTATGAACAATTGTCATGAAAATCTTGAGACAATCAATTGTGGAAGCAGTAATCACAATCTTGAATATAAACAAATATTGATTGTTTAAATACCTGGACCACTCAAAATTCAATATTATATTATGTATATAATAGTTTTACGCAGTATATTATGTATGTATTGTTATTCTCTTGCATGTTTTAGCTCTTTGGCTGACACGTCAGTTTTTGACCTAGGGCTGGGCATTTTGGCAAAAAAATAATAGATTTTAGATTTTTTACTATTTTATAATTTTAATCAACTTGAAAATGTAACTACAACATGATTCAAGTAATATTTCATTGATTAACCCCCTAGTTAAAGGTCCCCCAAAGTGCCTTGAAACACGCAAGGATTATTTTATCTGGTGATGTAATTTCAACTGAAACAGGAAGACAGGGTGAGCAATCACGCCCCCTTTTTAGAATAGCCAATAGCTTTTTGTTTATATCTGCTCTGGCCAGAGCTGTTGAGCTCGGTAAAGCCGTATTTAAAGTGCCCCTAATATGCTTTTTCAAATATGATCGTTCATGCAGTGTGTCATGTAGCTGTATGTGAACGTCTTAAAAGATGGATCAGTGCCCAGTTTATTTGGACCAGCTTGCACCTCTGAACTTCTACCTGTAAGTAAGATTAATAATTGATGATTGTATTTTCTAGCGATCGTTCAAAAGACGTATTTG
>JAUMHE010000051.1:232124-244268 GCA_032359235.1 Enteromius mattozi
ATAATCAGTAATTATGTCTCCACTGGATCAACAAATGCCTGCTTTGTAATGTGTTTTATTGTTTTGGTGTCATAGCATCACGTTATGGTAGGGGGCGGAGCATTTCCATCAGACGCTTGAGGTATGTGTTTTTTGAACCTTAAACTGCATAAACACATTGCATTACACCAAATACACAAAATAATGTTCTTTTTAGAAACATCATATGACTGCTTTAATTTCATTTCCTCTTTCATAGCTAACAGGGAACATCTCACAACATTTGCTACTATCTTAGGACAAAACGCTCCTAAAGTCATGTTTATGAAATGTTCTTATAATTTTATTAGTATTTCACACAATGCTGAGAGAAATGTTCTGAGATCAGCATTTTCTGAATATCCTTGTGATTTTATGTTATCTATGAACGCTCTAAGAAACATTTTTGCAACATTATAATCACAACAAGGAAACTGGACGTTCTAACATTTTAGAAACATTCGAAACAATATATTTTATAACCTAAATTTGTTACACAACTTACTAATAAAAGCTTGTTAAAGAGGTCATAAACTGAGAAACCAAAAATCCTGTGATATTGTGACACATTAGAGGTCATTGTACTATAAAAACATCCGTATATATAAAATCATCTGAGTCTACAATCCTCAACACCTATTCAGACAGAGCGTCCTGATGAGGGGGTCACCACAGGACAGAAAATATCTTGTTACTTCTAAATGATGTGTTTGGATGTAAAAATATTTATAACATTATAAGTGGAGCTCAGAGAACAGCACAAATAAAAAACAGAAGCAGTTCATGACCCCTTTGAGGTATATTCACAGCACACAGACTAACGCTATCAAACACGTTTGGTGGGTTTTGTTGGATCAGTGTGTTTTCACTTGACTGAACCTGTTCAATCAGTGTTTCTCAGTGTCTGTTGGGACAGTGTCTACATGACAGATACATTTCATATAGTTATAGATCCAACAGTCAACTTGTCAGTTGGTGTTTGTCTGTGAATTGTCGATACCAGTAAACACACACCTGATATCAACCACCTGACGCTTCATCAAATATTTACAGGCTTGATTTCTAAACAACTTTATAACATTAAGTGTACTAGTGCTGATATGAGAACAATTCCTCACTTCACAGGTGTGTGCGTTAAAGAGATAGTTCACCCAAAAATGAAAATTCAGTCATTAATCGCTCACCCTCTTGTCATTCCAAACCCACGACACCTTTGTTTATCTTTGGAACACAAATAAAGATATTTCTGATGAACCCCAAGAGCTCTCTGACCCTTCATAGACAGCACAGATCCTAACACCATCATAAAGATGTCGTTACAATAATCCACGTAACACCAGTGGTTCAACCATCATTTTAGTTGTGAGATTACTTTTTGTGCGAAATGAAAACAAAAATAACAACTTTATTAAGCTATTTGTCTCCTCTGCACCCTGTAGAGCCATTTTGGAGAGTATCACATACATAAACCATGTATGCAACATATGTACACAGAAACATCGTTTATGTATCTGACACTCTTCAAAATGGCTCTATAGGGTGAGATATATAGGGGGATATATTGTTGAATAAAGTCTTTTTTTTCTTTGTGCACAAAAAATATTCACATAGCTTTGTCAAATTTCCTCTGAACACATGATGTCACGTGGATTAATGTAATGACTTCCTTACTACACTTGTATGCCTCTGCGGTAGCTCTGTTGCTGTCTCTGGAGGGTCACACGGATGACTGCAGCAGATCTCATCTTCCACCGCAGGTATCAGACACATTCACAGAAGTGACGCCGTCTTCCCACGAACTCGAGACACAAACACAGCGCAGACGGCTACTACTCTCAGATAAACCCTGATTACAGTCCTGCTCTGTGTGTGTGTGTGTGTGGATGATGTCAGACAGCTTTAACATGTCCACTTTTACCCACCCAGGTGAAAAAAAAGAACAGCAAAATACACTTTATTTCTTTTGACTCCATTAAGTGCTCTTTTTGCACGCACTAATTTTATGCTACATGCTAAAAATTATTCTTTACTACGTTTTAAGTTAATATTCTAAGTGTACTCCACTTTGCTATTTTGGGCCACCATGAATATGAACTTAAATGTGCTTTTAACATACTTTCTCTGTAAAAAACAAACAAAAACATTTGTAATATCTTGTATATGTGTCTGGTACATTACAAATACACTTTTTATATATTCATTATATATATTTTTTTGTATGATGAGTATATTGAAAAGTGTTTGAAAGATGGTTTAAAGTGTGCTACAAGTGGTAATACAGAGATAGACTGTTCTCTGATCTTCAATAATGTTCTCAGAAGTCAGCATTGTTTATAGCTGGACGTTTATTTAACATTTTTTAAATGTTGCTGCTTCACAGAACATGTCTCTGCTGTTCGCTCTAAAGAGGAACACGATTCCAGTCAAGCTGCTCTTTCATGTAAATATAAGATTTTGTTTGAACAAGTCCTGACTCTGATAACTGACAGGAAACTCAGAGCTCTATTTCTGTCATAGCCCCAACCCACAGTGTGATCTGATTGGCCCAAGACACTGAATACATTCATATGTGCTGTGATTGGGACATAAACACACTCAGACGTGTGTGTGTGGATCTGTTATTCCTCTAACTGGACTGGACAGAGGATCTCAGGCGGGCCTGGGACAGGAAGCGGTCATCAGAGAGCAGGAAGTGCACCGCTGGAGAGTGTGTGTGTGTGTGGGGGGGACGATCCCCCCGCTGACGGAAAGCAAGTGGAACGTTCCGTCAGGCGTCGCTCGGCTCACACTCAGAGGTCAGAAACAGGTCAGCACCATTTTGGTTGCAGTAGGTGTGTTCAGGACGCAGCTGTAAGGAGACACCGACACACACACACTGAACACACACCACTGCTTCTCAACATCTACACACCGCCTCAAACACAACAATTAAACCATTCTGGACCATATCATCAAGGACAGCTGCCTGCTCTATATCTAATGCATTACAAACAAGCATCTCTTATCTTCTCTCTGTGCACTGGAAAATGTGTTCATTTCTGTAAATGTACTGATTTGAAGCAACACAGCGGCTGAATATTTTACCACTATTTCATTGTGTTCAGTAAATATGTAAACACTGAAGTTTACTGAAATAATTTGTGCTGGAGTAAACCAGTCATTTTTGGTTGCATTAACTGTAAATGCATGGCTGGATTTGTAGTTCCCAGAATGCTGTTCTGGAGAGTAAAAGCTGAAATGAAGTCGAGCTGTTAGTGTTTGATGTGTTTGTGGTTGAGCTCAGAAATGTGTTTGTTTCAGGACAGTAAATGTGCTGGTGTTAGTCACAAACTGGAAATGTATGTCTAAAGTTAAGATTAATGAATGCTCACTTTCATTTTAATTTAGATGAAGAGATATTCACCCATAAATGAAAACGATGCCAGTTTCTGGTAGACACTGACTTCCAGTATTTTCTGAATATGATGTTAGTCAGTAGTACCAGGAACTGGTTTGGTTTAAGACTTTCATCAGAATAACTCCTGTGTTCAACAGAGAAGAAGAAAGTCATGTGGGTTTGGAACGACTTGAGTGATTGTGTAAAACTGAATCTATAATTATTCATTATGTAAATGTAATACTTTATTAACTAGTTATTATGAGTTTTACCGTTTTAACTTTTTTGTGTGTAGAATTCATTTACATTTGTTTATTCAGCAGATGCTTTTAAACACTTGTTTAGGTGGAATAAAACAAGCAATTCACAAAAGATTAAAAGAAACATGAGAAGAGCTGATAATACAGGGTTATGGTTTAGAAAAGCACAGAACGGAGAGATTAAACGAAAGAGGAAGCACAGATAATAGTTTGAGTTTTCTGCTGTTAAATGCTCACAGAAGTGACGAGTTTTCACATGTCGCTTGAATATTGTCAATATTTCAGAAGAGGTTGTGAATAAAGTGTTTTTGTGCGTCACTGTGAAGGCCGATAAAGCTTGGACTCATCACGTTTCATCCTCTTATAATGTTAATCAACTGATCATTTAGTATTCAGAACTCTGAATTTATAACAGCATCTGTCCTCCTCCTGAAATATGTGTCTGTGTGTTCATATGTTGAATATGTTGTTTGTGTATGACAAGAAGTTTGGAGTTCAGAAGACTGAGGAAAGTTTCTATCAATCCAGGACAAGCAGAAGTGATCATGAAAAGCACTCGAACACTAATCAAACGGTCCTCCATCAGACCTGGATCAGACCTCATTAAGCTCTTCAGCGTCTCCTGTGATCACACAGTCCTCCGAATGTTGGCTTCATCGGTATTTGTGTGTTATCTCACACACCATATGAGCTGAAGAAGACATGTGCCTCAACATCTGCTCACCGTGTGTTCACACACACAGCGCTCTTCACATGTCATTGTGTTGGGGAAACTCAATCCACATCATTACCTAGAAAACAACCGAGCAGAACCGGAACAGAGAGAACACAGAGCTTCACCTCGACTGACATCTGTCCACGAGAATCACAAGAAACCTGCCGCAATCCAACCCAAAAACACAAATATGAACATATATAAGAAATATAGCCCGAGGATGATCAGGGTGATTTGACTTCCATCACAATAAAATTCCACTTAATGCTCATTACTGCAATGCAAACACTTTCATATTAATATCTGAACTCTGTAACGTCTATTAATGTGTGTGTGAAGTCAGTAAATGCTAACATTGTTACATGGTATTTATTTATACATTATTTTGCATAATGAGAATCAAATGATAATCGGTTTATAATAACAATAATTAGAAGAATAAAAACCCCAAACTAAAGCATCCAGACGGTCAGGAACAGCAAACTGCCATGTCGCATTAAATCCAAAGCATGCTAAAAACAGACTTCACATTCTTTCTGAATTATGAGTCAGACGTTTCCACACAGATCTGGAGTCAAACCGCATCAGAATCAGTACCTTCCGAGGCCTGCGATGTTAAACGCCTGACGGGACGCCAAAGCTGAACCTGAACATAATCTGCAACATCGAACAGCTGCAGACAAACCCACATCAGATCTGAAGCGGAAGCAATCAACATCAGGACAACTAACAGCCTTTATCTTCACCACACTCAATATATTATTTCTGGTTTTGGGGGTTAATCGTGAACCAGACAGGTTCTTATGACATTCAGGCTTCTGATAAGATGTTTCCACACAGATCTGGAGTCAATCTGGATTGTATCTTCAGAGGCCTGCAGGGTTGCACCAACACAATGATTCCGTTACATATTCAAAACATATCACACGCCTGGAGGGATATTTGGCTTTGATAACATTGTCTGCAATAAGAAGCTCGTTCTGCAGACAAACCCACATCAGATCTGAAGCGAATCCGCATCAGCGACATTAACAGCAGCAGCAGAGAGCGTTTAATAATCAGACGCCCGTGATTTCGGCTCGTTTGACCGAGCAGATGCTGCACCCCATCAACCGATCCGTGAGTGTGTGTGTGTGTGTGTGTGTGTGTGTGTGTGTGAGTGTCTCACCCATCGCCTGACGCTCCTCTAGATGTTCATTGCGGATGGAGGCGCTGCGGTCGGTCAGGGTGGAGGTGAAAGCGAGGCTTTTGTTCGCATCGGAGCGGTCGGACGCGTCGCGGAGCGCGGATGATGCTTCAGTGACGCTCCGCCGGTGATGCGGGAGGATCGCGCTCGCGTCCCTCGTCCGCGTGTAAATCCATCCTGCTGCGGAAGAAAGAGAAAACCGCGGTCGGTGTGCGTCGACGCCTCGATCCCCGCTTTACCTCCGTTAACGCGAGCGCCGAGTCCGTCCGTCCGTCCGCGCTGCTCCTCTCTCGCTCTGTTTTTCTGCTGAAATGACGCTCTTCCGCCCAGCAGTGCTCGGTGCGTCCGTCGGTAACGTTACCGGGGGCGCAGAGACCCGCAGCTCCGCCCTCCGGACCACCGACACACACACACACACACACACACCAGAGGATCACTTCAGCATCATGCAGCTCTTCATCCGCCACACCAGCGCATTATTCATCATCAATCATCGCTGATTCATCCCTCGAACACTTTAAACACGTTCTTATCGAAATGCGATGAGATGATGGTGTTCGTGAACGTTCCAGAATTAAACAGACCGTTTTGTTGAACTGTAAGCTAGATATAAGCGCGAATATAGCCTGAACAAAGCGTTATCTCACAATAAATGAAAGAAAATCAGTTTTAAACATTTAAATGTCTGTAATGCTATTTCCCAGACCGCTCTGGTCGGTTCTCTCAAAGTTATAAACAAACTAACGTTAATAGAACGTTGTATATTACGTTTTCAGAACGTTAGCACAAAAACGTTCTTATGAAACGTTTTTCCTGTAACGTTTTAGTTGTATATTGGTCTAAGATGGTTTAGAGAACACTCGAACGTAACAAACGTGTTTTAGACGTTTCAAAAACTGTTCGATTGAACTGACAATATACTATAACTAAATTGGGTTAGCAAAATGTTTTTAGAATATATTTATAACATATGAAATAGACTATATATATATAACAATTCAAAAATGTTACACAAGAAGTGACATCATTTGAAAGACTATTAAATGATATCATTCTATTTTCAAAAGTTTTATGCAAATTCAACCCTCTTACCAAACTTAATGTGAGACAAATGATCAAAAACATTTTGCATAAAACAGCTAAATAAAACAATATTAAATTATTATTATTTTTAAACAGTAGGTAGCTAGATAGGTATTCTAAACGAGCTGATACTGACACCAGGCCCAGTCTAAGTTTCCACTCTCATCTGTTTGAGATATAAGAGATAAAGAAAGGAAATGTGGAGCTGACTTGATTTGCATTGACTGGCTGGTGTGAAGAGGATTTCTTATAACGCTTTTCCATCAGGGTCTCTTGATGATGGGTCAGTACAGTCTCACGTGTTTTCCAGGAAAGTCTTCTGAGAGGTCAGTAAATTCACTTCTTTATAGCGCCACCTTGTGGTCAATTCTGAGACCAAAACTGGTGCAAGACATCTTGATGAGCAGACATGCCTGGCAGCTGAGAGTAAAGACATATTTTCTCATGATATATTTGTAAAAGTTCAATACTAGGACAGCTTTCTAAGTACAGTACATTAGTGTCTCGTGATGAGGGGCCGCTGAGGGCCGGTCAGTTTTAATGAGAGCACCACATCTCTACTGATATTATATCATCTGATTAAATCAGAATAATCTGCACAAGATGCTGACTCTTCTCAGTATTTTGAATATTTAAAGATGAAGTGTGAGATTGTATCATATTTAAAGTTAAATTAAAAACAAAAAATACAAAAGTACAAGTATTAATATTCTAATAGTATTTAAATAATTATAAGAGGAATGACACATTTGCGCCTGTATTTTTTAATGATTTAACCACAAATGAATAGGATGTCAGTCACAAATACATACTGTCCTTGTTTTTATGGGCTAAATCCTGAGAAACCCTCGCCCTCTTAACCTTCTGAAGCTGTGATGTGTGCTGGACTCTGCTGGACTCTGATGCACATCCTTTCAGTTCTGCCTGTGCAGATACCACGAAGTCTCTGAGAGTTGGTAGACATGTAGTTACAAAGTTACTTAGTAGTTAATGTGTCAAGTGGACTATCAAAATAAAGTGTAACCTATGTTTCTTAAGAAGTTTTGAAGAACATGTTTTTGTTTGACAAGGTCACAGCATTAGCCCTGCTAAAAACAAACACATAATAGAAGCCATCGCAGAAATCCCAATGGTTTCCATTAAAATACCATTATGAACCATTACCTTTTTCCAGTAAAACCATTACAAAAAGTCTTTTTGTAGTGTGTTCTGGGCACTTTTCCAATAGAATCCATCACATACAGACACCATAATACTTTCCATTAAAACACAATACAATTCCCATAATAACCATTAAATCCACTCCATTTCTATTGTGTTTTTCAGCAGGGATCCCAGCTGTCTAAATCATTATACAATGTTTTCATGATGTGTCACTATGTTCTTCGACCTGCTCTGAGTTTGTCGGTCACCTAAAACCAACCATCCATCCTCAGGATATTATTCCAGCTCTTCTCATTAGACACAGTCCTGGGCTGTTGTTGTAAATGTTTGTCTGCTGGTTCATTTCCTAACAGCGCTGTGGTGAAAAACAAACTTAAAATACAAACAAACCTGGATCCTTCCTCCCTTTCCAATTTACATCCTACCTCTAATTCTCTCAAAGATGCTCAAGAATGTTGTATTGACTCAGTTACAGTCTTATTTGGCTGCTAATTCTGAGATGTTTCAATCTGACTTCCTTTCAAGAGTCTCAAGTATACGCTGGTAAAACCCATTTTATCTGCACGGCACTGGTTACCCAACAAATATAGAATTGATTTTAAAATTCTATTTTTCACTTTAGATTAGCCCTCTCTATTTCTGCATATCTATTCTCTCTCACTTTCAGTACCCCTCTGATCATTGGTTCAATTATTGTTTTATTATTGTTGTGTTTATAATTTGATAGTCTTGTTTTATTTATGATGATTTCTGACTTTTTATTCGATTCTGTACAGCACATTGATCAACTTTGGTTGCTTTTTAAATGTGCTTTCTAAATAAAATGGCATTATATTTTATGGTAAGAGAAGCCAAAGCAGAATGTGGAGCTAAAACAAGAGCAGTTTATTAAAGGTAGACGCTAAAAACCCAAAGAACACAGAAAACACAGACAGACAGACGTATATACGCAGCTCTGCAGGTCTGAAGTCCACAGAAGCAGGAAGAAAGTGTGAAGTGTTATGAACACGATGCTGGACCCGGATCTGCTCCGGTGAGATTCCCTTTGATAGAGTCAGTGGAGCTCCTCGGTTCATGATTACAGGCCAAAGATACAGTTCAGGGAGGATCCTGTGGGCTCACAGAGGCAATAATACGCTCACTGCGGCCCCAGATCTCCAGACAGGCCCTGGCCCTCGCTGTGGTCGGAGCCCCAGAGCCGGTAGAACTGTGTGAAGTCGACGTATGGAGGCACTCTTCCCGTCTCGTCCGGTTGCGCCGCCTGACTGCCTCTCTGCCGGAACAGGCTTCCGTCTCCAGAGCTGGAGCTGGAGCTCTGCGTGTGTGTGTTCGTCGACTGCAGCGTCGCTGTGGGGCTCTGACTGAGGGGAGGAGCACACAGAGGGGCGGGGTCAATGGGAGGAGCACAGACACACAGAGGGGCGGGGTCAGTGGGAAGGGCGGGGTCAGGACTCTCGCTGATGGGCTGTAAGATGTCTATGGTCAGGGGAATCAGGGGTGTCAGTAGACTACAGTTAAACCGGGGACCATAGAGAGAGATTCATGCGTTATTGATGTAGTTACCAATGTATTCAGCTGTGTGTAGGATTATTACAGCTAGCTAAAACTAAACCTCAAAACATTTACATTATTTTATAAGAAAAACAGAATTTAAGCGGAAATTTTAACCTTTTCTTAGTTTAACTTAATGTATTAAAACAAAAAATCTAAAACAAAAAAATGATATCACTAAAATTATGAAAATAAATATTAGCATATATTATATAATTATATATATATATACATAAAAACAAAAATAAATAGCAAAAAAATTTAATTGCTAAAATATTAATCATTAACATTAGAAAAGAAACATCATATTTTTCATTTAATTTAACTATGTAGCAAAATAAATAATAAATGATAAAAATAGAAATTTTAAAAACAATATACACAGAAAAAACTACTAAAAATAGCTAAATTACTCAAATTAAAAAGGGAAACAAAGCAACATTTCTTATTTTTATTTAGTTGAACTATATATATATACTAAAAATGGCAAAAACGGAAACTAAATGACTAAAAAGTTCTGTAAAGTGAAAAAGGAAACAAGTGCTCCTGTGTTACCCGGCGGTCGGCGTGTCTCCCTCCAGAGTGGACGCAGTGTTAGAGCCGTTGGTCAGTGTTCCCTGCGCCGGCATCACCAGAGACAGCATCACACTGGTCTTACTGGTGCTCTGATGATTGGAGTATGGCACAGACACTGGGTAGATCCGTCCTCCTGCACACACACACACACACACACCAGTGTTAATCAGACTCAGACTGGACGAGACGTGCTCACAGTCTGTGTGATGATGTTGATTAAAACACACTGATTGTGTATTAATGCACTGGTTTTGCAAGCCTACACTAATATCATACTTGGAGGAGGAATTGTTGATGCATATGGTCAATATTTAGTAACCTAGCTTTTTTACAACGATGAGCTTTGTACAAATCGACCCGTTCCAGGAGGCGGGGCTTAGAGGAGAAACAATAATGTACAGTATGTGGAAAATAATGTGGTTTTGCAGCTTAAACCACATAAACACATTACACCAAATACACCAAATAATGTTCTTTTTAGCAACATCATATGAGCCCTTTAAAGCAGGGCTAGGGTGGGCCACCCCACTTATAACTGCTGCTTTTTTATTGACAAGAATGGCTATTATTTCCATGCAGAACGTATTTTTATGGCACAACAAATGGGAGATTTTTCAGTGAAATAAAATACTTGATCAATATATAAATATATAGAAGAAACCCTGAATGTAATGTGACAGTCTTATGTCAAAAGGACTTATAATTAGTTTATAAATCAGGTGGTGGTGTGTCTGGCTCGTGATTGGTGGAGCTGCGTCTCACCTTGTGTGGGTGTGAGAGATCCGTCTGCGAGTGTGTAGTTAACGACTCTGATCAGAAGCGTCATGTCTTCGTGTTTAGCGCAGTGTGGCGCCCTCTGTCTGCCGCTCACATATGCGTCGTGATGCAGACGCTTCACCCGCTCCACCACCGACTGCGCAGCCGCCTCTAGACTGCTCTGCTGCGCCAGCTCCGCCGCTACCATAGCAACGATCTCCTGCCGGGGAACATGGGAAATGTAGTCCCCAGATACTGAAACCATGCTTCAGGACAGATGAGACTAGAGATGCACCGAATGTTCGGCAACCGAAATTATATAAGTGTAGGACTGCACGTAATTGTCAATTATTCCCTTAAAATTATAATTGTGATTATTAATTTTGATTATCACAATTTACACTGAATGATGTTTATACCATTGTTTGAAGCAACTGCATGCCATTATGTTTTTTAATGCATGCACAAATTGCATATATCAGTCCAAAGTGTGAGGAAAATCTGTGCTGAAACAGTGTTACTCATCAGTCCCTCAGTCACATTTTTAGAAGTTTTTAAAATAAAATAAAAAAGTAAGACAATAATAATGATAATAATAATTGCAACGGCTCTACTAATATATTTATTAGACATTCGCACATTGTGTTCAAACTGGGATCTGTAATATTTTCTAATGTTTTAAAAGAATTCTCTTCTGCTCAGCAAATTCTTAAAAATATCTCTAAAATATCTCTTTACTAACTTATTAACTTGTGCTTCATTAGTATAATGTTTCCTATAATGTTAAAAAATCATTGTAAATAGTTGTTTTGGAATTGATTTCATCTTTGAAAATCAAGACAAAACATTAAAAAGCACATTTTGGCTATTTAATTTATGCAGTGGTGAAATAAATGAGCAAAATACATGGTGGAAAATATGAAAACTCATCTTTAGCCTTCGACCAGTGTTTGATTTTGTTCGGCTTCAGCCAAGAACTTTAATTTTGGTGCATCCCTAGATGAGACTGTATTTGAGCAGCTCTTATTCTGCCTCATGAACTGCTCTAACACAGATCTGCAGGAATAATTCATGTCAGCACCTGATTGACCTGCTCCGGTCCATGAGCCGACTCCAGGGCTTTTATCAGCCCCTCTGACATCAGCAACAGGAAGCCCGTCACGCCCTCCAGTGATTGGCCGCCGTGGATCTCAGGCTCCGAGATGATTGGCTTCTGCTTCGCTGCACTGAATACAGACACATTATCAAAATCATTTACTGTATTGTGTGTGTGTGAGAGAGTGAGTGTGTGTGTGTGTGAGAGAGTGAGTGAGTGTGTGTGAGAGAGTGAGTGTGTGTGTGTGTGAGAGTGAGAGAGAGTGAGTGAGTGTGTGTGTGTGTGTGAGAGAGTGAGTGTGTGTGTGTGTGTGTGAGAGAGTGAGTGTGTGTGTGTGTGTGTGAGAGAGTGAGTGTGTGTGTG
>JAUMHE010000051.1:305221-315596 GCA_032359235.1 Enteromius mattozi
CAAAAAGAGAACATGCACTTACAAAAATACATACATGGAATAGGCCTACAAACAGTCAGACTAACCCTCCATTACAATACTACAGTACACTGGCACAGTGATGTACTGAAACATGTTTACTGTGGTACAGTATATAGTACAGTCATTGTACATATGTAATTGTCAGCATTTACATACTATAATGTCAAAAAAGGCAACTACCTGTTCTCTTCTCTAAATCTTCGGATGATGGTGGACACAGTGAATCTACTGATGTGTGGTCGTACCCTTAGTCCGACCTCCTTCATTGTCATACCATGGACAAGAACATGGTCAATCACAGTAGCTCTGATTTCATCTGATATTACTGTCCTCTCTGACCACCTCGACCACCTTGACCTGCTTGACCTCCTCTCACACGAACTCCTCTTCTTAGATTTCTATCCATTGTAGTGCCTCACAAACCAGTGCTCTGCCTTGTATGTACCCTCACATCATTAGCCACGAGTGTGATCAATTTTGAGTTGTTGTGTTCAACCGGTGACACCTGAGCTTTAATTGTGTTTGACTTTTGCCATCTGTGCTCACCATTATGCAACACAGGTGCATCACAATGACAATGTGTTGACAAGATGTGTCTAAACAGGTGAAAAGTGCTTATGGTTTTGCCAAAAGAGTGACTGATTCAATAAGTGGGTTCAGGCAACTGAGAATCTGATTCAGCAATCGGGAAAAACTGTATTAGAATGATTTCTGAAGATCATGTGACACTGAAGACTGCAGTAATGATGCTGAAAGGTTTTTAACGTATGCATATGTACATAGAAAACAGCTCTTTTACATGCTAATATTTCACAGCTTTGACTATTTTTTTGGATAAATAAATGTGGCCTTGGTGAGCAGAAGAGACTTCATTGAGGAACAGTAAAAAAATAATACTGACCCCACTATTTGCGTGTATGTGTTTTATTTCAAACTTCTGAAACGTGATCTTACAGAATTTTAAAGGAAGATGAATCTGTGTCACTGAAGATGACTTCAGAATCAAACAGGAATAGAATCTTCTAACCTCTGTAGGAAGGATGAAAGCTCTGCGCTCTGGTCTTTATTCATGCAACAGCAACATTTAAAAAGGGAAACCTGAAATGACCTCATCGCTTTCACTTCCTCCATCAGAACATCAGCATGTGACATCTGCTGGTGGCTTCGTGAAGGTCCAGATGAATCATTCATTTACAGGGTTTATGATGTTGATTTGATCATGACACAAGCAGCTTCACCGTCTCTGAGAGCCAGATGTTTCTCCATCATCTCGAGGACATGTTCCTCTGGTCAGTGGATGATCATCTGATGGACAGATGTATTTTCCTCTTCATATTGTCATTAAGGAATGTAGTCAAGGTTGATTTTTGAAGGTTTCAGTCTTGTCTAGGCCTCAGACTAAGAGGACTTGGGATTTTATTCTTTTATTTTGTAGTGCTGTCAAACGATTAATCTCCATTAGCATCCAAAATAAAAGTTTTTGTTTACATAGTATATGTGTGTGTACTGTGTATTATTATGTATATACAAATACAAACACATGCATGCATATATTTAAGAAAATATGTTGTTTATATAGTAAATATGAAGAGAAAGATGAATTTATTTGTTGTTATTATTGATTAGATTTTGGTAACAGCTCTGTATAACGCCAGTCAAGTGTTCTTGATTAAACACTGAAGTGCAGGTCATCACATTAACACTCATCTGTGGTCACTTCCTGTTCAGGGCTATTGCAGTAAATCCACGGATCCTTTTTGTGGTCAGAGCAGTTGCACAGGGTGACCACACGTCCTCTTTTTCCCGGACATGTCCTCTTTTTGGATCTAAAAAATGCATCCGGCCGGATTTCCTAATCACCCAAAATGTTCAGGATTCGTCTGTTTTCGCTGAATCGCAGAAAAAGTGAGAGATATTCAGCTAAACAATGTCACACACTGAATAAAAGCAGAGGTTGACGAGACCAGGCTGTTATTGGTGCATTAGCTCAGGTCCAGCAGCAGAGGGCGAGCACGAGTTTCTTCAACTGTCAATCATTTTGTATATTTGGCTCACCTGACATCGGATTGGCTGATGTGTCTTTAGTAGGTGGGATTCGAAGAGCACGTGTCTTTGAAGCCAAGTGGAAGTTGATCACACAAAAATGATCACACAACAGCTTTATATATATATATAAATTCTGTTTTACATTTTATAAGTGAATAATGTAACGTAGATCCTGTACAGTTAATTTAAAACCATGTACCCATTGTTTATCACATTTTACTGACGTTCCCATTTTTGAAAACATTATTTATTTTTGTTTGTTTGTTTGTTTTCTGTACATTCAAAGTGTCCTTTTTTTTTTTTTTTAATTTTGAAAATACTTTTCCCCCCTTGGTAAAGGAAACATTCCATTCCATCATCTCGCAAACATTATGGGTGTGCTACTCTTGAATGTTCCGTGAAGCAAGTTGTAGCATTTGACAAAAGTAACAAAATAAAATGTTTCACCAACATTCCATGAATGGCATTAACAGGGAGCGTGGGTTAGGTGTAAAACACATGGTTTAAATATTTCCACACATGCTAGCATAACCAGATTATTATTATTAGAAATTATTTTTAATTTGTAAAAACTACACATTTTATTTAAAAATAAATTATTATTTTATTGACATATCAATATCAATTTGTCTTGCAATTTTGTTTAATTAGATCAGATAACATGGTAATGTTACAAAGTGCCCCTCAGCTGTTACAATCTACCTCACCTACGGGGCATGTTGTCACACTTCACCAATTTTTTTAAGGTAAATAAAGAAAAAGATACACACCATAATTCTGAAACAAAGCAACATATTTGTACTAGACAAGTGTGAATTTACTGTGGATAAAAAAATGATACTCTAACCCCATGGGGATTTACACCATTTGAGTCAAAAGTTGCTTTTTTGTGCCCCGCTCTCCCCTAACTAACATTCTGAGAACATTCAAACATTACAACTATTTTTTTCTGTTAGCTAGGATAAATGTGAAACGCACTACACAAATAAACTTTTCTGAATTTAAACAGTCTCTTGACAGCACTTTATCTTACAGTCCTGTTTCACATGTACATAATAAGCATTTACAATAACTAGATACTAACTGAATCCTGAATCTACCCCTAAACCACGTAGTTATCTTATATTACTGTACATTCTCATACAAGTACACTGTAAGCACATGTACTGTAAAATAAAAGTGCAAACAGCCTCTTTATGCACCATTTTTCTTCCCTTTTTCACAGGTTTCCAGAATGACAGATCTCAGATACACAGTTTTACCCATAAACCTCACCTTTAACAATTGAAATATTACTAGGTTTCCTCATATAAGCACTGTACTTCGTTAGAAGGTTGTACTTTCACTATCAAACAAATGATCAGTGTTTGAGTTTAACAGTGATCACATCACAAACACACTCAGGAACACATCAGGAGTCACGTCTTAAGGAGTTAAAAACAGCAGCTCATTTAAAAAAGTATGATTAAAACAATCTACATTCAGTTTTTTCTTCTGAAAATGCTGCTCTTCTTCTTGAGGCTGTTCTGCGTCTTGTCTCTGGTGAGTGTGTTTTTAGACGCGTCTTCTGAAGGATTCGCTGTTTTTTCCTCAATAACCTCATCACTCATCTGCTCCTTCTTCCCTTTCTTCCACCACTTTGTGAGTCTCTTGAATGTAATGGACTTTTTCTTCTCGGGGTTAGGAGCAGCGGGTGTGATGTTCTCCAGCTCTTCTGTGGGATTGTCCAGGTCCTGCTGACCCGGATCGGGCGGCTCCATCTTATTAAAGAAGTCCTGGAGCGGCTCTGAGGGCCCCGGGATCTGTCCGAGAGCCAGCAGATATTTGGGATTGTGGTATTTGTGCTCCGGCACTTTCAGATCTCCTCGCGTGGCGTCTCCGAGGTTGACCTGGAAGCGAGACGTGGCCGTTACAGGGCGTTTGGGCACCGCGGCCCTCGACAGGGTCCCCGTTTGGGGCTTGCTGATGTGAAACTCCTTAAAGAGGTCCAGTTTGTCTGAGACGGCGTATAGTTCTCGGAAATCATTATCGTAGAAATCCACCACCTGCCCCGACATCACTGTGATCATGTTTCTGTCCATTCGAGAAGAGCTCCAGGAGAAACTGCAGAGACACAAACACACACATCCTGAAGAGATAAACGGTTTCCTCCTAAATACTCACAAGATAAAGTCAAGATTAGTTTTTATTGTAACTACGGACTACGTTAAGTCGACAAGAGTAATGTACAAGTTTTCCTCAGCATGAAGCTTACACTGGTGATGTTCTGACACAGAAAACAGTTCAGATGATAAACTCTCGCTCACCTGTACGTTCCAAACATGACTTTGTCTCCGTCGATAAGCATGTACTTGCTGTGGACGTTTCCTGGGATTCTCCCCATAGACAGATTCAAGCCGATTCCCTTCACGGTACGAGTCCGGATGTTCTGACGGAAACACAAACCATTAAACATCAGACAAACAAAAAAAGGTGGCAAAATATATCTAAAAATAAGCTGAAAACAGTGAAGCTCAATGAAATACGTTTTTGAAGCAGAAAATATAATTCGTTTCGACCTTCACATACCAACATTTATTTCAAGATTATCCATAAGATTATTACTTTATTATATTAACTTACATTTAAAAGCGAATTACAAAAGTGTATGGAATAGCCTGCTAGAGATCAAAATATGATTTACATTTTATTATTATACACTCTCCGAAATAAAGATAGAAAAGCTGTCACTGTGGCGGTGCCTTTTCAAAAGGTACACGTTTGTACCTAAATGGTCCATACATATATATATATATATATATATATATACACACACACACACACACACTATATAAGATGGAAGTACAATTAGTAAACACATGAATTATGTTTCCATCTTTGTTGCCACAGCTTTGGAAGTGCCTTTTTCTGTTCTGAAGACGGGGATGCCAATACTTTTGTCCATATAGTGTATGTACAAGTCATTGGTGATTGGTGATGAGGTTTTTTTATGATGATTTTAACATTAATTTTAGTTAAAGTTGTAGTGATTTTGTGTATTATGTCTTTTTTATCATGCATTTTTATCTATATAAATTTGCATTAATTTGTATTTTATGTTTTAAAAATGAAATGTTCATGTTTATTTTAGTTGAAGAAATGCTGTTTTTCTGGTTCTAGTGGAGTACCTTCAGCTCTCGAGCTCCGACCTGCAGCCGGTTGCACATGTCCAGAAAGTGTGGAGCTCCCTGCTCATCCAGCACAATATAGACGGGGACGCCACGCTTGGACGCCTCAAACAGATCCCGCAGAATCTGCAGATCGGTCAGCAGGTCCATCACGACAGCCACGACCTGGACACAACACAGACAGACAGGAGGCTCATTCCTTCAGCAGCAGCAGTTAAGCAGAAGTCACATTAAACCTTAAACCTTCTCTTTTGGGAAAAATCAACCAACTGATCATAAATCATGGATTTCATTCTGAAGCCTGCTCTTCATTATAAAAAAGATATCTAATATAATTATTTTCCCATCCTTGCTTCCCGTTTCAATAGAGAATGTTTCAGTACAGGAAAGAAAACGTGTTTGTCGAAGCATTTCAGTGCTGTTTGTGTTGCTGTTGTCTGAGATCTTTTCATAAATAATTTCTGTCTCAACGGGTATAATACACAATCCATGTTTATGCATAACTTTTTTTTTTTTTTTTTCTTCAAATGAAATGTTAGATTTTTAGTGAATACTGACTTAGATTAGGGTCTATTCCTCACACAAAGCATCGTATTACTTATTAATAATATTACATATGTCATGTCCACACTGAACAATCATAGGTTTCCAGAAAAGACAATCAGAGACAACAGAAGAGACCATCAGGATTACAGGAACTCTTTAGACCAGGAGTGTCAAACTCAATTCAACAAACCTGGAGTCTAGTTCCAACCCTGCTCCAGATTTCTCTGATTTCGGGGCTAAAATCATGCAGTCTGAACTCGACATAGACCAGCGTTTCTCAAATCTTACCCTGCAGGTCCATGCACTGCAGAGTTTAGCTCTAACTCTAATCAAACACACCTGAGCATGCTAATCAGTGTCTTAAGGATCTTTAGGAAATCACAGGTAGGTGAGTTTTATCAGGGTTAGAGCTAAAGTCCACAGTGCATTCACATAGATTTGTTTTGAACAGCTTTCACTTTCTCATTCCAGACTCTCTCTCTGTTTCTGATCTTCCAGCTGACATCTTTGTTTGGTTTGTTTGTAAAGCTTCATAAACCCAGCAGGAGTAAACAAGGGCATCTATAGTTTTATTTGTGATGGCCGGGAAGTCAGCGGTGATCTCTGTTCTTCCGTGGCTGTGAAGCAGAAACTGTCTCAGGAATCTAGTGAGACCGGCCTGCTGCGCTCAAACTGATTTCCTCGTGTATGAAGACAAGAGATTTGCATACAGACAATAGGATGACCTGTGAGATGATGTTCATGACACACTGATCAGCCCAGTGCATTATTACACTCTTCCAGCTTCTTTCACATGACAATGTTTTGGAGAGTTTCCTGCTTCAGTGAGTCAGTGATTCCAGATCATTTACAGTCATTCCTCAAGAACTAGAGGCTGAAGAAACAGACCGTCGGATCAAGTCTGAACAAGTCTGAACAAGATCTTCAAGCATCCAGCACCAAAGGAGATAAGAAACAGAGAGACCTGTGACACGAGGGCTTTAATCAGGTCCTGTAGGCTATAGGCTGCGCTCATTGGGCCAAAGAAATTCCTCCTATAAACACTTCCCAGGAACTGAATGTATGTGACAACCCAGAACACAGCCAAAAAACACATTCCAGTGTTTGATGAGGCCTGAACAACTAGATATAGAGAAACATTTCCAGTAATTTTACACTTACAGAGAAGTTCACGTGAAAACATACAAGTCATAAATCACAGATGAAAAATGTAAGTTGACACTCCCAGGTTTCTGTGTGATGGCTTACATTTGATGGGTTTTTTTGTTGTTGTTGAAAGGAATGTTATTTTTCTGATCACTTGTGTACACGAGGGTTTTATGTTACCAAGGGTTAACAGAAATGTCAGTAAAATGTCCTGTCAGAAAATAAAAAGTACATTTTACATTGTTTATTGTTTAAAGTAATTTGGTACATTAACCTTATTTCAGTTAATAAAATATACATTTTACTGTCAATTTAAGTTGATTCTGTAATGCATAAAATGTTGCTAGATCAATTTTTATGATAAAGATCTGGCGACCAGGGAATTTTCTTTTAAGTCTACCTAATAAACCAGTTAATGTAGATGGCAACCACATGAGACACATCTTTAGACACCTGAAATGTAAGGAGTGTCATGGTCAGATAATGATTACAAGAGAAGAGAAAATGAAACTGAGCATTATGATGATGAAGAGGAATCCCCTTGTAAACATTTATCACTCTAATTATACACTGAAAAAAAAAAAGATTAATTGAATTTACTACATTTTTTAAGGTAAGGGGTTGCAATCAATGTATTTCAGCCACATTTAAATAAAGACATTTAGTTGATTAATGTTCATAACTGTTTTAAATAAAGCTAAAATAACATCACCTTAATAATTTTGTATAATTTTTCTTCAGTGTAGTTACCAGTAGATAGGCGTACTACCATGGCGTTTTAGTGCCACCAGAAAAAATAAAAAAAATCTAGAACTACGAGAATAAAGTCGAAATTTTTCAAGAATTTAAATCTTTGAAATTAAAGTTATAATATTTAGTATAGTGCACTTGCAAATGACGTGGCTTGAGAGAAGGCCCCCGTAATTGAGGCATATTTGCGGCCGCTTCATCATTTACTGGGATGAGATCTAAGAACCAGCAGAAACAGCTTACTATCAAGAATATGATATTTATTAAAAGACTGAACAAGAACAACTTTTGATCTTAACATCAGCTCACACACTCAGTCGATATTCCTTTAGGGGGCACTGTAGCTTTCTTATTTAACCCTCTTTAATACACTACAAAGGCATTTATGTGGGATTATTAGCAGAAATGATATCATGTGTAATATTCGCGGGGAATATGCTTGGAAATAATATTTCATGTCTTCCATTGGATTTGTTATAGTGTGCCACCCAATAGCAATAAGATTTATCCCTTTAGTACTTTTAAAACAAAGTCTCAGCTTTCAGTTTTATAGCGAAACACAAATAGTGTCTTACAGTAATGTGTTGTTCAAGCTCTTTACTGATCAGATCGCTGTATTTATGTGAGTCACTTCATTAAAGTGTACTGTTGTGTTTGTGAAAATTCCACCAACTAGTTCTGCAGAACGTCTGTGGTGTCCAAACCTTCATTCTTCACATGCAGCCTATTAATAAAACCTTCTAAAGGTTGACATGGACTTTGTTTTCTGAGGTAGGTAATATGTTAACATTAAATGACTATTCACCAGCTGTTTTATTCATGGTAACCTATAATACAGTAAATGATTGGGTATAATATTTAACGTCTTATATCCATTATTTGTAGCATGCCAGACACCCAGCAATCACAGTAATGTTCTGCTTTGATGCTTTTGATGTAAAAGAGCTCAGCTTTCAAGTGAATGTGTTTTTCCTCTTTGTTTCAAGTGTATATCAGAAGGCATGGGAAAACAGGCTATAGACTAATTTATAATGAAGTCTCATTAATCTCGTAGTTTTAGATTTTTTTTTTTTTTGGTGGCACTAAAACGCCGTCGTACATTACACTTACTATGTTAGTACACTGAAAATTGGCAATTTAAATACATTCAATACATTAATTCATACAAACAAAACTGATGTTAAGGGTTAAATGAGGTCGAAATTGGCCTATAAAATAAGTACTTAATGTATTACCATTTCCCACAGTACAGTAACTATAAAACGAAAGTAATCTACCCAAACGTGCTGACCTTGCTGGACTCCTGTATGAGTTTGCGGGTCACCTCCTTGATGTGTGGATTGTTCTCTTTGGGCGGGTGGGTGTACACCGACACCCGGGTGACCCCTTTAAAGAGCCCTGATGAGGGCCAGCCGATGTCCAGCGGAGGAACCTCCGTGTCTGACATCTGAGGCCAGTACGTGGAGCGCAGCGACCCGGCGTCATCACGCTTATCCTGACCCACTGACGCTCCACCGGTGTCTTCCTCGGACTTGTATTTGACGAAGCTGCTGGAGATGGCTTTGATTTCCCGCGCCGACAAGAAGTCTTGGCTGTTCTCGTCCTTCAGGAGACTCTTGAAGGCTCCGTCTCCGTCGGAGATCAGGCGCTCCAAGGCCGCCCGGTGCTGCTCGCTGTAGTAGAACTGAGGCCGGGACTCGGGCACCGCGGTGGGCATGAGCCCGTCCTCCATACACATGAGCTGGGACTCCGCCATGACGCGCTGCCGCCTCACCTCTCCTGCGCTCACCTGAGCTCTCCACGAGCCCGCGGCCAGGTGTGTTTCTGCAGTGGGTGGAGTTCACACGAAATGCGTTGGAAGGGGAACTTTGTTTCTGCCTGAATGACGCGAGAGGGTTGAATTTCAGCCAAGAAACTGAAACGTCCTAATGCGCATATTATGTAGTCCATATTGAAAAACGAAGATTTTGACCAATACAATGTTTTATTGGCTATTTCTATAAATATACCTGTGCTGCTAATGACTGCTTCTGTGCTCCAGGGACACATATCTGTTAGTTCACATTAAGTGAACATATGGGTACTGGTTAATTGTAAGTGGTTTAGGCAGTTAAAACTGTATTGATATAAAATTAATAAAATAGAAATGTAGTATTAATGTTAGTTCTACAAACCAGTGAAGGCTCTTTAATCACTTATTCGAGTTGATCTGGATCAGTGTCACTCAGCTCTAGTTGTTTCACTTTCACCTGTTTTGCAGGTGAGTCGACACTGCAGGTGATTTCCGCTTTCATATTTTGTGTCCGTTAATGTGTTTGAGTGAAGTGATTGTTCATGTTGTCTATGCATCGTTCATGTTCATTAATTGTTTGTAAATGCGTATTTGAGTGAACGCCAATATCGTTCTGCTGTTTCTTCTGAAATGATTTGTTTGTAAGTGCTGGAGATCTCACTCTTCAGTCAGTTCAGCTTCACCATGAATCACACACAAACACCCCGAGATCAAGAGTTTGCTCCAGGATGCAGGTTATTTTCTGATTTGAATGTTTGTATCCTGCACACTGTAAACCCGGATAAGTTCAATCCACTTAAATCGTTTGAGGAAACCGATTCCCTTCAAACGATTTGAGTAATCAACCCAAAACCAAAAATCAACTGATTTAGTAGAGTAAACTTAAAAGTAAAATTGTCACAATTTA
>JAUMHE010000051.1:318099-331112 GCA_032359235.1 Enteromius mattozi
AATACTGTTCGGGAGGCAGGCACACTCTGTCAGTTTAAATCTAGATTAAAGACACATCTCTTTACTCTGGCTTACACGTAACACACTGATACACATTCATTAATCAAATCCGTTAAAGGATTGTTAGGCTGCATTAAATAGATCAGCCGGAAACGGGAACACTCCCCTTAACACACGATGTACTCGTTACATCGTAAAAAGAATGGCATCTACACTAATATTAGTCTGTATCTCTCTTATTCTTTTTCTCAGTCTGTATCCAGATCAGATGCTGGATCTGCATCAAGTGATGATGTCTATAGCCCTGACCGTCAGCAGAGAAAAGATGTGCTCCAGAGACAGATCACGGGAATCACACGCACACACACACACACACACACACACACACACACACACACGCACACACACACACACACTCTCTCATACACACAATACCACATACAGTCTGTACAGTATAAACACTATTACACCTATGGAGAGACCCATAAAACATGGAAACCCAACAAGTGTGTGAGTGCGTGTGTGTGTGTGTGTGTGAGAGACCTGTGGTGGGGGTGGAGGTGAGGGATTGGGTGGGGGAGGAAAGGCTGAAGCTGGTGTTCTGTAGTTGTGTCTATCCTGCAGAAGGAAAACATTTCCAGCGATTATCATTGATTTGTTTACAAAGACCCAATCAAAACTGTTGATCTAGAAAACAACGTCTCTGCATTCAATAATGAAATGCCTTTAGCTGAAAATTAATCTTGTCATTATTCATTACTGACCCTCTATTCTCCAATCTGATACTGTTCAGTGCTTTGACACAATCTGTACTGTTAAGAGCACTGTATAAATGAAGGTGATTGATTGATTGATTGATCGTATGTAAATGTGTGTGTGTGTGTGTATGTGCACCTGGTATTTATCACGTTATGGGGACCAATTGTCCCCACAAAGATAGAAATACCAGTAAATTTTGACATTTGTTAGGTCTCAATGAGGAAACAAGCTTATAAATCAAACAGAATTAAGTTTTTTTTAAATCTAAAAATGTGTGTAGTTTCCTGTAAGGGGTAGGTTTAGGTGTAGGGTCAGTGTAGGACAATACCACATACAGTCTGTACAGTAGAAACACCATTACACCTATGGAGAGACCCCATAAAACATGGAAACACAACGTGTGTGTGTGTGTGTGAGAGAGTGTGTGAGACCTGTGGTGGGGGTGGAGGTGAGGGATCGGGTGGGCGAGGAAAGGCTGGAACTGGTGTTCTGTAGTTGTGTCTTTCCTGCAGAAGGAAAGCATTTCCAGGAATTATTGTCGATTTGATTACAAAGACCCTATGGAAACTGAGTTGATCTAGACAACAACGTCTCTGCATTCAATAATGAAATGCCTTTAGCTGAAAATTGAGTGTTTAATCTTTTTATTAAACATTACTGACATTCTATTCTCCGATCTGATACTGTTCAGCGCTTTGACACAATCTGTATTGTTAAAAATGCTGTATAAATAAAGGTGATTGATTGATTGTTGTTGACAAATGAGACAAATTCGTATGTGTGCGCGTGTGTGTGTGTGTGAGACCTGTGGTGGGGGTGGAGGTGAGGGATCGGGTGGGCGAGGAAAAGCTGGAGCTGGTGTTCTGTAGTTGTGTCTATCCTGCAGAAGGAAAGCATAAGAGATTGAGACAGAAGCTCATCAGATGACACTATTGTCACAGAAGTGACTGCGGCTGTACCTGAGAGACAGGCGGCGGCTCGGCAGACCTCCTGAGCGGGAAATCAGGTGGACTCTGGGTGAGAGAGAGACACAAACACTGAGTGTTTGGAGAGAAAGCATGTTCTGAAGACAGTGTGAGGCGAGCAGAACTCGTGAGTGTTAGGTGTTTGTGACTCACCCGCTGCTCTGTGATCAGATACACACGGCTCTGTTTGGAGATGGAGTTGTGTGTGTAGAAATCCACCAGTCTGTTGAGGGAGCTGAAGGTCTCGCTCCAGAGATAATACTGACCATGACGGTCTCTCATCACCTTAAAGTGCTGCACATCACTCTCATGTCTGACGGCACAAAAAAGTATAAAAACTATTACATCTATGGAATTAAACGTGGAAACCAGTGTGTGTGTGTGTGTGTTTGTTATGCTAAAGTTAGGATAGTGAAAAATTTTTACTTTGTGAGGACATTTGGTCAGTCCTCACAAGGGAAATAAATTATTAAAAATACTAAATGAAGTTTATCTAAAGTGTAAAACTGCAAAAAGGTTTGTGTGATGGGTAGGTTTAGGGGTAGGGTTGGTGTGTGCTGTACCTGACTGAAATGGAGAATGCTCCAGGTGAACTCTGGGAGCCTCGGATGACGAAGGATCCGATTGGTTGACACATCAGTTCTTCCTGTGCTGACTGACGGCTGGTGTTCTCCTGATACCAGCTGGAGAAACACTGCTTTAATATGATGTCTTCTCAACAGAATCTGAACAATGTTTGCCTGAAGTGCAAATACTTAAAAGCGAACTTAAGTAAAGTATAGTAACAAGCCAACTAAAATACTGTCAACATCTGGTCATGATAAATGCATTTTGTGGCCCACCAATCACAAAAATTAAATAAAATAAAATAATTTAGTTGATACTTAAAAGCCACAGATCGATCTCTTGTATTTATTTGTAAATCCTATCACTACACGTCTTCTCCACTAGATGTCACTGTTTTATTTTTATATTTGTTCTTATTTACAATGCAGTGGTTTTGTGTAAAATATAATATGTTCAATCTCAGAATGATAAAACAGGTTTTTAACCATTTAACTTATATTTTGACAATGAAATTAGAAATCCAGATGTTTTTTGACTCATTATAAGCATGCCATGCAGTGACCAATCAAATCAAGAGCTTTGAAGAGCTGGGAATCTGTATCAATATCCAGTCCTCCACTTGATGTAATACTAGTGTTACTGGTTTGTACAAATCACTTTAAGGACTAGTGATAGTGAGGACTGACCAAGCACTTCTAACTAACTATGCAGTAATGAGTGTCAGTGATCTCTCATGTATTGGCCAATCTGGTGTTACTCAAACAGAATATTGCAACTGTTCCATATGCTCTCTGTGGCAAGCCATTTCAAAATGTAATCCTTAAAATGTACTAGTATCTAGTTAGTACTACTAGTACTTACAGCTGCAGTCTGTAAGTTTTGGCGCTCTAACATTTATTAATCAGAACTTTGTTCGTTTCACACTGGACTCCTCTGCAGTGGTACCTACCAGAACCAGTCTAAATAGTCCCAATATAAACACTTATTATAGGTGTACTTCAGTGATCCAGGACAGGCCCAAAACATGGTTTGGAAAAGTGATTCATGGTGTACTTGTAATTTTGTGCATTTTGAACACAAAAAAGTTACGGAGTAAGTACTAGTACTTAGTCTTTAGCTACTGGGTATCTATGTTTGTTTAATAATTTAGGTATGGGTGACATTCTGCAAATACTAGTACTTACTCATTACATACCATGTTAGATACTAGTAATTATCTCAGTATTTACTTTTTACCTTTGTACTGTTACTCGGAAAACCTTTCACATTTCTTCCATTGACTTCTATGGATTTGCTACTATTTGGAGGTAGTATCTAACAAATGTGTACTAATATCTATTGAATAAGTTCTCATTTCTAATAATTGTGTATTAGTATATATTGAATAAGTACTAGTAGGTAATAAATAAGAACTAGTCTCTATTAATTAAGAACTATTAGATAATAAATGTGTGCTAGTACCTATTGAACAAGTGCTAGTAGATGATACATAAGTACTAGTATCTGATAAATAGGAACTCATTTCTAACAAATAAATATTAATATGTAATAAATAAATACTAGTAACTATTTAATATAAAAATGTAACCATGTTACTAACAAAAGAACAGCTACTAGTCACTACTGAAATATGCACTAGTATCTGCTGAATAGTTGCCAATACCTAATAGAAAAGAAACTAGCAGCTAAAAACAAGTAGTAGATATAGCAGTGAAAATAGATATTATTATATTTTGTAGATGAAATGTAAAAATGGCTTGCCACAGGCAGTGGTGTTTCAGTTACCTGGGGAAGTTGATGTTGATGTAATTCCGAGGAACGAATCCCTCCATGCCATTTATTTCTGCTCTGAACCAGTCGTCATTGGTGCCTAAAATCTACAGAAGAGCATGTGAAGATTAAACTGACTGAAAGAGCTGCTGAGGAATGGACAAACTCTGGTATAAAGTATCTGAATGTGTGTTTATCTCAGAATAACTGAATGAGTTGAGTGCATGTGTGTATCCATCAACCTGGTCTCATAAACAATTTACCTCTGTGCACTTTTTGTGCAACACAGTTTTTATGTTCCTTACTTCAGGTTTCACTGCAGTTTCAAAGAGAAATGTCCACTGAGTGGCGCTAAAACACAAGTTTATATGTGAACCCTGGCACATTTTATTACATTGATATAGGTACATATTGCTGTGTTTTTATTATGTTGCTTTAGGTACGAATTGCAGCTGTTCAGAATTGAAATATCCATGGACTGTTACTAAAAGATAGTGCTCTATTATGTTGTAAATATGCCCTACACCAAATCCAACCCTAAACCTACACGATAGTGTTAACAAATGCAAAACTGATATAAAAACACATTCGTTTTGAACTGGAGCTCATCTCTGTACTCTGTTAGCAACTGAACAAACCTACCGTCTATAAAAACACATAGATATGAAGCTGATGTGGGATGCTAACATTCAAAAGCATCAGTTTTCAAATCTCCTAGCATATTAATATTGTTTTGAAATCAAAACATGATATTCTTTACGTAATTGTGTGAAAATTACGCTTTATTAATCAAAACTCTGTAAATTTGTGTGAAAAAGAAAGGGTGTGAGAGTTTTACTGCCTTTAGTGCTCATTTCTTTTGGAAACTGCAGTGATATGTACTTGTTGGTACATATTTCGTGTCTCACTAAAAAGCCAGGTGCGTTTATGTATCAGGTAGGTATCAGTGGACATGATATAGAAAGAACGTGCAGTGAGCTGCAGATGTTTCCCGGTGTGATGTAAATGTTGAAGCACACCTTGATTACGTCTCCCTTCCTGAAGCTCAGCTCATCCTCTGCTGTGGCGCTGAAGTCATATTTCCCTGTCGCCTCCATGACGGAGACAACTCAGAGACTAAAACGAGAAACACAGAGTGAATACTGCAACACATCAAACCACATGCCAGTCAAACACTACTGACATTCACAGAGTAACCAGCTGAACACACAGCTGAAGAGACAGATCACCCAAACATCACAGTTCTACTGTCCCTCGTGCCACTACAAACTGTCTGACTTTGTGTCCTGAGCACTGAGGGTGAGTCAGTGAACTCTCTCTGTCAGTCTTTCTTCTTTTGGTCAATCTCTCTGGGTTCACACTCATAATGACACCCACTGCAGTTTAAACTGTGTTCGGTCATGACTACTGTACCTCAATATTTTCAGTTATGTGTTCACTGAGACACCAGACATCACAACACAGCCTCGGATCAGAAGCTCACACAATTATTTCAGCTAACAGGGAACGTTCGCAGAACATTCTGGCAAGGTTCTCTCAAAGTTATGAGTTATGTAATGTTAACGGAAGTTTTATGGACTTAAAATGAATAGTTCACCCAAAAATTAAAATTTTGTCATGGTTTACTCACCCTCGAGTCGTTCCAAACCTGTATGAATGTCTTTGTTCTGCCGAGCGCAAAGGAAGATGTTTTGAAGAAAGTTTGTAATCAGATTGTTTTTGGTCACCATTGACTTCCATAGTATATATTTTTTCCTACTATAGAAGTCAGTCGTTACCCAAAACAGCCTGGTTACAAATTTTCTTTGTGTCTGGTAGAACAAAGACATTCATACAGGATTGGAACGACTAAATGATGACAGAATTGTTTTTTAAATGTTCTAAGAATAACTTTTCCATAACATAACAGGAACTTTAGCAAAAATATTGTAGTTAGCTGGGATGTCAAAAAACAAATGTTTAGGCTCAACAAAAATTTACACAAGAGTTTGCATCAATCCAGTTGTAACATATTCTAATGATGTTCACAGCTAGCATAGCACGCTAAATGTAAATTATTTTCTTAATAATTGGCATAAGCGGAGTCTTTGCTCTGTGTCTGAACGTTTAGGTAGGGTTCACACACAAAACTGATATCAGACAGATTTCTGAGGCTGCGTTACTGTTTAATGATCTACAACAACATACAGAGAGCTTTGGTGATAACATTTAAATATTACACATTATAATTACTCACTAGAAATGACATCAAAAGTGAGAAAAGTTGGTCAGAAATGTACATTTACATCAGCCACAACTTTCAGACGTCATCTTTATATTTTAGCTCAACTACAGAATCAAAAAACAATGAAAAGTGGGACCTCTATTTATTCTGTCTATGCTGCCTTCAGAAATCAGTCATTTTCCGGAGACACAATGTGCCACGATCACTGGATTCAGTCATATCCCCTTCCTCCCCCGTATGCTGTCTACAAAGGGGTATTTTTAGTGAGTGGACACAGTCATAGAGTCAGTGTGTATCCACCCACAATCTAACCTCTTCAGCACGACGCACACCACAGAGATTCAGCGCAACAGAAACTCTCTTTAAATGTCAAACACAACAGCATTCAACACCAACAGATCCGTCCCTTCACTTACAATATCACTGAATTTCAGCATTTACACTATCAAGTCCTGCAAAGCATGCTGGGAACTAAAAATACACTGCCCAGTTTTCAAAGTTATGTAGATAATTTTAGCACTACAACAACAAAAAAGTTTAAATTGCACACAACACTAGGCTGATCTAACAATCAACATTATTATGTTAGCAGAATTCATCAAAATAAAGTTTGCAACTTTAAAGGTTTAATTACTATTATTATTATAATATAAAATTGCTAGCACAACATCAGTCTATGTGAGCTAAACTGAGGATCATTTATCGTTGCTTTGGCACAGTTTGCTTCCTGTAAAACGATGATCTCCATGCTTGCAGAACCTGATTAGGGTTAGGGTTACCATCTAATGTTTTTTCAAGACATTATAAGACACTCTGTTCTCCTATTTGATAATGTTCAGTGCTTTGCTACAATCTGCATTGTTAAAAGCACTATATAAATAAAAGTGATTGATTGACATTTCATGAAAGCGATGTGTAATGTTGTCTGTTGTTAGTGTTTTAGGTCACGGTTTTATGAGTAGCAAAGTGTTACTGAAGTGTTTTTGAAGTTATACTGAAATATGTATGAAGTGTTTCAGTAGTTTTAGTTCATTTTGAATCTATAATAACTGCTGTGTGAAGAGTTTTCATAAAGTGGCCTACATATTAAGAAAAGTGTCCTCGCAAATGTTAAAAACAACAACAACAAAACAACAACAACAACAACAACAATTCAATAAATGTATTTATTTAAGTAGAGTACAACGGGACTGAAGGCCGACCTTAAGAAAAAAATATGTTATTCACTGCGCCTAAAATGTATAATTGCAGAAAAAATGTATAAGTTGTATTGAACATTAATGGAACAACAGATGTTGTGTGAAAAGAAATCATTCAAGTTGTTTTTTTATCTTATAAATGTACGAGGCCTTTTACTCCACACACGGGCCACAATATTGGTACAATTATTTCAGCTAAAATGTTTTTTAAAATAATGTCTAAGTTAATACTTGTTTAAAACAATCACTTTAGTAAAGTTTACACAATTTTCTACTTATTTTGAAAAGTAAGTTTTTTTTTTTTTTAATAGCTAAATATGCTGTCATTAAAATATTTTAATATAAAAAATATATATATATAAAAAAACAGAAACAAAATCATTTTAATAAGTAAAGATTCTGAAAGTTTTGAAGCAGATCCAATAATAATTATATATAATATATATATATATATATATATATTTACAGTAGCCTTGTAACAACAAATTACATTTTATGTTTTTTATATAATGGGTTCATTCTAAACACAGTGATTATATCTTATGTGGACACCCAACATAATATATGATATTAACCAAAAAAATGGAAAGATCAGCCATCTATTAATTATCATGTTAATCACGGCGCCTTTAGCCCCAACAGCAGGGCGCTTTTTACCCCTAGCACAGAATCAACTTTGCGCTTCAGCGTGCAATCATGTCAAAGATCAGAGAAATATACACCTGAATCTTCAAAAGCGGTTGATTTAGAAAGCCACGGTTTTGTGCCATCTAGTAGTTTAGATGAAAATAAAATCAAAGGCACCTTTAGCCCTTTTGTACTAATAGGTCCCCTGAAATTATTTTAGTCAGGACATTATGACATTTATTAAAAATGCCATTTTTAATGCAGTAGTTTGAATGACTTTGATGATCTCTTCTGTTTGAGAACAATTTAAGAAAATTATAATTTCTCAGAATTTCTTACAACTTTGGCAGCATCATGGTTGAAAATCAAAGTGATTAAAGTATGAATGCTGCAACTGCATGCCATTTAAAGCCAAAATCATCTAACAAAAACAAATTTAAAAAACATTTAAAAGTCAACTTTTTTTTTAGAAACTTCCTCATTGGAGTCACTTCAAACTTCTTGAATTTTTAATTTTAGAGGGCGGGTAAACTCTTCTTCTTGGAAAAACTGAAGTATTTTATATAGCTTCTAAATGTGTGTACTACATGAAAAAAAAGAGATCAAGATAAGAAAAATGTATACTACATATCATCATATGGTTCATAAGTTTTCAACCCCCTATTAATGCATTGTTTGTCCTTCTTGAGCATCAGTGAATGTTTTCATCTTCTGTAATAGCTGTGTTTGAGTCCCTAAGTTGTCTTCAGTGTAAAAAGACGGATCTCAAAATAACTGTTCCAACACTGTTGGAAAGGGGTCAAACACACAAAAGCTGCTGGAAAACCAGAGAATGTGCAGGAGATGGAAGATTCTTCTGAAGAACGATCTACTCATGAACAAACTATGTCTTGTGGAGTAAATATATAAACACTTGAAAAAGCTGACTCAGGACAGTGCTGAATAACACATAACATGCAGTTTTCATGAGACCACTTCTTCTCCTAAAATGAAGCACATTGTGTATGTTGTGCAGAGCGTCTGAAGCAGAATTTCCCTGAATACGATGACATGTTCATCTGAGGTTTGTACAGCAAGCAGCTCATGTTCTGTTCACCTGCTTCCGTGGGTTTCTGCAGCGCTGCAGCTGCACCAATGCAAAGCCTTTCATCTCATTTGTGTATCGCTTTCACTCACGGATCACAGGCAGATCTGCTTCACCGAAACACGTTTGATCTCAGCATAAAACTGGAATCTTGCAAAATAACGGCCCAGTGTCTGACATGCCTGAAATTGTCACCCTTCACTTTATATTGTTCAGTATGTTTATTTTATTTGCTCATTTTTGCTTGTTTCTTTTGCTAAATTGTTTTTAAGACATTTGGCAATTTTGCCCCTAACCTGATATTTCTTTAAAATACTCTTGTTCTGACAGTCTTTCAGTCCAAATCTGCCTTCTGACTCTTGTTTGGTGTCAGTATGCATTGGTTGTGTCAAAATCTTTGAAATTAAAATAACAAAAACTAGCATTTGCATAAGTTTGGCTCAGAGTTACTGAGCCTCAGCTTCTCCTTTAACAGACTCTAGATGGGTGAGTTTGTCATCAACAGAAACACTTTTACCAGACGTTTATCTCCTCATGAGTCTCTCTCGTGTTTTTTCCTCCTTGTTAACGCTGAAGGCTCGTGTGAATCTAGAAAGATGGTTGTACTTACAGCTCATGTAATGATGATGTGTCTGTCGTCTGAGCCTCACGATGAGCCTTCACCTGCAGCTCCGCGCTCAAATACTATTTCATAACATCGAGAGGAAGAACAGAAGTCAAGCTTATCTCACATTCAGCACGACACAGGCATGCATGACTGCAAAAAGAGGAAATAGAAAGTGTAAATCATCTTCTCCTCCCACTGTGAACACAAACACACACACACACACACACAAAGCTCATCTCATAGATATAGTCATATCGTTTTTCTGTAATGTTAATGATATTTTTGATATCTAATCAAACAATCACAAACTTGTGCAAAACTTTAAATACAAACATAATTGAATAGTTTGATAAGACTTTTTAACAAGGAAGGCCCAGTAGACACTTTCACACCAGTAAGTTATCATGATATTTCACTATATACGTGAGGACACTTCCTGTCCGTATGAACAGTGTTTGGTCAGACAGACGCGTTCAGTGTATTTGTACTTTGTTATTTTGGTTGACCAGCTTATTTGTTTGTTGATGTGGCACATTCACCAGAATTACCCGGAGTTAATTTCCTGTAAAGCGACACAACTCACTTCTTAACCACTGTAGTTTGTTTTACGCTGTAGAAACTAACTAACTAGTCACAACTGTTTCCCGCGTTGGTTCAGCATTAGGCCTGTCATTAGTGACGTGACACGCAGGAGCTGGAGTAATCACTTCTTATAATTAATCAATTGCAATGATTCCTTTCTCCTAATTATGGAACATTATAGCAGCACTTCAGACTATTCTTACAGTAGCATACACACCATGTGTTTCACAGGAGTTTCACATGTTTTACATATTTCATACGTATTTTAACAAGTTTGTGTACTTTTTGACAGAGGATGCAGAATTTATTCTTTTATTGACTATTTGGTGTAATTATACCCTTTCATTGTGTGCTCATTTTCAGTTCAATACCGAGGTACTTTTTTTTTTCTAGTGCTTTTCTTCTGCTGTAGGAATTTAGAGTGTGATGAAAACAAACTATTCTTAGAATTCTGCTGAATTTCCCTGTGTCTGCACACATCTATTTATCTCATATGCTGTAATAGACATTGCCTTGAGAAATAATTCCTGATTCTCAAAAGCCTTCGTGAGTTTGATTCTCACAAAAAGGCAGAATATGTATTTGACTAAAGTTCAAGGTTTGTATGAGTTGGTGTGCAGTTTTGAAGTTCAGTGTTCAATTTAATGCTAATGCTATATAATATGTTATTGTGCCAAACAGCAGATCTCTGTAAGTCAACATGCATGTCAACCTAATAAGAAACTCTGCTTCTAACCACAGTCTGTAGTTCCAACCATGCACACTTTGCAATGCTGCTTGCAAATTAACTATTTTAGTAATGAGGAACTTGCAACCATGTATGAGTAATGATGGTTTTGTTAAAAGCACAGTGAAACACAACATTGTGAATATGAGCTAAACTGTGGATCATTTCTTATCACAAAATGCATTCAATGAAAACTCCTGATTCTCATTCAGACACAAACAGTCTTCCCATCAAAAGGAGAGAAATTTTGTACTGTAATATATTGCAGTGAATTCTGAACAGTAGACAGTCTCGTTTTTTTAAAGAAATTTTACCAAAGAAAACACTGTGTAATGTCACTGTTATCAGTGCTTAAGTGTGTTTGTTGAGTGAAAAACTTTATGTTATGAAGAATTGCTTGATCTGAAGCTGTATGAAGGGTTTTGTTAATTTTGCTGAATTTGAATGTGAAATTAAGAGCTGTGCTGAAAGTAGGAAGAAAACTGTGTGAAGAGTTGACTTTCTGTAAGCACTGAGAAATGCATCTTAGCGATTGTTAAAAACAAGCCCATAGTGTCATAGTGCTTTATTGTTATTTGAGGTGTATCTGTCACTTTCATATTGTGAAGTATGGCCAGCACATTCTGCTAAATATATGAGTGACATGTGTTTGACATGTGTTTATATCTCACGAAAAAAAGTCAGAACTGTGAGATAAAAAGTCACAATAACCTTTTTTTTTATTCAGTGGTGGAAATGGGCTTCCATAGAAAATTACTTTCAACTGTAAAAATATTTCACAATATTACTGTTTTTGCTTGAGACTTCTTTTAAAAACATTCAAAATGATACTGATTTAAAACTTTTGAGCGGTAATGTGTTCACACACACACAAACACACATTTATAAGTATGTATGAAATACTAGAACCCGAGCTTTGGAGGGAAAAAAAACCTCCTGTTTTGTTGGGTAACTTAATTAATATCCCTCCCCCAAAGGAAATCTGGATTTTAATTTTTGTATTGTTTTGAAACAACATTATATCGGTCCTCACATTACAGATGGCAAACCATGCAGGACAATGCCAGAAAGCTCATGTGCTGTTAGAACATGTTAACACTGGTGTTCCACCCTGTTATGCTCCGTTCCACCCTGTTACACAAGTCATTTTGAATTTGAACACTTTGAAAGCAACATTAAATGTCTTATTCGGTGAGGTGAGGAGCATTAACCGCATATATATTTTATTTTATATTATTTACCATCCTGTTGGCAAAAATAGGCACAAAAAAGTATGTGTTCTTAATAATTAATGCAAATTCTATTAATTAATAAGTGTTTTGTTTTTGTTTCAAGAATAAAAAATAGTATTATGGCATAAAGGACATCTACTATCTTATTATTGCTCCTTACTGTTAACATTTACATTATATTAACATTTAGTGATAACTATGTATATGTCCTTAACAGGCTGGAATGCATTCATAGTGAGTGTCTGAACAATCTACTCATAATATTATTTTTTAAGTCACTGAGCTTGGCCAGTATGTGTTGCATATAGTTAAATGTCACTATTTTGGTAGAACGCTAAAGACACGAAAAACCTAACTTTTTTCCAACATTTTTGAAGCCAAGATATTACCAGATACCAGGACTGACCCATATGTTAATGATGATTTGGTTTATTTGAAAACTCAAACTCAATCAAACGAGAGAATCCGTGAAGGAGTAAACAGATTTACTCAGCACTGGACCTCGACACGTTCAGTCGTTCATTCTGCACTTTCTGCTTGTGCATTTAACTTCCTTATAAATGAGGAAAACATGAGTGCTTCAAAATGTAATGACAGTTTTTCTTGGTTGCTGTGATGCAGCCGTCAGCTGAAACTCCACATTTTCAGAACAGTTAACACACAGGCACAC
>JAUMHE010000051.1:356921-367327 GCA_032359235.1 Enteromius mattozi
AGAAATATATTACTATTGTTCAGTAGAATGTACATAATAGGCTACTACAAAAATTATTAAAACAGTATTTCTTCAGTATTTCTTAAACTGTATTATAAAACTCCCTTTATTTTCCAACAATAAAATGAAATCTTCATTAATTAAAAGACAAATGTTTTATGCCTTAAAAAAAGTTTAAATACACAAAATTTTCAGAGGGGAAAAAAAATTATTAGGCTATTGTAAGAATAAATAATAATAATTCCACACAGATGTGTAAACTGAAAACTATTTGAACTTTATTAAAACTAATTTGCACTGATTCATTGTGTTGGATATTTTTTGTTCCGTGCAGTGGCTCAGGAGATAAGGTTGGTTTTTTGAGATAATGTAATTTTGTTAAAACTGATTTCATAAAATTGGTATCGAAAAAGGTATCGTTCAGTAATCGGTATTGAACTCAAGGTATCGGTATAGAAATGTTTGAACGATACCCAGCCCTATTCTTCAGAAATCATTCTAATATACTGATTTACTGCTCAACAAACATTTCTGATTATTATCAATGTTGAAAACAATTGTGCTGCTCAAACATTACTGATGCATTACTAATCATACGTTTGGAATAAGATAAAAAAAAACTCATACTGTTATTCAACAATCACACATTAGCTTGATTAAAAGTGACGTTTGATTCTTTTTTGTGATACATACAGTACAGGGTAAAAAAAGATAAGAAAAGAAAAACAACTGATTACTAAATAAAAAAAGACACCAACAAAAGGGAGGTAATGATGGAAAAAAAAAATACAATAAATATGATTTTTAAAAAGTTTCTGACAGGGTGGAATAGACAGATAAAAGGGAAGGGAAGGGAAGCAATAATCAGAAATGTTTGTTGAGCAGTAAATCAGTATATTAGAGTGATTTCTGAAGATCATGTGACACTGAAGACTGGAGTAATGATGCTGAAAATACAGCTGAACATCACAGAAATAAATTACACTTTAACACAGATTCACACAGAAAACAGACATATTAAATAATAAAAATATTTAATAATTTTACTGCATTTTTGCCTTAGGTAGCAGAAGAGCCTCTTTCAGAGAACACACACCTGAGCCTTCTTCTGATGGACAGCGCTGGCTAGAGACGGAGTATCGACTCCTATCACCTCGGACACGTCTCCCAGCCCCGGCTCCAGGCCGTGCTTGCCTCCTTCCCTCCTGGGCTGGATGTTCATCAGCTCCGTCATCAGGTCCATCTCCGTCTGGTCTCCCGCCGCCATGCGTCCGAGCTCGGCCACCGACGACACGTCACAGTACTCCAGCTTCTCCAGCTCCAGGACGTCTCCGTGGATCCCGAACTGCGTGGGATCCGGCATGTTCCCCAAAATATCCGTCACCTTCATGTTCTTGGCTCCTTCCACGAGACCACCGCCGAACAGCGTGGACCACAGGATGTGGAAGAAGCCCCAGACCAGGTTGTAGAGGAAGCGGAACAAGCCTATGAAGATCATCCAGAAGAAGAAGAAGAACCCCCGTATCATCTCGCGGATGCTCATCTTCCTCAGCTTGCGATACTGCCTCCTCATGCTCCTGAAGGTCATCAGCTGACGGAGGCTGGAGAGACTCTTCCTCATGGAGACACAGGCCAGAGCGAACGCTGAGGAGGACTCCAGTGTGCCGTCTTCCTCGTCCTCCTCCAGATCCATGCTCTGAGCTTCATCATCTTCATCATCATCCTCCTCTGGTCTCTCAGCAGCATCCGGCTCGGAGATCAGAGACGCCAGCTGCATCTCGAAGATGGTGTCCTCGCAGAAGTTGACGAACAGCTCCATCTTCTCGGATTCTCCTCCCTTGTTGACGACGTCGAAGATGAACTGCCGCTTGGACTCTTTGACCTGCGGTTTAAACCACACCTAAGGGTTAGTTCACCCGAAAATGAAAATTAGCCATGTTTTATTCACCTTCAAGCCATCCTGCATGCTTCAGAAACCATACTCTGCTCATTTCTTACACACCCTTTAATGTAAAATAATCATTCATAAGATTGGAAAAGGTTGAAGTGAATCACAAGAGTGTTCACAGTGAGCTGTGTTTACATTAATCTGTCATAAAAGCATTCTGAGCCGAGGTGAAATACAGACTCAAGTGCTCTTCAGGCTCTTCTTCATCAGCATCTGAGTGTGTGATAAAAACTAGAGTAGAGCGCCATCTGCTGTTAAAATATAACCTCAGAATCGATTGCAAAGAGAATCGGAATGCATTTGGGAAATCTCGAAGTCCATCTATCGATACACTTTATACAATAAGTATAGAGTCAAAGTAGATCTTAAGCATACAGCACCATCTGCTGTTCAAAACTAAGCTCAGAATCGTCTCGAGAAAGAACTGCGACGCATTTGGAATATCTCCGAATCAATTCTGCTTTGATTTTTCATTGTAGCCCTACACTTTATACAATACAGATCTATTCAAAGCAGATCTAAAGCATGCAGCGCCATCTGTTGTTCAAAACTAAGTTCAGAATCAACTCGAGATAGAATCATTGACAATGAATCATTTCTCGCATGCATTTATTTCCCCAGCCCTAATAAAGAGCGGCAGAAACTAATGTGAAAGGTCTTGACCTGTGGTTTCTCCCACTGCGTTCGACTGGACTCGCTGATCTCGAAGTAAACCCTCTCGATTCTCTTGCCGCCGCCCATGATCTCGATGCGGCCCAGGAAGGGCTCGAAGTAGTTCAGAACGCTCTCGGCCAGGTTCAGGAAGGTGGACAGACGGGAATCGTGAGGCATGTGCTCCGACAGGTTGGTGAGCAGCACCGCCACGTTAAAGCCGATGTCCTTGGCGGGTTCATGGAAGCGCTTGACGAACTCTTCGTAGTTGAACATGTCGTTCTCGTCTGCTTCGGCGCAGGACAGAAGGAACTCAATCTCGGACTGAGAGTACTGCTTCTGGTTCTCCATGGACTTCTGGAACTCCTTCTTGGAGATGACGCCTTTACGGTCGGGGTCGTGCTCCTTGAAGTTCTCCGAGGTCGTTAGATCTTTCAGCTTGAGGAACATGTCGAAGAACTTGAGAATCATCTCCACGTTGCTGGAGGACTCCACCAGAGTGTCCACCATCTGCTTGCCGATGGTCCCGTTCACAACGTTTCCTGAAGGATAACAATGGAGTTTTACCTAGGATTCGTTTTGATTGTGTTGTTGCGTAAAAATGAATATTCTGTCATTATTTATTCTCCCTCAAGTCGTTCCAAACCTGTATGAGTTTCTTTTTTTATTGAACACAAAACAAGATATTTTGAAGGATGTTGGTAACCAAACAGTTGCTGGCAGTTATTGACTTTCATACTCTGGAAAACAACACAATGGCTACCGTCAACTGTTTGGATACCAACATTCATCACAATACCTCATTTGTATAGTTTAAGAACAAGAAAACCTAATAATAATTTTACATTGTCATTTAGTTTAATTAAAATAACCCAAACTAAAACAAAAAATAAAATACAAACTAGACCTTTAAAAAATTACAAAATAAACACTGAAAAAACCTTGAATCTGATCTGAATAATTTCTTTTATAATAATTTCTCAAACGACAACAATCATTATAATTTTAAGCAAACTATTTGTGATCAGTGGAAGCGTTGTGCAGCATTATATGACTGTAATACACTAAAAAGTTTAAATTTCCATACTTTAGTCAACTAAAACTTCACTATACAAAAATAAAACAGGACAGGTTGACTACATATGATTAAAACTAAAAAAAATCATTTGACCCAGGACTAAGACTAAATTAAAAAACTCAATTAAAATAAAAGAATGTTTGTGCAGCGGAACCTTCCAGCAGCGACAACATCATCACTATCATGTCCTTCTGCAGATCCATCAGCTCCTTCAGCAGCTCGATCTGACTGGAGTCCTGTGAGGAATCAAGACAGAAGTTCATTAGTGTGATGAAGAGGAAGAGTCGCTGTGATGGTCTGGAGGCTTTCATTTACTAAATCATCTTCAATCTGCTAATGCACCATCAAACAACACCAGCTCAAAGTCTCAAACTCATCTCAGCACCAGCGACAGGACTCCAGCAGCAGCTGATGATGATGATGATGATGATGATGTGCACTGACACGCTCAGGCTGCTTGGAGAGACATCTAGTGTTCAGAGATGATACTGTAGATACAGCTCTGGCCTTCCACAGCTTCAGCTCTCACAGCAGAATCAACACTGATCAACACAGACAGAAGCAAGAGACTCTGGATACACAGACAGTGACTAAATAATGCACCTGTGACAGCTTCATCTGCATGTTGGCGAAGACGTGCAAAAATCCGACGACAGCGTCCCAGAGTCTGCTGTGAGCCAAACTCTGCTGGTTCCCGATACACGGACCCTGAATGAGACATGTGCAATATATATATATATATATATATATATATATATATATGTATATATATGAAAACTGGAGGACTTCCTGTGACTGTTCTCAGATTAATAATAATAAAAAATAAAATAAAAATTCTCGCTGGTGTGAGTTACAAAGAATTATAATCTGTATAAAAAGTAAAAGATAAATTAAACAAACTAAATATATCTAAAATAATTTGAAATAAAATGAAACTAAAAACATAAAATATTAAATAAAACAATAAAAAATAACAATAATTCTAAAAATACATACTAATATAAATAAACATGCATAATATTAAATACAAAATAACAAAAATATATATATATGAATTTTATATATATATTATGGACAATATGACAAAATAAATGTCTTCATGTTACCTGTATGTATTCAGTGAGTGAGTTGAAGATCTGTTTGGCTACAGCAAGAGCTCTGGAGAAATTCCGCTGACCCGCCTCGTCCATCACATCTTTACCAGAGTAATACCAGTAAAAGTCACTGATCGACTCCTGCAGAACAACGCTCACATTCACTGAGAGAAACAGCACTGGACACTCTGATGACACTGCTGTGAGGTTGCTATGGTGTTCTGAGTGGTTACTGGGGTGTTGCTACGCAGTTAAGGTGTTTTGAGTGGCTGCCAGGGGGTTGCTATGTTATAACAGTGTTTTGAGTGGTTACTAGGGTGTTGTTAGGTGGTTATGGTGTTTTGAGTGGTTGCCAAGGGGCTACTATGTGATAACAGTGTTTTGAGCGGTTACTAGGGTGTTGTTATGTGGTTAAGGTGTTTTGAGTGTTACTAGGGTGTTGCTATGCGGTTATGGTGTTTTGAGTGGTTACTAGGGTGTTGTTAGGTGGTTATGGTGTTTTGAGTGGTTGCCAGGGGGTTCTATGTTAATACAGTGTTTTGAGTGGTTACTAGGGTGTTGCTATGCGGTTATGGTGTTTTGAGTGGTTACTAGGGTGTTGCTATGCGGTTATGGTGTTTAAGCAGTTAGTGTTTTGAGTGGCTACTAGGGTGCTGCTATGCGGTCATAGTGTTTTGAGTGTTACTAGGGTGTTGCTATGCGGCTATGGTGTTTTGAGTGGTTACTAGGGTGTTGCTATGCAGTTATGGTGTTTTGAGTGGTTACTAGGGTGTTGCTATGCGGTTATGGTGTTTAAGCAGTTAGTGTTTTGAGTGGCTACTAGGGTGTTGCTATGCGGTCATGGTGTTTTAAGTGTTACTAGGGTGTTGCTATGCAGTTATGGTGTTGCTATGCAGTTATGGTGTTTTGAGGGGACACTAGGACGTTGTTATGCAGTTATGGTGTTTGAGTGGTTACAGTGCTTTGAGTGGATACTAGAGTGTTGCTATGGGATTATGGTGTTTTGAGTGGTTACTAGGGTGATGCTATGCGTTTCTGTTGTTTTGAGTGGTTACTAGAGTGTTGCTTTGCGATTTTGGTGTTTTATGTGGTTACTATGGTGTTGCTATGCGGTTATGGTGTTTGAGTGGTTCCAGTGCTTTGAGTGGTTACTAGGGTGTTGCTATGCGGTTATGGTGTTTAAGTGGTTAGTGTTTTGAGTGGTAACTAGGGTGTTGCTATGAGAGGCACGCAGGTGTGTGTGTGTGTGTGTGTGCGCGCGCTCACCTGCAGTCGGAGCAGATAGTCCACGGTGCTGATGATTATGTTGACTGTGGTGGTGTTTCCTGTCTGTGTCCTGAGAAAGTTCTGGAAGTCTGAAACACACGCAAGCGTCACTCAGGCAGAAGAATTTGTGTGTTTGTGTGATTCAGATTACCTGTTACTCAGATTTCTCACCGTTATTGTGTCCTTCACACAGGAGCTGCAGGAACCGGAACAGATCTTTGGTGAACTCGTCATTCTGAAGAACTTTAGAACCTTCAAAGAAACAGAGACCCTTCAGAGATAATTCTTTCAACACATGTAGATGACCACAGAGACTCTGTCTACTGGCCGCTCATCAGCATTCAGTGTTAATGGGTTAATTAACTAATTCTTTTACCGAGACATGCTCTGATCCGCCTGACATCATATTTGAGGCTGTGTGATCACATTCTCATCAGAATTATATCACACTGAGCTCAAGCAGAAGAGCACAGACTGAAATTAAGGATCTGCTCACTATATATTAATCTAGATGTCCTGTGATGGCATTGAAAAGGTTTACAGTGATAATTACAGGCACTTTGTCAATACAGCACAACTTTAGGTGATTCATGTTTATTAATCACATTCACATATTTACAGCTCTCTGAAGTCAAAGTAATGGTCACATCACAAGAAAATGGACAAATAAATACTTTGTCTTTTTTATTTAAAAATTATTCCTTTTAATGAAACTATTTTTTAATTTAATACTAGTAGTTTTTTTTATTTTGCTAAGCATTAATTAGGATTTTGTTCTGACTAACTTTATTTCAGTATTATTCATTTTGCTTTTATTTTTTATTTATTTAATTGTTGGTAGAAATTTCATTTTAATTGTTTTAAATAATTTTTTACATTTTTGTTTAAGTGTTTTCTTGTGATCTTGCTTTGTTTTTAAAATTATTCATTTTAAATTTCACATTCAATTAGTGTATCTTTATTTTACCATTTCTGTTTTTATTTTGGTATTATTTTTTATTAATATGATATTTAATTATTAGTAAGTGATTTATTTTGATTATTTAGATTTTTAAAAAATCATTTGACATTTTATTTGTTACTTATTAGTAAGTGTTTTATTCTGATTTCCTTAATATTAAAAATGATTCATTTTAATTTGACATTTAATTTAATTAGCAGGTGCTTTATTTTGATTGTTTAAAAATTTATAATTAGATTTTTATTTTTATTAGATTTAGTTTTTTTCTATAATCATCAATAATTCATTTTTAGGATTTATTAGATAATTAGCTATTCAGGAAACCCTGATCTATAACAACATAACACTAGAAAGTAAGAGCATTTTTAAGGTTCATTCACAGTTATTTCTCTTTCCATGAACAGATTTAGTGAAACTGAACACTGAAGGGTTTCATATGTTAGTCGTGTGAATCCAGCATCATTTGCATATTTATTAAGAACAGGAAAAAGAGCGAGAAATACAGAGACAGAAAAGGAGGGACATTAGTGGGGTTCACTTCCTGTCACATGACACATGCACTGCATTCAGACGGACAGACGGACGAACGGACGACAGACAGGAGAATCTGAAGCATGTATTTACCGCGCTCCCTCACGTTGACTGCCACCGATGACAAAAGATGACAAGAAGAAAGAAATCAACATAGAAAAACAGACATAAGCAAAGGAGAAGAGACGGAAACTTCCAGAAGAACCAGAGATACTGACACTGAAACATCACCATCACTTATGCCTGAGTCACATGATTCATGAAGCACGAGTCATTCGTTCAGAACAAACCAACTGTAAAGAGATACTATTGTGTGCATACTGTATGATTCTAAAGAATAACAGAAAAAAACAGATGGAAATCATGGAAAATTATAGTGAACTCAAAGTCTGTAAGCAACTGTAATACTGCACCATGAAGCACTCAAACAATCACAGAAAACACCAGCTGAGCACCTTCAGATGTAGTTTCAATATACTCACAGAGACACTACTGTGAAATATTATAAGAATTACAAATGTCTGTTTTCTGTGTCAATCTGTGTTAAGGTATAATCTATTTCTGTGATGTTCAGCTGTATTTTCAGCATCATTACTCCAGTCTTCAGTGTCACATGATCTTCAGAAATCACGTTTTGATTTCGTTTTGAAACGTTTTGTGACATAAATGTCTTTGCTGTCAACTGAATGCATCCTTGATGAATAGGTATTAATGTATGCACATGTTGTTTTGTGTGATGATCACAGTGCAGTATGAGATGATGTAATGATGGTGTGATGGGAAGAGTTTGTCTCGCAGCTCCTCCATCGCTCTCATCAGATCTTCATACAGATGTGTGTGTGTGAGACTTACTGGACCCTTCCTCCGTCACCATCCCCAAACCCTCGGCCTTATTCTGCCGCTCAAACGCGTTCAGATCCAAAACACTGTAACACAATCAACACACACACACACACAAAAAAACAACAAAACATCATTACTGAAAAAACTGAAACATTCACTGACTACATTTACATGCACATCAATATTCCAACACTAATCTGAATTTGGCAATATTCAGGTCATGTAAAAAAAAAATTGTAATAAAGCTAATAACAAATACATAACCAACAGCAGCATCTAAAATCTCCCAATATTTTTTTTATAAAAATAATAATAATAATAATAATAAACAGTAATAACTAATATTAATTAATTCACTAATAATTCAATCATAAGAATGTACAATTAAAATGTATCCTTTAAACATTCAAATGATCAAATTAAAAGATATATTGATAATTAAATAAATATAATTAAATAAAAAAGTGAATAATAAAATAAAAAACAATCCAAATAAAATGCTGCAAATTATTTAAATCTTAAAAACGTACAATTAAATATACAATTTTAAAATTAAAATAATTAAAATAAAACAAATACTTACAATTAAAAAAAAAACTTAATAAAATAACTGTTTTGCAAAATAAAAACATTTAAATAATTAAAAAAAACTTAGAAATATATCATTGTAAAATTAAAATAATTAAAATAAACCGCATACTAATATTTAATTAAAAAATGCTAAATACATTTTATTTAAAAAACAAAGACAATCAAAAAACATTAATAATTATTTAAATCACAAAAAAATGATTAAAATATAAGACATACTAACTAAAAAAAAAAGCAAAACAAAATAATTAAATAAAAATAAAATCTAAATAAAACACAAATAATTGCATTACATTAAGTAAAATTCAAATAAATTATTTTAAAATAAAAACAAGCAAATAATGAATGTGCAGATCAGCAGACTTACACTACATACACAGGAATATTCTCATGCACACATACTCTATTACTGAAAGCTGAATATAGAATTGAAAATGTTCTTTGATGTGATGTGTAACAATCACCTGCACGACTGCATCAGTCCTGACAGACTCTTGAAGAAACCCACGTCTCTCTTCTCCTTCAGGTAATCCAGCATTTTCTGTGTACAAATGACTGTCAGTGACTCGTGAGGCTGGAGTGAGTCAAAGCTCTCCTGAGTGAGTGTGTGTTACCTGCTGCACTGTGATGTTTCCTCCATTCAGAACAGAGATGCCCAGCTTGAGCGTGAAGGTGACCATCAGCCCCAAACGACCTGAAACACCATCAAACACACACTCAGTGATGATGACCGCTCAGAGCCTGTGTGTGTGTGTGTGTGTGTGTGTGTACCTTTACTAGCACTGATCATCTGTAAGACCATCTCTGCTGCTCCTCTGTCATGGAGCCGGGCCTGCTGGTACAGAGTCTTCTGCTTCTCCATCTCCTTCTCCTGATCTCACACACACACACAGAGACACACATCAGGTTCTGAAGGTTTGTCTGATTTAAGTCATATTTAGTCTCTTCTCACCTCAAAGGTTTTCTCTCGTTCTTCCTCATCCTCTTCCTCATTTTCAGCACAGCTCTAGATGAAGAACAGCGTCACTTTACTCACACGTGTGTCTCAGAATGATTGTGATTGGTCACTGTTATTGGACTCATTTCTTATTTCTAGCTGGATCGACACTTATTCCAAAATACACTGATGTAATAAATAGCGTGCTATTCAATAATATAGCATTTTATTTCATATACACTGCTCAAGAAAATAAAGGGAACACTAAAATAACATATCCTAGATCTGAATGAATGAAAAATTAAATACTTTGTTATTTACATAGTTGAATGTGCTGACAACAAAATCACACAAAAATGATCATAGCATCCAGTCCATAGCATCAATGCCTTCGTCTTGCAGGAACTGCTGACACACTACAGCCACATCAGGTCTAGCATTGTCTTGCATTAGGAGGAACCCAAGACCAACCGCACCGGCATATGGTCTCACAAGGGGTCTGAGGA
>JAUMHE010000051.1:383450-404013 GCA_032359235.1 Enteromius mattozi
ACTACAAAAAAAGTTCTTTCCATCGATCAATTTCTTACTTTCACATTCAATATATTTCATGAGGTTAACTTATACCCTCCTTTTGGTCAGTCTGCACAAGATTAACAAGCTTTTTGATTTGCGGCCCCTTTAAATACAAGACAAGCATTCAATCTACGTCAGAGCGCTATAGCGGTCAAAAATCTCTGTACAGCGTCGTTGGCAGGGCGGCCAAGGCGAATTTTGACGCTCTCGCACAGTACTGTATATGCCAAAAAAATATGTTAACTTTTGATTAACCACTGCAGCATGAAAAATGGATAACTAGTTATTTTGTTTGAAACGTTTTAGAGTAATATTTATACTTTTTGGATGATTTTGTTTCTGTTAGAAATAAATATGTAGGTTTCATTCAGACTGTTTTCTTGCTATCATGAGTTAGAAATTGTCATTTCCATTTAGTCTAATGGGGTTAATACTAATAATTCTCAGATTGTATTGAAAATTTCTCAATATTCACCAATATTCACATCAATATTCTCATCTGATCACATACAATATGGTTTTAGCTGAGAAACATTAAGTTTTGACTGTATTATAAAATAATGATTCTTTCAGGAATGTGAAAATAGTCAACAGGTTGTAATTGCATTATGAGGTTCATGACAGGAAGTGAGGTCATACCTGGTGTCCAGTGTGTGTGCGAGGATGTGCAGGCAGCTGACCATAGTGGTGGAGTCACTTCCTGTGAACACAAACCATAAACCACTGAGACGCAGCGACTCAACCAGCAGCAGAGAGGGTCAGAGAGACGCGGTGATCTTACCAAACAGAGAGATCCTGTGTCTAACCAGAGCGGCCAGCTTACAGAACAGACTACAGAGCAGCAGAACGGAGCAGGAAGTGAGGAGACAGCGAGAGGAAGGGAGAAATGCAAGCTTAGACAGGTGAGGAGAGAAGAAGCAGCTACAAAAACATTAATCATAAACCAGCAAGTGCTGTGAGCTGATTTATAAAGAGCTAAATCGACATGTTTCTGACGATGAGATCCATAATTCTATAATTATATGACATGAGTCGCTCATCACCTGGTGACCATCTCCTTCTCTTTGTTCGACGCATATCCACTGCTGCTCAGATTCTTAGTGGCCGACGACAGGAAGTAGAGTGAGTGATTTTTAAAGTACTGGTCTATGAGAGGGAGAAGCACCTACAGGAAGTACAACAGTTGAACAGGAAATTAAACCCAGTGTTATTATTTTTATATTATATTATTTATATTTTTATATATTATTATTATATAGTATAAAAAAAGATCAAAAATATTATATTTGTAATTATTATATTTAAATTGAAATACAGAATTAATAACTTTAAATTGTATTAAAGACAAATATAAAAGTTTAGATAAAAAAACATAAAAACATAAAAAAAAACTATAAAAATGTAATATAAAATAACGATAAATCAATAAAATAATCATATACTCTATATATAAATGTAATACATATCATATAATTTAGCTATAAAATAAACTTAATTGAATTAATAATTCTAATTAATAAAAAATTATAAACTTAATATAATTAAGTTATAGAATGTATAAATATTATGTAAAACATAAATGGAATCTTATTAAATTTAAAATAATTATATTAAATTAATTACCAGTTAAAATAAATCTATGAAAATAATAAAACCTTAAAATAATAAATAAATTAAATAAATAAATTTGTATGTGTGTGTGTGTCATTCTGAAACCTTAGCAAAGAACTTGATTTCCTGTTCATGCGGTGATCTGTCATTCTTCCCGCTGCTCGCCATCGCCTCTGAAACGAGTGAGATTGTGAAAGTTAATTCATGAATCTGTGACGAAACAAGCATCTCCGTCCAAGGACGAACAGAAGAAAGACGCGAGAAATGCTTCCACTAACCGAGGTGAGCGATGAACTCCTGTGCAGAGTCCACATACTTCAGCAGCTTCTTCAAGAAGCGGAAGGCGAAGCGTTTCTCCATCGAGGACGAGTCCTGCTCCATGTCCTTCAGACCCCTGAAACACAGCAGCCCTGTTTACACCAACAACCATAACTATAAACCATATTAATGTCCACATCAGAGGACGATAACATCTGTTTATTCTAAACACACACTCGTCTGCTGCTTTAAATTCAGCTCGTTATAGCAGGATGGATTCTGATTGGCTGTCAACGTTTGTATCGTTCATTAGCTGGAAAAAAACATTCTGAAAGTGATTCCAATGATAATGTTTCTGTGTCTTTATCATTACAGCTGTGGTGTGGTCTCTGCTATTCTTTAATATTAAGAACAATCTTATATATAATTAATAATAAAGCCCCTAATACTATTACTAACACTACATTTTTATTTATTATAGAATTAAGGAAAAACCCTTTCTACGTGTACTGCATTAGTCTTGTTATAGCAATTGGATATCATTGTATAGTGGTATAGTATAGTCATTTATATCAAATAGTTATTGGGGATGCACTGATCTGATATTCAGTATCGGTATTCACTTATTTGCTTTTGTTTGTTCCAAACTAAAACATGTTTTTCACTAATTGTTTATAATTTTACACACTTACTGTGCGCTCATGATTTTTCTAGAATAGCTTCTGGTGATGACTTATCCACTAACCCAGTTTACAATAGTATTTGTTTTAAATACAGATTATGATTACAGAATGTTTTGTTTGTTATTTTTCTTTAAAATGAAGTTGTCTATTATTAGTATATTGTGTTTAATGCGCAAAACAGTGATGATCAGGTCAACATACTGTGGTAAAAAAAATGTAAATACTTTATTTTGATTGTCCCTTTGGAGTGTTCTGTTCAGTAATAAGTAGCTCTGCACCTACATGTCAACTAAATCTGCTTGGATATTAGCAGACTGATTAATATCTGCTAACTCTTGTAATGCTCTTGCACACAATCTACTGACTAGAAGTATTTTTGCAAGTATGTTAACTTATTCTAACCCTAACAGTCTACTAATAGTCTAAAGGGACCATCAAAATAAAGCGGAACCTAAAAATTCTACATTGATTTAAAAACCAGTGTTTGTATCGGATGGTTATCGGTACCGATATCGGCCGATAATTAGACTCTTTGGTATCGGAACAGTTCTGAAAAAGTGGTATTGGTGCGTCCCTTACTGTTTTATTTAAAGATATGGTTCTTGGTGTGAAGGAGGCTTTAGACACACACACACACCTGCTGATGGCATATCCGTTGATCTGCAGGAAGCGGAAGAGATCTTGCGCTCGCTCACGGTCTTTGGTCTTCTCTTTGGCCGTGAGCGTATCGTAAGGCACCAGTAGTGGATGAGCTCCTCCTGAGGCTGAGAAAACATACAACATGTCACACACACACACACACATGTAACCCTCACAACACACTCAGACCAGAGAAACACACCTCTGCTCCCCAGATCACTTTTCTTCTTTTTGGCCCAGATGTTGTGATAGTTCTCAGCCACGACCTCAACCATCGACTGGAGCACAGAAGACAAGAAAACAAAAAAAAGTCCAGAGCACACACTCAATCAATATCATGCCTTATAGAGACAATAATCAATGAATCAAATGATAAACCTACAAACACAGAACAGTGCAACAACACACTTTCACATGTTAATATTATATTTTGTTAACAATATTAATACAACGGTTGAATGTTAATTTCAACATGAATGCATTTTTCAAATCAGAGCTTATATCTGGTAACATCAGATAAATGTCTATAATTTATCAAAATATTAAGAAAGATTAATAAATGCAATAAAATATAAATAAATAAATGTCAACACGTACAACCATACTATTTTAACATTCATTACTGCATAAAAAAAACATACAAATCTGTTTCATTATTTACAACTTAATAAATGCTGTAAAAAATATTGTTCATTGTTAGGAGATGCATAAATTAATGTCAACAAATAAAAATTATATTAATTTATCAATCGAAAGATGCATCTGGTAACGTTAGTTACAACTGTTTATTAATTTTTCTTAAATTAAATATACAAAGATGAATAAATGAAGTCTAAATATATTGCTCACTGTTTGGTAATGCACAAACTGATGTTAACAAATAAGACCTTTTATACATTTTTTTTATTGACTAGTATTAATAAAGATGGCTAAAATGTATTGCTTTGATTTATTGATTCATTACCAGGTAATACATGTTGTATTTTTTTCCATATCAGCTTATTCAACTAAGAAAAAAAAAATCTGTACAAGTTTCTTTAAGTGCTCTTGTGAGAAAAAAATTTGTGAACTTGTCAAAAGTTAGCATAAATTAACATTAACAAGGTCTTCTGTACATCACCTGCAGTTCTCTGGACAGAAGGACGCTGCTCATGTCCAGCGGGTTTGGATTGAAGCCGTTCCCCTGAAAACACACACACACACAGCGTGACGTCTGCGAACATCATCTGTGTTTATAGATCGAGCTCACTGATGGTATTTGAGGCCCCTGGGCTGTTGAAACCGCTGCATTTATTGAGTCAGCACACACTGTAAGTGCTCGTGTATAAAGTGAGTGTGAGCACCTGTGAGGCCTGAGAGACGCGCCGCAGCTTCTCCATCTCTCTCAGGCTCTCTCCTTCTCTGGTGCGATCGATGCTCCAGCCCATCGCTAACATGCTCTTCAGAGACTCACGCACCGTCCAGCGGTACGCCTCCTTCTCCTGCAGACACAAACACTCACGCTCAGAGCCAAACTTCTTTATTCATTTAACCAGGCAACTCAATTAAAAACAAGTTCTTATTTTCAGTAACAGCCTGGAAGATGTTATGCAAACATACATTATAATTAGTGCTTACCAATTCTATTAATGGCATCCAGAACACAATTTTGTTTTTGTTTACATAATATATGTGTGTGTGTGTGTGTGTGTGTGTGTATAAACAGACAAATACAGTATATCTATACATGTATTAACATGTGTATAAGAAAAATATGTTGTATATATATTAAATATTAGTGCTGTCAAAAATTAACAGCAATTAATTGCATACAAATTAATTATTTTTTGCATGTGTGTGTATATACAAACACACAAATACAGTATATATTTATAAATGTATTCACATGTGTATATTTATATTCATATCATTTCTATTATAAATACACATAAACAACTTATTTTTCTGAAATATATATTGTTTACATAACCTGTGTGCATTATGTACATTTATTATGTATATATAAATAAATATAGTATATATTTCAAATATTTACATGTCTATATTTATTTAAACATATACTTTATATTACAAATAAATATAATTCATTTAATATATATTTAATAAATATAATTAGATGATCTAGTTGTATACGTATTGAAATGAGGTTTCAGCTAGTTTTGAGGATATACAGGTGATAAGCTCAGCTTGGTAAATAAAAATATACTAGTCAATTTCCCGTCTTGTATGCTATGATGTCAAATTCAAAAGAGAGTATAACTCTGTAAGCTGCATTAGTAATCATTAGTAATTGCTACATGATACAACACAATTGGGGCAGTCGTGGCCTAATGGATAGGGAGTTGGACTTGTAACCCAAAGGTTGCGTGTTCGAGTCCCAGGTCCGGCAGGGATTGTGGGTGGAGGGAGTGAATAACCAGTGCTCTCTCCACCTTCAATACCACGACTGAGGTGAGACCCTTGAGCAAGGCACCGTTCCCCCAACTGCTCCCCGGGTGTGTATATCAGCACTGGCTGCCCACTGCTCCGGGTGTGTGTTCACGGTGTGTGTGTGTGTGTGTGTGTGTGCGTGTGTGGTTGTTCACTTCTCACTGCTGTGAGTGTGCACTTGGATGGGTTAAACGCAGAGCACAAATTCCAAGTATGGGGAACGTCCTACATCTAATTGCTCTAAAACATCATGATAATCAAAGGGCAAAAGAGTAGCTTCAACAAGATATTTTTTGGCTGAAGTGGTAAACACAGATCTATTTTGACGCAACAAACACAGTCTAGATTTAACTTTCCTCTGGAGATTAGTTATGTGGCTAGTAAAAGTCTATCAAGCCAGATTCCAAGATATTTATATGAAGATACTGCCTCAATTTCTGCCCCAGTCACACATCCCATGATTCAGGAGATTCAGAGAGGAAACGTGTGTCTGTTTTGTACCTTTTCCGTCAGAGATTTGTAGGATCTCAGCATCGGGTGAGTTTTGGCTTTCTCATCGATGTTTTCTCCGTGTTTCCAGCCCAGAAGCACCTGAACACAGACGAGGAACATCTCACTTAGGTTGCACATTTACTCAGCTGACGTAACGTTTTTGTTCTCATAATATACAGTATGTGTGTGTACTGTCTAGTATATATATATATATATATATATATATATAAATAACAACACATATAGTATATATATTGAAAATACTGCCATGTATTTATATTCATATCATTTATATCATACATATATTTAATATATAAACATAGCATTTTTTCTTAACTATACACACATGCATGTGCATGTATTTATATATACATAATGAACATACACAGTACACATACACATAGGTAGTATGCAAACAAAAACTTATTTTGGATGTGATTAATGGTTTGACAGCAGCATGAATCCAGCAGCTGATGCAGGTTAACTTCTCTCACCTTCTCAGCAGCCCATTTCTCATGGGAATGTTCTGCGTATTTGTTAGTGATGTACTCCAGCTTCTCCGGGAGGCAGATACTGCGAGAGGAAAACCAGAACGACACTCAGGTTATCTCAGACTGACACACACCACACGTGTTTCAATCCATACATCAGACTAGGGCTGGTTCTGACATTATATATATAATATCCAGAGCTATTAATATAAATGTAATCACAATCTCAACATGATATTGATAACATGATATTTCTGATGTACTTGGCTGTGTTTATGGGTCTGGGGTCGAAGTTTCCCTGCGTATCCACAGCCACCTGCTTCTCCAGCGTGGTGCTGAGGGTGGAGTCGATGTAGTCCGGTGGTAGAGCTCCGGCGATGGCGCTTAGACATGGCATGGCCATCTTAAACAGATCCTGCTCGTATTTCTGCATTCACCATTATTCAGAGAGTCAAAGACGGAAGATCAGTGCTCGCTAAGATTAGTGACATATTTTGGCAATCTAAAATAGCCATTTTCTATGTGGATATCTGTTAAAATATAATTTATTTCTGTGATCAAAGCTGCATTTTCAGCATCATTACTCCAGTGTCACATGATCCTCATTCTAATATGCTGATTTGTTGCTAAGGAACTAGTTATTTCTAGTAACTCCAGTCTATTACAGAGACCATCTCTGCATTTGATAAATAAATAGTTTAATCTGGTCATTATACATTACCATCACTCTGTTCTCGTGTTTGATGATGTTCAGTGCTTTGCTACAATCTGTACTGTTAAAGGCGCTATAGAAATAAAAGTGATTGATTGATTGATTGATAAAACATTTATATAAATCAGCTATAAATTGAGTAAAAAAAATTTTTTTACACTTTTTACACAACAAATCATAAAAACCTGGAAAGGTCATAGAAACGTATCATGTATCAAAGGTATCTAAAATATTTCATCAGCTACAAATTGAGTAAAAAAAAAGACATTTTTATCCAACAGATAATTTTTTTAATAATGAATAAACATTGTTCTAGTAATTTCTTAGTCTGAAATATTTAAGCAGGTGTAAATTGTAAGTGAAAAATAAATAAAGTCTTACTCAAAATTAGATTTTTGGGAAAAAAAAAAAAGGTTCAAGGCTGCATTTATTTGATCAAAAATGTTTATAATATAAAATAACTGTTTTATATGAGTTTATGTGATATATTGTTGAAATGTAAGTTTCTGCTGATCTCTACACCTTCTGAGAGAGAGAATCAAAGATTCCCCAGAAGATCTTCTTGGTGAGCAGCAGCTCCTCCTCAGACGCCTGACCATAACTGCCCCATCCAGACGGCAGACAGTAATACTTCCAGTTCTGCTCGTAATGATTCGTCAACAGCTGCCAAACACACCATCACAAGACATTCAGTGAGAGTTCTCATAAAAACACTGGATCTGTGTGTCATCAGCTAACGAGCTTCACAGAAACATCCTGTATTTAAATATGAATTAAATATGAATTACACAACATGTTTTCATAATGAGCAATGAGACAAACTACATTAATAAATCATTAATGGACACTAGATGAGTCAGATGATGCATATCTGCAGCTAAAGAGCCACTGCTGATGAGAGAGGGGCATGGTTATAAAAAGAGGTGGAGTCAATGACTTATCAATAATGACATGATGAATGTGGGAGTGGCTCAAATAGAAGGGGCGGAGTCAAACTACAGAACAATGAAAGGAAAAAGCTGTGAGACGTGTGAGCACTGTTTACCTTCAAAGGCATCTTACAGTATTCAGACAACAACGGCACATCAAACACCAGCCGGCGCAGTAGATGCTGGAGCATGGAGGGCCTGAGGTACCTGAAAGCAACACAAAACCAGTTCACAGCCATACCGATAACTACAACAATAATCATACAGATAACTAAAGTGATAACTATAACAATAATTAAACAGATAACAGATAACAATAGTGATGACTATAATAATAACTATAGCAATAACTATACTGATAATTACACAGATGACTCTAGAATTAACTATAATGATAGCTAAACCGATAATTAAACAGATAACTACAACAATAATTATTCCAATAACTTAAGTGATAACTATAACAATAACTATACAGATAACAGCGATGACACTAGTGATGACTATAGCAATAATGATAAAAACTATGATGGATTTTTTTTTTTTTTTTTTACGTGATTCCAATGATATCATTCCTCTGTGTCGTTAATGTTATAGTTGAGGTGTGAACGATTACTAGAATTGTATGATCCTCTTTGTTGTGAAGAGGCCTTTAGTTTATTAAAGCGCAGCTGATCAGAGCTCGTTACTGTATGATAACGAGCAGCTGTTCTCACTTGCAGATGGCCAGCAGACACTCCTCGATGGCGTCTCGCTGGGCTTTGGTGAGCGAGCAGCCCTTGGACAGACGGTAGATGGTGTAGAGCGTGGAGTCGATGAGCGCGCCGTGATGCTCTGTGCCGGAGAAGTGGGGAGCGCAGCGGGTCAGTAGGGGCAGCACGGCCGAACCAATGTACCTGTTCATCGCCAGAGCCGTTTCTGTGGTGCGCAAAGCCTCCTGGGAATGAACAGAGCACCAGAGATGACTCGCATGAATCATAAGGACTCTAAAGGATTCATCACATCTGAAGTGTTGGTTTTGGTGATTTTTAGCTGTAGAGAAACACATTCACGACCAACATTAACCACAAACATTCACAACATTCACTGTCCAACGTTTGGTTTGTCAAAAGTGTTGGCCCATCTTTAAACGCAACTTGATTTGTTATTTTATATCATATTGAAAGCAATTTTTTTAAATGCTTGACTCTCTGGGGTCTCGGTTATATTTATGCATTTAGCAGATGCTTTTAACCAAAAGGACTTACAAAAAAGCTAATTCGTCACAATTCGATGGTTGATATTCAATCGTGTCAGAAACAAGACTACAATCACACACCCACCACTCACTTATTACAAAAAACACTAAATGGAAACACAACAAAGTACAATAAAACAAACAGCATAAAACAAGAAAACAAAAACAATCAGCAAAACTTCAAATGACGAAACAAAACAAAACAAAAACATCAAAACAATAAGACAAAAAAAAAAACAAAACAAGCCAAAACAATACAATACAAAACAAAAATCTGAACTGAATTAATCTGAAGAACGACACTATCGTCTTTTGTAAAGCTGCTTTAGAGCTGATATTAAATGTATAGTTTCCGAAGTGATCAATTTTACTAAATTAACACAATTATTTTCCTGTGTATCCCTGTGAAGCCTCTTTGAAACAATCTGTGCATGACTTGACTTTTACTGCCATAAACCCTGAATCAGATTCAGAGCATCGCAGCGATCATGAAGAACGTTTCCCAGTGTGCATGGCTAATTTAGGAGGATCAGTCTGTGATCCCTTAAACACACAGCATTAGTCTGAGCTCAGACATGATCTTTAAGGAGCAAATGCTGACAGACACACACACACTCAAACACACTTGTTAACCATCCAATTAAGCCAGACTGTGAGTTTAAGCTGAATCAGCAGTTCTCAATATAACATCAAACCGTTTGGTACATCGCTAATACCTGAAAAAACAACACACTTCGAGCATCTTCCCTTGTAATGACTTGCAATAAGACGCATTTCTGAACTTCTTGTCCAACAAAAGAGAACATTATAAACTGTTTTTACTTGTGGCTTCTTGTTCTTTCACAGAATGAGACTGGAAATATATTCTATACTGTAATAAAGGCAGTTGATAAGCAATGGCTTACAAATTTACTTAATCATTATGAAAACACCCGAGATGGCTTGAAGACAGGTAAACCATATAAACCACATTCTTTTTATTCAGTTACAGTGATGCTTTTGTCCATATGAGGGATTTCCTGAAACGTCATCAGTTCTATTACTTCTGTGATGCGTAAGTGAATTTTCTGTGTGAGGGTGCCCTCTGGTGTCCAGTATGTGTTTATAGTGCTCAACAATGGCCAATCCATCCTATTTTGGTGGAAAATCTGAAAAATTATTTTAGTAGACATATAATAATCCAAGTTTTTTCCAGTGTACAAAAGTTTACAGGAGTTTTTGTTGTTATTCTGTAAAAAACACAGACACCGAGGTATGTACTGAACCGTGGGCTGTATTGTCGCATCCCTAGCACATACAGAGATGAGGTTAGTGGGAAGCAATTTCATTCTTAGTTCTTCATTATTTTACAGACAGAAGCACTGACCGTGTCCAGCGAGGCGGCGGCCCTCATGTCCGGCAGGAAGCCCACCTCTAACAGATGCAGCAGGAAGCTCTGGTCCTCGATGCCGTACACACGCTCCAGGAACAGCACCATCGGGGCCTTGTGGTCCGGACAGAAACTGGCCGACATGTCAGGCTCGGTCACGCTGCCGTCTGATCGACAGATCACACACATTATTTTTAATTAAAATGACAATATTCAAATAAAATCTAAGTTTTTTCACGAGTATTTGTTTATTATATATATATTATTATATATATATAAAAAAATTTTTTTAAATAACTCCGGGACAGACATCAGGCTTCCAGTTTTTAATAAGCAAACTTATTTATAATGACTAGGTCTGACTCAAAAAATGTTGAAGCTTATTTAGGAATTGATTTTCCATTTGAGGGCGTCTCAGTGGATTTTGTCAGGTTTTGTGCACTTCTGGAGACTTACTTCATTTACTCACAAGCCATTTAACCCTGATCTGTCTATTTAGTTTTCATTTCAGTGAGTGTGTTCAACACCTTTATTGACGACGGGCATCTTGAGAGGGATGCTGATGATGCCGACCAGATCCTCTGTAGGAACCAGAGAGCGCAGGATGGCACGAATCCTCAGAGCTTCACCTTTACCTTTATTTATCAGCTGAGAGAAGAGATCAATCAGTCAGAGAATCAGAAAATCAGCATTCATGTAGGGCTGGGTGATTTCTCAGTTTTTTGATTAATTTGAACGTAATGTGGTGTTTTGAACAGCCCGTTGTAGACAATGTTTCATGTCTGAGATGCTGCAAAAGATGTGAGACGCGTTGGGTCAGGTCAGTGTTTAAGAGAATGTTGAATCATGTTATAGTTATGTTTTTAAGTTGACTACTTAAACATTAAATAAAAAACTTAAATCCGTCAGATTCTTTTGAAAAACTCAGATCGCCGATGTTTTCCATCAGTAATGTACTCACGTGCATCTCAGGAGCGCAGCGGCCCAGAAGATCGATCAGAGCCGAGTAGAAGGACAGGATGGCGTTTCCCATGTGAACCACTTCCTCTTCCTCCTCGCCCTCCGTGGAGCTGTAGCACACACAGATGAAGATCACCATCATCATCATCAGTGTGAGTGTGTGTGTATAGTGTGAGTGTGTGTGTGTGTATTACGTGTCTGAAGCGTGAGTCGGTCCAGCGCTGGGCAGGTCGAGGCTAGGGTTCTCGGAGATCTTGATAGCCTCCTTCATGGCCGCCAGCAGGCCGTTTCCTCCTTCTCCTCTCAGAGCGGGACCGAAACACTCGGGTCGACGGATCAGGAGCTTCACCACCACACTGGAGTTCTCCTCCACGCTCTCACCTGGGACGACCATCAGATATTGTGCAGAAAAATAACTATATCACTCCGTCTCATGGAACTCTGCTGCTGTACCATGGCTGCAGCAGGCACAATGATATCACGCAGCGCCTGGAAGTAGTCCCCAGGACACTGCACAATATCACTGCGCCTGCTGCAGGCACGGTACGAGTATAGTTCCTAGTCATATCAGCCTAAAAAATTACAACCTTTCATTTTCCGTTGGTCTTAGTACACTATAGAAGAGTCAAGTTTTAAATAGGAAAAATATCAAAACTCTTTGGTTATTTGTGAGCGTGATGCTAACGGTCTAATCAGATTCAATGATCTATGCTAAGCTACAGCTAAAAGCGTTATCGTAAGACCCAGAGATCAGCTGAATGGATTCAAAAACTGTAAAACATTAACTCCAAAATTAGCCTATTTTCAAAAAAAAGTGGTGTGTTCCTTTGAGATTTAATGCAGTTCTCAGCATTTGCATCCAGCATTTATTTTTTGTTTGTTGCAATCTCAAAATCTGCAAAATGGGAAAAAATGGAAACAGCTCAGTGTGAATAAATGACTTTCTCAGCTGTTTGTCCTTCCTGTCCGTGATCAGCTCTCATGCTAGTCACTCAATAAACCTCAAGTGAACCCTATGTCTGTGTGTATGTGTACCGTTGACAAACACGGCGAAGCGCAGGAAGGACAGGTAGCGCTCGCCCTCGATAGGGTTCCAGCCGATGTCTGGATATCCCTTCATGAGGAGCATCGGACAGCTCTGCAGACCGCAGCCGGCCAGATACGTCACGACCTGAGCACACATTTACTGTCTAATTTATTTACAGTTGAAGTCAAAAGTTTAGAATCTGCAAAATGTTTTACCAAAATAAGACAGATCAGAAAATGCATGTTGTTGTCTATTTAGTACTGACATAATAACATTTAGGCAAAATAAATGTACACATCTTTCTTCTGTTCAAAAGTTTTCACACCCCAGTATACATGCATGCATCGGTCATACACATGACATCTGCTCTCTTTACGTCAGAGCAGACAAACCAAGAGTGATCACAACGTTGATTAAAAAGTACACACAGGAATTGAAATATCCGATTCCTGACCTGAACTGTTTAATTATGGAGTTGGAATGGGTTTTCCCAACTCTACTGATGCATGAGTACATCCTCCGTTACACAATACAGACTAACACTGTAACATCATGATGTTCACTACTCAGGGAGCAGATGAGAAAGGAAAGCTGTCTTACGCTCTAAACACTCACCTTGTCCAGGTCAGGCTCCTCCAGAGCCAGCGCCAGACCGTTGTTGTCCATCACTGATGAAGCTGCCACGTCTAGAGGAGTGGATCCTCTCATGGACGGAGACGCTGAGAACGCAAACACACACACTACAATAAATACATGACTACACGTGAAAAACTAATCATTCATTAAAACATAAACATGTCAAATTAAAATCAATTAAAAAAAACCAAAACAAATCATCAAAATAAAAACACTTATCACTAATTAATTAAATCATAAAAATGACCAAATTAAAACAAATAAATCATTAAAAAAACAAATAAAATAAAACATTATAATTAAACCATACAAATTGCAAATGTGAATCTGAAAAATAAATGCAAAACAAAAATCAAATAAAACACTTTTTAATTAATACATAAAAAAATTATTTTAAATAAGATAAATATTCAAAATAAACCACTCGCTAAATGAATGAAATTAAAAATGGTCAAACTAATTGTTTTCCAACAAAAACTATTTAATTCAAATAAACAAATGTAAAATAAAACTAATTATATTTTATTTAAATATTTTTGCAATAAATAATTAAAAGTCAAAATACATATTAAAAAGTATTTAATACAATTATAAAAATGGCTAAATAAAATAAGCTATTTTAAATAAAAAACATAAAAGCAATCAAAATAAAACATTTAGCAACATTTAATAATCAGAGAATCGTGAATGTGCTGTTAAATTATTGAAATATTAACTAATCTCATTTTCACTCAGAGGGGTTAGACGATGAAAATGTTTGTGAAGTGCTGTTCAAAATAGTAAAGGAGGGAAGAAGAAATGTGTCCTGATTGAACTCACACACACACACACACACTGTACTGGAGGGTCTGCACTCACCCAGGCCCACGCTGCTGTTCTCCAGCAGGTAGCTCAGGTGATCAAACATGGCCTTCTGATTCTGACGGCTGATACGACAGAAGTAGCACAGGAAGCGGCAGCAGCTTGCCACCATCTTAGGAAATGCAATTTCCTGCTCCAGAAGGAAACAGAACCAGGAATGATCATCAGATCCAGAACTAGAAGAAGCTGCATGTGAGTGTGTTATTCATTAGCTGCTGTGTGTGTGATAGCAGATAGTTCTTTCTCATTATCTGACTCAGTGGGAGCATATACAGGCTAAACAAGAGCGGTGCAAGAACTGAGCCTTGTGGGACTCCGCATGTCACGGACATCCACTTAAACTTATGCTCTCCTGTGCTCACATAGTAAGAAAAAGCAGTTTGTACAGGTTTCATATATATAGTTTTGTCTTCTGATGAATTTTACAACATTAACACTTGTTTATTTCTGTGAAGCTGCTCTGAATTAATCTGTGTCATATAAAGCACTACAAAAATAAATGTGTCTTGACTTGGAGTTTTTAATTCATGATGTGGTGATATTGATGATTCTGTTTTGTTCAAACACTCACCTGAGACTTTCCTCCTCCCAAGACGTTCACCATCACCTCCATCACGGTCTCGTGCATCCCCAGAACACGCATCAGGTTAGGATGCTGGTAGAAGACCTTGTTATTCATGATGTCCCTGAGACACACACACACACACCAGATTCATGTTGTTAAACACTCATCTGGAGCAGCTCCCTCAATCAAGCAGAATCTTTCTGAAACAAGTCTCTTCTGCTCAAGGCTGCATTTATTTGATCGAAAATATAGTGAAAACAGTAAAATATTATTACAATTTGGAGCAGCTGTTTTCTGTGTGAATCTGTGTTAAAGTGTAATGTATTTCTGTGATCAAAGCTGTATTTTCAGCATCATTACTCCAGTCTTCAGTGTCACATGATCTTCTGAAATCATAATAATATACTGATTTACTGCTCAACCAACATTTCTGATTATTATCAGTGTTGAACACAGTTGTACTGTATTTCTGATCAAATTACAAGAGACTCATTTTTAAATAAACAAACAAATAAATAATATATATATATATGTGTGTGTGTGTGTGCATATATATAAAACACAACCGAATTCTGGAAATGATGGAATGTTTTTTAAAAGACTTTCAAATCACATGAGCCAATATTTTACTCACAATACAACAGAGAATATAACAAATGTTTAAACTGAGAAATGTTACACTTTTCTCCACTAAAGGAGCTCATTTCAGATGTGATACCGGCTACAGGTCTCAGGGGGGGGCTGGAAAAAGTAAGAAATTTTTGAAAAGATTCAGCTGGGAGAACATCTAGCAACTAATTAAGTTAAATTGACATCAGGTCTGTGACATGATTAGCTATAAAAGGGACGTCTCTCAGAAGTAAAGATGGGCAGAAGATCTCCGATCTGTGAAAGGGTGTGTAAAAGATTGTGGAATCCTTTAAAAACAACATTCCTCAACGTCAGCTTGTGGAACTCATAAAACACGGTTTTCTCTGAACGGAGTGAAGGAGCAGCTGTGTTGAGCTCGTTCTCACCCGAGGCCGTGGATCATCAGCTGCTCCTCCTCTTGACCCATACGGACGCTGAGCAGCGAGCGGATCTGGCCCAGGGACGCCAGCAGGAGGATGGTGTCGTGGACGGAGGCGGCGCTGATGGAGTAGCTCTTCCTCATGGCTCGGAGCAGCTCTCCGATGCTGTCGTACTGTCGCCTCAGCAGACTGAACATCAGACGAACCAGCTCTGGGTCCTGGATGTGTGTCTCCTGAGCCCAGCTCACCATCGTCTGAGAGATCAGCTCCTTCAGGTTCGCTACACACACACAGACACACGAAAAGAATTCATGCAATCATTTAGTTTTTAATGCATTTGCATTTAATGCACCACCCTGCTCAGACATGTCCATCATGCGGTTATGATTCGAAAATTTAATTCACTTATATTCATATCATATGACATCGTTTATCGATATCACACCAGCAAGAGTGCTGCTTTTCCCTGAAATCTGCACCGTTGATTTATACAGCACTTCAACAAACAAGAAGTTCATATTGTGTTCATTCTTAGGCACAATATTGTCAATTTTGCAAATGAAAATAGTTCCAATCAAAGTCACAGCAGAACTGATGCCTCTCTGATCAACACGCTGCAGATTCATTACTGAACGAACCAAGCGTGTCAATGATTCAGTTCATAAAGACAATAACTTGCTTCATTTCTGAATGAGTCAGCTGTTTAAATAAATCAAGTTAGTCAATGATTCAGTGACTCATTCATAAAGACCATCGCTTGGCCTGCGTCCCGATGCACATACTATCCATCCTAAATCCTAAATATTACAAATCCTAAAATGTGATTAGTTATTTTCAATACTTAGGGCAGATAGCATGCACACTTGGACGCAGGGTTGCTTTATTTCTGAATGAATCAGCTGTTTGAATGAATTGAGTGAGCCAATGATTCAGTGACTCATTACTAAGGACAGACACTTGCTTTGTTTCTAAATGATTCAGCTGTTTGAATGAATCTGTTGAGTGAATGACTCACTAATCCTAAATAAGACAATAACTTGACGGCTTTGGTTTCATATTTCATTTCATTTTTTTTTTTTTTTATATAATTTTAGATTGCAATATTAATTAAAAAATCATCAACACCCATTTATTAGCATTCTAATGTTTCTTGAACTTAAATGAAATCAATTGACTGACATGAAATCTAATCTGTTTGGAAACAGTCATTATTGATGTAGAGATGAAGTCCAGCCAGAATCACAGTGTTTTCACCACGACTGAAAAGGTTATCCTCATTATTTCATGATTGAATGAACCTGCTGTTGCACAGACATTTTAGGTTTTTAGGTTGAGCTGGTTTTCAATCTCTTATGCAATAACAAGATGAGAAGGAGCTGCTATAAATAGAATATTACAACTGAATTCATTATAGAGTGAAAGCCTTCAGGCTTTATTAAAAGGCCATTGATCAGCGGCTCATATGAAGATATTCTGCTTTCACCGGAGGAAAACACTGCAGTGCAAGTGAAAACTAGACACACACACAGATACACACATATCCATATACATGGTGTTTACATGTTATCTATTTCACCCTAAGATAAATAAATAAATAAAAATAGTGAACCCAAAATCACATCAAATATGACAGGGCTGAGTGACGAGCTTACAGGGAGCGCTCTGCTCTTTGTCCGTGGGCTCACGCTCAGATCTCTGAGGTTGACCTTTGATCTTGTAGATCAGAGCGAGCAGACGAGCTTTAATAGACGAGTCCTGATCCTCCTCATCCTCCTCCACTGGAATCCCTGCAGGGACACAGATGAAGAACATCAGCACCCACAATGCCTCACTGCAACCAGACAGATTCCAGCAGAGGGCACTAAACACTTCAAACAAGATAAAAGCTACTGTAGCTCTATGAGCATTTTTATAACAAATACATATTTTTCGAGTTATTTCAAGGTCTAAAATACTTGATCAGGTAAAAAAAAATGCAAAATTCTTCTCCAGTAAATCAAAAATGACTAGAAAAGTCATGAAAATTACTAAAATACTGTAACTCCATGGGCATTGTTTTAATAAGAAATACATGTTTAATAGTTTTTTCCAGTTACTCAAGGCTCTATAAAAAAAAAATAATAATAATATTATCCAGGAAATCATGAACACCTGCAATGACTGGAAAAGTTCTGGAAATGAATTTGTTTTAATTATAATGATGTGAGTTTTTTTCCATCTATGAATCGCACCGCAGTGAAGACGCAGCTCGCCGTGGAAGTCGTAGAGCTCCTCCTGAATGTCTGCTGGACATGGACAATCCTCGCCCAGGTTAAAGTTCAGCAGCATGTTGATCTGAAACACAGCAGACCAGACAACAGCAGGAAATGACATCGAACTCGTCCAGGAAGACTCATTCTAGAAGAGTGATCTCTAGACCTGGAACACACCTGGAAATCAATACAACTCCTGTTTTTGTGTAACAAACATACTTTTCTTGTAGTTATTCATAGCTCTAAAAGATTTTATCAGGTATAATTTGAGCAAAAACAGAAATTATATTTTTATTTAGTAAACCAAGAATGAATGGAAGTTAATTTTTTGTTTATAAGGAATATTCATTTTTCTAATTATTTCAAGCTTAACTATATATTATTTATTTTATATTTATATTTTGTCAGGTACAAAATGAAAAAGAAATCTCCAGCAAATAAGGAGCAACTGTAAAAGTCATGAAAATAAATAAAATATTATAACTCTGGGCAAGTCATTCACAGCTCTAAAATATTTTCTCAATTATACATTAAAAATAAAAAATAAAATAAAAAGTATATTTTTATTCAGTAAACCAAGAATGAATGGACAATTCATGGACATTTATCTGAGCATCTTTATGAGGAATATGCATTTTTCTAATTATTTAAAGATTTAAAAGATTTTTATAAATTGAAAAAAAAAAACAAAAAAAAAAAACATCCCCAGTAAATCAAGAACAACTATAAAAGTCATGAAAATTAATAAAATATAACTCTGTGGGCATTTTTACAACTAGTATAATTTTTTCCTAGTTACTCAAAGCTCAAAAATATTTTATTAGGCAGAAATGGAGCAAAAAAATAAAAATTAAAAAAATCAAGTAAATCACGGATGACAGTAAAAGTATTGTAAATTAATAAAATGTTATAACTTCATTGGCTTTTTTAACAGATACAAATTCTAAAAGATTTTATCAGTTATAAATCGAGCAAAAAAAGTTACATTGTCATCCAGTAAATCATCAACAACTGTAAACCCTGTAAAATATTATAACACCACCGGCATTTTTATAACAAACTTCATTTTCTTCTAGTTATTCAAATATGTAAAATGTTTTATCAGGAATACATTGTGAATAAAAAAAAAAAAATTTAACAACAGAAAAAATCCTAATATTGACCAAAAATGTTTTAACACCATGGGTATTTTGATACATTTTCAGAGTTATTCAGTGATCTAAAATCTTGAGTAAAAACCGAAGTGAAATTCTCCTCCAGTAAATCATGGAGAAGCTAAAGTGTACAGAACACGGTAACTGACCTGTTCCTGCGGCGGCGAGCGAAACTCTTTGGTCTTTTTGGCGGTGACAGCAGCAGACATGTTGAGCGCCAGCATCAGCTCGTTATAACGGAACTTCTGATTAAACTGAAGCTTGGAGACGAAGCTGTCGGAGAACGAGACGATGGCCTCGATGCGGTGTCTCAGCTCACAGTCACAGAAATAGTGCAGCAGCTCACACATCTGCACAAACACACAAGACTCTGAGTTAATATACCATAAAGACAATATACACTACCAGTCTGCTTACATCAATCACATTTCGAAAATAACTTATTTTTGTCACTTTGAGTATTACATCAATCATGCTCACCAAGGCTGCATTTATTTGATCAAAAATAGTAAAACAGTATTCAAATTTAAAGCAGCTGTTTTCTATGTGAATATCTGCTAAACTATAATTTATTTCTGTATTTTCAGCATCATTACTCCAGTCTTCAGTGTCACATGATCTTCAGAAATCATAATAATATACTGATTTACTGCTCAACAAACATTTCTGATTATTATCAATGTTGAACACAGTTGTGCTGCTCAATATTTCTGTGGAAACAGTGATGCACTTATTTTTCATTATTCACAGATGAATAAAAAGTTCAAAAGAACAGCATTTATTTGAAACAGAAGTCTTTTGTAACATTATAAATGTCTTTACTGTCACTTTGATCCATTTAATGTGTCCTTGACGAATAAAAGCATTCATTTCTGCAACGATCACAAACTTCTCAACAGTCGTGTAAAAAGTAAATGGATGGATTGTAAAATTGTTTCAAAAAAGTTGTTTGGAGAATAAAACAACACCCTGTCTGATACCTCTCCTCCCCCTAAGACACAATTCAAACTTATCATAAACATTGAGGTCTGTCACCTCTTTCAGAAACAAAATGTCTGGAAAGCACTAGGCCCAGATGGCGTATCCCCATCCTGCCTCAGGGCCTGTGCAGTCCAACTAGCACCAATATTCACACACATATTCAATAAATCACTGGAGCTATGTGAAGTTCCCTCATGCTTCAAAACCTCCACCATCATTCCAGTCCCTAAGAAAACCTCTAT
>JAUMHE010000051.1:427777-446836 GCA_032359235.1 Enteromius mattozi
TATATATATAACTTGCTGTGACATTGAGGGGGTGAGAAGGCATTTTGTCAATTCTTAAGTGTCTGACAAGTTGAATAAAGTTTAGCATAGCAGGAACACAAGGACGTCAAAGAAAGAGTCAAAGCGAAACCGAGAGAGAGGGGCGATGTGAGTGACACTGCTGCTGACCTGCTGACCTGGAAGTCCCCCGGGGGTCACCGTCCCTCAAACGGAGAAAAACGCTGCAGCGAAAGGTTCCTCGGTGACGGGAGGTCATCATGTGAGGAGAGTTTGACTGCCCTTGACACTCCCTCCAGCTGTCAAACACCAGAGCTCACTGCATTCAGCCCAACAGCCCTGAAACAAGGCAGACGGAGCCGTTTAAAGAAGTTAGAGAGGAAGGAATTGTGTTATTTTGTTTGAGGAAGTGAGGATTATTTCACTTTTCTACATCCTGCTCTCAAACGAGATGATCACTGTCAGAGAGAGAGAGAGAGAGAGAAGAAGATGAAGACAGAAAACATGTCTATATCATATAGTGATCCAATATACACACACACACACATATATATATATATATATATATATATATATTTTTTTTTTTTTTTAAAGTTAAATATTAACTTAAATATTCGTAAAACTGAAAATTTGATGAAATTCATTCACCTCGTGCTCACTGGAAAAACATGCCTCTGCCAAATATGTTGTTTTATTTCATTTCAAAGATACACCTAAACACACAATTCACTGCAGTTTCCATCTTTAATAAAACTACAACAGCTTGTATTCCTTTTCCCAAAAATTATGATTACAGGGGCAGATTATTCATTTAATTAATAAATATGATTTCACATCACCAATTTTATACAATTGCACTGGCCATGAAAATGTATTTAGTATTAAAAAAACAAACAAACAAAAAAATATACAGTATATTGTACTATTGTATAATTTTCTGGGGGTCAGTGAGGTTTACTTTTAAAATAAATTAATACTTTTATTAAGCAAGGATGTATTAAACTGACCAAAAGTGGCATTTATAATTTCACAAAAGATTTCTATTTCAAATACATTCTGTTCTTTCTATTCATTAAAGAATCCTGGAAAATAAAGCAAAGCAGGATATATCATAATTCTGAGATAAAAAAAATCTAAATTGAGCTAAAAAGCAGACAATACTAGAAAAAGTCACAATTGTGATGAAAACAATTGACAAATTACTGTTTTCCCCCCTCAATATTGGCTTTTTATGTCATAATTTATATATATATATATATATATATTTTTTTTTTTTTTTTTTTTTTTTTTAAATCTTACTCTTTTCAAGTGCTCAGCTGACTCCTGTCTGTAATTTGACTAGATTTCACAAAGTGACAGATACATTTGACCCAAGATAACTTGGAGTTTGATTAAACACACAGCCTTTGATGTCAACAGCAAAAGACATGGGCTAATGTCTTCATTTCCCTCGGTAGAATACTTTTTTGCCCATGATTCTACGGTTAATTGCAGTTTATTATTTGCATATCTAGCAGAGTTTTCCTCTGTAAGATCATCGCAGCAGTGTCAGTCTGAGAGAAATGACTGGAGCTGACTGTCGTGTGATAGTTCAAGTGCCTCTCCGGCGTTTAATAAGAGAGACTCTTTCCTAAACGCATCCTGAGCGGAACAACAACAGCGGCCGTATCTCTCACAGCAGGTATCAGCGTACCACGGCAACAAATACCTCCGTCTGACGCGCATTCACGATCCCCATCTGCTCTCCCAGGTGCTGTTTAGATTCCAGGCCCCCAGGGGACGAACCACAAACTTTTTATGCTCCTTTGTAACGGAGAAAAACACTCAGTGATCTCTGCCAGTACCACATGTCACATGTAAAATACATCACAATAATGTAGTGGGAGGCCGTATCGCTCTCTCGTTTCTGTTGTCGACTTCAGTGCTGAAATATTAAGCCGTTTCCGCAGAGCGTCTGTGCGCGTTTCCTCTGGGTTTGTTTAAACAAACACCTTGATTTTCATAAAGAGAGCTGAATGATCAGGTCTCTGCTATTCGGCAATAAATCAATGTACCTGTTTTGTGCTTTACGGCTGGAAGATGAATTGCCCGTTTGATAAAAGATGACTCCTCAAACACCGTGACAATTACCTGCCTTATTCTCATTATGAAGCGGACAGCAGACACCTCACACAGTCACGCATGACAGCGCAGAAACGCCCGTTACACATTAATCATGAGACGCTGGCGACCCAGCCGCCCCACACCCTCCTAGATCTGCCTGCATGTAATTCTGTTATTATCCTTTCAGATTCGCTATTGTAAAATCAAACATGTTTTCATAAAGGTTTACGGAAAGCACATTTGAGGCAAAGTGCATAGGAATTTACACATAAAATAGGCTACAGTTTAAAAGTTTGAGGTCAGTCAGGCTGCATTTATTTGATAAAAATGTGAAATATTATTACAATTTAATAACTGTGCAAAGTGCCATTTATTGCTGAGATCAAAGCTGAATTTTCATCATTCCTCATTCAGTGATCCTTTACAAATCATTTTAATATTCTGATTTGCTGCTCATGAAACATTTCTGATTATTATCAATGTTGAAAACAGTTGAGCTGCTTCATATTTTTGTGGAAAACGTTGCATTTTTTTTTTTTTTTTTTTTAACTTTTAAATATGTGTGTATGTAGAGAACTAATTCTCCAACAAATTAATTGCTTGAATAAACTTTTATATTCCATTCGATGTGATGATTTTAGAAATAATTCACAGAAATCTGTTTATGAATGAGGCCCATTGTTTTGAAATCTGATGAATGTCTGCATCAGTACCAGATTTATCATCAAACAGAACTGCATTACTGTTTTCAAACAGGTTTCCGGTTTGCGTAACACTCCCTTGTCTTCCATTGGTTAATCAAACAGATAGTCCCGCCCCTAAACTCAAATCATTGGATGAGTCAGAAGTTGACATGTTTGGGTGTTCAAACAAACTCATCAATATTCTGAAAAAGTCTATTTTTCACTCTTCCGATGATTTAAAATGACTCTGAACATTAAAGCTGACACTCCGCAAACTAGATGTGCATCACAGACAGCAGATTGAAATATAAAATAAAAAAAAAAAATATATATAAATGTCAAAAAAATTATAATAATGATCTATTACCGACCATAAAAAAGCACATTTATAGTACTTTTACCAGTATTTTTTTTATGGTAAATTAAAAACTCCTCAACATGCAGTCCACACAACTGTATTATTCTTTTTTTTTTTTCTTTAATACACGCTCACATTTCTCAATAGCGTCTGTATGATCTAAAGTAACTTCCACTAAACTCAAAATGACTTTGAGCGACAAAATGGCATAAGCATTATTACATTTATTTTTTTATCAAGTTTAAAGTGCATCTTTTTCCTCATTTTCCGTAACTATCATGAGAGACGGTAAGAGACAGAGAGGAGGAGATGGGCAGATGGATGTATGGATGGCGCAGATGTAATCACACGTGATTGAGATCAGCGCTTTTGAGTTAAGAGAGTCCGAGAGTGATCTGCTTATTCCATTTCTGATCTGCGCTATACAGACATAAGGAAAAATCATATTTGGCTCCCAAGCAACGTAATAAGCAGCACTTAAGATGGACAACATATTTATTTATTATCTTGAATGTGTCCATGGCAGACTGAGTCAATCTCCCAGGCTTCCGTCTGATAAACTACACAGGAATCACCACAGGCTCCAAAGCCTTTTCACTTTACAAGAGCTGCTTTTTATGATCTGCTTCATCTTAAATGGATAAATGGAGAAAAAGATGGACAAAAATGCTAGAGAAATAATAACAATCATTGTTTCCAGTCTGATAGATAGCAGCTAAGTTCCCGAGGCTTTCCAGTAAAAGCAACTGCAAAAACAGAAGAGGAACTGTGGACTGAGAAACAGCAAGGCTTTGAATCACCTTATTTCTAGGATTTGTTTCTGAAGTGATGTAATGATGTAATGTTGTGTTTTGGTGGCAATGTGATGCATGTAGGTTTTTAATAGTATAAAATGGTGAGATGCTACGAAGTTGTTTAATGGTATAATGATATGTGAGCCTGGCACACAAAAACATTCACAAATAGCACGGGTATATTGTAGAAATAACCAAAAAAAAAAAAGGCTCAAAATCATTGATTTTTCTTTTATGCCAAAAATCATTAGGATAGAAAGATCAAGATTCCATGAAGATATAAAGATTAATTTTTGATTGGTAATATGCTTTACTAGAACTTTATTTGGACAGCTTTAAATAATATTTAGATTTTTTTGCACCTTTAGATTACAGATTTTCAAAATTGTATCCTGGACAAATATTGTCATTATGATTGTATTGTGATAATATACTGGTGATGTGATGATGTCATGGAGCCGTGGTCTATGGTTGTGCTGTATAGTAATGGTGATTATGTAATTGTGATGGAATGTGATGGTGTTAAGTGGCCATAATGTTGTGATAGTGAGGATTACATGGTAATGTTGTGATGTTATTGCGATAGTGAATTGGTGATGAATTGTGTGGTGATGAAGTCAGATTGTAATAGTGGTGGTATGGTGATGCAATGTGATAATGTTATGTGGTGATAATGCTGGGATCTTGTGATTGTTATTGGTTGTTACTGTGTTACTGTGATAGTGCATTAGATATATATAGTCATGTGGTGATGATGAAGTCAGTGCTCTGTGGTGTATGACCATAGTTGTGATAGTGATGAATGGTGATGTGATTTGTGACTGATAACACAATGTTATGATGTTATTGTGATAGTGTGTTTGTTTTGTTACTGAGTGATGAAGTCATGGTGTTGTGATGCTATGATAGTGATGTGTTTCTGTTATTGTGATGTTGTCATGATGAATGTGATGTTTAATAAAGGTGAGATCTTGTTATAGTGATATGACTATACGGTGATATTATCATGCTATTGTGCATCTTGTACTGGTGTTGTGATGGTATGGTGATGTGATATGATTGTGATAGTGTATTGGTGTTATGGTAGTGATGTGATGGTGGCGTGATTCTGGTGATGTGATTTTGGTAGTGTATTGTGTTTGTGATGTGATTCTGTAATTTTCATGTGTCATAATGGAATGCAGTGGTCTCAAGTGGTAATAATTTTGGGATCTTGTGATGGTGATAAGTACACAGTGATGTTAACATAATTTTGTGATAGTTAAATACTGATGTAATCATTTGCTGAATTTATGGATTGATAGTGATGGTGCGGACATTTTGTGATGGTGTCATGATGAATTTGGTGTCACTAATGATGCTGGGATCTTGTGATAGTGATAGGATTATATGGTAATGTTATGCTTCATGATAGATGCAATCGTGTGCTGAATTCATGGTTCTTTAGCGTATGATTGTGTTATAATAGTGATGGTATGATGATGTTGTGATGGTTGTGTGATTTGGAGGGTGCCATGATAGAATGTGATTATAAGTGGGGATACTGCTAGTATCTTGTGATAGTGAATTGGTCATGTAATAAATTTTCTGTGGTTTATGATTGTGCTGTGATGCTGATGTGATTCTGTAATTGTGATGGTGTTATGCAGGCATATCATAAAGTGTTGTGATATTGATGGCAGAGTATTGTGGTATTGTGATGGTTGTGTTGATGCGATGGTCTGATAATGATGTTACAGTCTGTTAAAATGACAGAGAGGATAACAAAGATGAAGTGTCATGTCAAGACAATGTGATTGCAGTAGTTGTAATTCTTGGGAGATTCTGTGATTGTAAAGATGCTCATGAAACACAGAGTAAATGCGGCCCCTCAGGACCCCTACAGATGGATTCCTACATATTTAACACTAAGAACCTCTGTTCTTCATCTCTCTCCACAATATAGCACTCTCAGAGCCTATTACTTAAATATTTAGTGATCAGGAACAAACAGACAATAGAAATATACATAATAAAAAAATGGAAGTATTTGATTTAGTGGTGGAGAGAAAACACACACACACACAAAGAGTGAAGCAATTATAAGGAATCTGACTTATGTGAGGTTGGATGAGTTTGGATTTGCTTGCATGACAACAGAAGAACAGCAGCCGTAGCTGGGAGGAAAAAACCTGTGACACACACACACACACAATGCAGATGGTTCACTTGTGTTTCAGTTACAGTGGCCTTACAAATGCATTATCTGTTGTCTTTAGCAAAATACCATCAGGGAGGAAAAGCAGTAATTAAGTGTGTTCTCGTTCTCACTCAGCGCATTCAGAGCTTATTTTGACAGATTTAATTGTTTTAAATTGTTAAAATAATACTTGCGCCTCTTTGCTTTGATGGGGGAAGTACTTTGTGTGAATGAAAGCCGTGTCACACTCACTCTGGTTCATTTAGAGAACGCCACTGTTGTGTTTTTGAGTAGACGAAGTCCTGTGGGGAGACAATTCATTTAACTGGTGCAAATAAAAGCACAGCGGGAAGACATTCATCCACATTCATACAGCAGAACATGTAAGAACATGGATTTATGGAGAAAAACACTGCCATATCTCAGCAATGACATGCTAAAATCTACTCAAATGGTATTTAGAAGTTTCTATAAATGGACGTTTAGCTGTCATGCTGGATCAGATGAGTAAATCTAATGAAAACATGTCCAGGTTACATTATATATTAACAAGACACTTCAAAATCTAGTGTGCGTGTGTGTGTATATACACCATCGAGTGCCGTTTACTGTAATGCACCATTAATGTTTGAGTTTCAATTATTAGCTTGATAGTTATTTCCATTACTGCAATAAAGTAGCTTTTAATTGTATTACAATGATAAAAAAAAAATTAAATACAAGGATTGTTTTTATTTAAATCACCATCAATTAAAAGGAGCAACAAATTCTGATAATGCATACATACATCATTTTCAAAAAATAAACAAATAAATAAAAAATCATAACAGTCCTAAACTAGGTCATATTTTTAATGTACAGTTTTATTTCAAAATATGACCAGGACATGTTCTTGATATGGTTTAAATGGATTTAATATATTTTCTTGTAGAGACAGGGCTTGGGTTATTTATTCTGATTTGTTTCCCTTTTCTTTCCTTTTTATTTTTTTAACAATAGTAGTCTATGGTATGTGCTTATTGAGACAGCTCAGGAAATGTGTGTGTGTTCAGGCTCCTGTATTGATTTTGGTATGACAGTAGATGGTGCTGTGGTTTCCTGTCCACTTCAACCACAAAAGAACCTTTTAAATGTTTTTTCATTTAAGTATATATATATATATATATATATATATATATGAATATATATGTTCTGTATTCTTATAATCTGAAGCTTCAGAAGAAAAGTGTTTACCTTCCACTGACATAAATGTTGTGAATTTTCATTATCCATCTTCAAAGTGCAAACAACTTTACTGCTTTTGCTTCACACATAGTGGACGTAGACGTATGAATATTATCACGTTATTTTATGCACACCTTGTTGCAAATCCATAACCGTAATAAGACATGGAAAACTGTCTCATCTCTGCGTTTAATGCAGCGTTTGGGAAAGGCCGCCCACTCAAGCGTATTTCTGAGAGATTGATAAATGGTGGAATCTGAACGTGGTGTTGGAGGGGAATGCAGATATTAAAAATTTGGTCAAGAATCTAATTAGCCGGCAGTAATTAAACAGTCTAGCTGAGGGTCATTAATCTCTCGCGTGGACCTTTGATGTTTTGCATACTGTCCCACCATCATTAATAAAATTCATAATGCGTTCCTTTGTGTTGTTTTATCATCGTTGTTTTTTTTGTAAGCGCACAGAGCAAGTGTCAACACATCACACGAGTTCGCCGCAGCTCATTTACTCTCTGCCCAATAACTAGCCCACACTGCAACCTCTGCACGAACCGCCGCGCTGCACGTGTGTGTGTGTGTGTGTGTGTGCGGACAAGGCCTGTCAGCAAATGCAAGGGGAGAAAACACAATGTTGTGTGGCCATTGTGTCCCAGTAATTACATTTCTTACAATCAGTCTATCGCAAATCAGTCATGCTGTAAATATTAGAGAGATGTGTGTGTGAGTGCAAAGACAGCAAAGTAATTTCTAGCATCATCATCCTCATGTCTTGATCTGAATAACACCACTGATACCTCCACTTCACACTTTTTAATGGCCACTCTACGATTACCGCGGTATGCGTGTGTGTGTGTGAGTGAAGGCTGCATTAATTTACTGTTATCTTAATGAGCTGTGCTGTAATATGTACATGCACCGGTGTAAGTGCTCAACTGAAGAGATACTGTACCGTACTGTCTCTGAGCTTAATGGTTTAATATATCGTCTCCTGTATTAAGGGCTAATTGTCATGTTTAACACTACACATTAAAATCACTGCTGGCTCCTGATGGCTACTGACAACACATCAATGCAAAACTGTGTGAGAGAGTTTCTATCAGTGCTGAGGTACACAAAATACTCAACTATATGATATATAAGCTTGAGTCTGCAGTCTTGATTCTGCATGGACTATTAAAGTATTTAGCATTTTATTTGAGACCCATAAATGCTTTCAATAGTTGCAAAACATTCTTTTCCAGCTCGCAAAATGATTATGGTGTCTCAGCAGTGTTGTTTGTGTGCCATAAATAATACAGGGATGTTCAGGAAACCCCTCTGAATGAATTCAGACTCGTGCAATGAGTTGTTGGTCCATTCTATGTGTACTGTGCACATAAATTTGTTTTTTATTTCATGCCAATTTTCGTATAGGTAAAAATTTCCTTTGAAAATACCACCTCAGAGCCAAAGTATCAGGGCTGAACATCCAGAATAGTGCCTTAGCTTATATTCAGATTCTAAAACACTTTTACATAAATTGAGCAGACCCCTAAATCCTGAATCTACAGTCATATAATTTTTTGGCACTTAATAAGTGCTAACATATCCTAATATCCACAATCGGCCAAATCAAGTTGTAAGAAATCAAACCAGCCAATCAAAATTCAACAGGCAACAGTTTGCACTGTAAGATGCTGATCAATAGATTCTTTGGCTGTAGCCCATAATAACCTACTGAGCTGTAGGCTATACTGGGAGATCAAACTTGTGGTACTCTTGGACACCCGCACAATCTGAGAGTACGTGCCAACTTTAATCAATTTGCAATTCTAGGGGGTGCTAAAACTTTAGAAATTCTCAAAGTGGTGCAATTGAGAAGGATGGAAAGAAATGTATCACCAAACAAATGCATCCTCCGTGTTTTAATTTTGCAGTGTTATTTTCTTATTTTGCTTATTTGTTATCCTCTGCCATCTGCTTGGAATCAAAAGAATGATTGGCTGCTATTTATTCATTAATTATTTCACCAATTTTCTGTTTTATATATATATATATATATATATACAGTATTTAAGGTAATGTATGGTGGGATGTATGGTGAAACCAGCCTAAATCAAACTGATATCAGACACTCTGTGCTGCATTGGTTGATGAATAGCTGTTAATGACATTAGGTGATTAGTAAATGGTGAGTGTTATTAGATGAATAGCAGCCTGTAATGATGACAGACTGGATTATCTAGATCAGAAAGGATGATTCTGAGTGACATAAATGAATAAATGTTCAGCACCAAATGGTGAATAAATACATTGGTGCTGTCAGAACCTTATGCTTAGAAACATTAACAGTGTTTACTTCTAAACACTGAACTGTTTATCAGTTATTAATTATATGTTGCTGGTCATTTAAGTCATGGTCATGGCCAAAGCACATTACACACTTAATTAATAGTTCACCCAAAAATTAAAATGCACTTACCCTCAGGCAGCTTTTGTCTTCTCCAGATGTTAACTGATGAACTGGAGTGGTGTGGATTATTTTGTAGTTTTTACCAGCTCTTTGGACTCTCATTCTGATGGCACCCATTCACTGCAGAGAATCCATTCGCGAGGAAGTGACAGAATGTGGCATTTCTCCAAATCTGATAAAGCAAGCAAGCTCATTTACATCTCAGAATGGCCTGAAGGTCATAAGAGTAATTTTTATTTTATTTTAGTTTTTCGGCAAGTAATTTTTTAGGGTGAAGTATTCTTTCCCTGGACTTTCAACATTCAAATATTGGTCCACCTAATTAGCAGGTTTCTGGCAGGTAATAAGGAAGATTTGAACCTAAATCCTACTCTAAAAATATGTCACAAAATTTGCATAATTCTACTTTCAACTACTTTCTTCTAAGAATTTATTATTATTATTTTAATTGTAAAAAAAAAAAATCTTGGTTATGTGAATGTTAGAGAAAACTTAAAGGAATGTTTCACTTCAACATTTTGCAAACATTATAGGAACGTTAGCATTATCAAAAACCAGATATTAGGGGAAAAAAAATGTTTATTACTTTGAGAGAATTTGGTTATAGCTTATAAAATACTGAAAATTTTTAAATATTATACTAGTTCCTTAATAATTGAAATAATTAATTTCATTTAAATAATTAGAATACTCAATAAAAAACACCTTTGACAATCTATCACACATACTGTTCATTGGGTGCATTTTATATTTTATTCTCCACATTTCAGTAATTGGAATTACCACTGAACTCTGGTTTTCTGTAAAACTCAAATCTCTACCGCATTATAACAGCAAATCGAGTCATAAACACCCCATTTATTCTCAATATTTTCAGAATACTGCACCATAGCAGCCCTCTCCGATAAGAGACACGGACTGAAGATGTTGTGAATAGGGTCTGAACCCAAACTCACACGCGTGTGAATCTGTCACGGGCCGCAGTGTAAAGAGCTTTAGGCTGCTATTGAATCAGAGAGAGAGCGGCTGCTCGGACAGCACCGATAAACCAGCCTCTGAAAAACATCATTATACTCATGTTCCTCTGATTTTAGCATGTGAATGGGGAATCAGGTCGGTTAGGAGACGGAGGCCAACAAAACACAGCCTAACAGGCCTTAAACAGAATGAGCGGCTGTGTGAGAGCAGAATTACAGAGTCTCAAACCCATTTTACACTGGAATGAGGATTACAGTGTCTGCTTTCACCAAGAAAATGCCATGTGAAGATACGGTATAACACATGAGAAACCACAGCAGTGCTGGAGAGGGATTTCTTATTTCAATTTTACAGTTTCATGCATTTTAATTATATTTTCTCACATTCAAATTGAAATTGTAATTTAAAATAATTTAAATTAGTTCTCTTTTTAATTTGACATTTATTTTTAATTCAAAATGAGCAATCACTGATGCTTTAGAAGGAAAAGCCATTTTCACAAGTTGATATGATTCTTAAAAAGTCTATAACAAACTTTGGTTAAAAAGTTGGCAATTGATTGATAAAGTTGATTGGCAATGGTAGTGTAAAAAACACCTTCTTAACCCTGTCAAAATCAGCTCTGTTTTCATCAAGCCATTCTAGTCCATGTTGCTTTAAATGCTAATGAGCTCTGCTGACTCCGCCCCTCTCATCCGTGGAGTAATGAACAGACTGTAAACATCAGTGAGAAACTGGCTAACTAGCACATTATTAGGCAAGGTGATTTGCAGAGATTGATTTAAAAAAAAAAAACTTATACATACTTCTTCTGTAGATGCAGCTAGATCAGGAATGATTTGCGCGAACATAGACGCATTTATGTAGATCGGGGGTCGGGCATTCAGTGCATCTGTGTAGATTGAGAATGATGCAAAATGTAATTATATAATCACTTAGCTCTTTATATAAAGTTCTATATATAAGTATGTCCAACTGCATATACTGCACATAAACTCACATAATATTCACTATATAGAAAATTTGACTGCCTAATTGCTTGCATTGTCATAAAATGTAACAATAATCGACCAGCTCTTGATATAAAGTTCTATATATATAAGTATGTCAAACTTTATCTGCCTATAAACTCAGGTAATATTCACTGTATAGAACATCTCTACTTACTGTTTGCATTGTTATATTATATAACTATACTATCACCCAGAAATGTCACTATAAGACATAAAGATATTAAGACATTATAAACATTAACATCTTGATTGTTTGTAAAGCTGTATATATATAAATAAACCTGACTCGAACAAATGAGAGAAAATCTATTAGGCGTTAGTTGATTTATCATAAAAACCTGAAAGCAGAAAACTGATCTGACACCTCCAGTTTCACTAATATCCTTCTTCATATCACCATATTGTTGCATGGCAGTGTGTTTTGGGTCTGATTACGTGTGCATCGGGTACGGGAGGGGTTTCGCTTTGGTTTTCTCCATGAATTCCTGGTGTCACAGAGTCTCTGCACCTTCAGCCTCATGATCACCGCTGCCAATATTTCCGCTCTCAAATTCATTAGCATTGGGTGATTAGCAGAATATTTTGGCCTCAAATATGAATCCAAACTTATTACATATTTAATCCAATCAGCGGCTCTGATAGATTCTGCTCTAAGCAGCCATTACATGCCTGATTTCATGTGACTGAAAAGCTAAACTTGGTCAAGGGGCTTGTAACACGCCACATGTTTGAGCCGTACACGAGCCAAAACGACACTTAGAGGGTGTTTCGGAAAGAAACAGACAAAGAAAGCGGTGTAACGAGGGTAACGTTCAGACGACTGCGGTGTCAGACAGCCTGTGTTTGTTCTAATAGGATTTGGGGAAGGTTTAGCGTTAAGGTCTGCAGCGGGCCGCCGGGAATCAATGCTTTTAAAGAGAAGCTTTAGACCTCTTGAAAGAGCTCAGCCCTGGAGGTAACAGAGAGCAAACGACCCCTGTGTGGGCCAGAGTGGGATGTTTTCCTGGGAGCCCAGGGGCCCGGGGCCGCACCTACCTACAGGAGCATGTGATTGGCTGCTCGTGATCCAAACATGACAGTCAGAGCCGAATATATTTGCATAGATACAGCGCAAGAGATCTGCGGGCGACTCTTACGGCCTGACTTCTGTCTGTCTGTGTCTGGACCGGCGCTGACCACAGCTGTGCATCTCACAGACCCTCCAAACACAAACATATACTTCATTACACTGCATACATTTCGTCAGGTGCTGCTCAGGGTTTGGGTGCATTGAGGGTGCTTGGTCCTTTCATTGAAATATTAGCCTATTTCATTTTTTAAAGTAAAGAAAATACAAAGATCCAAGCAAAACTTATCAGTCAACAGCAGTTTTGAGTCTGATTGATAATAACTCCATTGTTTTATTGCGATTTATATTTACATTTATGCTAGGTTGACACACACACACTATAGGCATATAAAAAAATGCCATGACTTTAGTGCCATGATCTTCAATTTGAGTTATTGTAATACTTGTAATACTGTACTATAGTAAGTACAGCATGAAGTATGATGTATTTGTGTTTTAAAGTTTGGAAGTACCTGCAGTGGGTTTGCAAGCTAATGAATTATGAATATAAGCTAATATTATCAAGCAAAAAATAAAATAAGGATTAGTACTAGTAATTAAATAATAGAATATGTGTTGTTAAATGATTGTTTCCATATTATAAGCAGATGCTTACTGTATAACTACAAGCTTAATTCCATGTACTGTTGTGACTGAAAATGTATCAGACAGCAATTCATAATGCAATACAAAAAGTCTTGCATTCTCAGCAGTACCATAGGGGGCGCCATAACATCTGCAGCTTGTTTTCTGTTTCAGCTCAGAGTGAAACTTGCTGGACAAGATAATTAAAGTTAGTTGAACATATTTTATATCTGGCTACCAGAACACAGACATCTGAAGGTAACTCTATCGCCCCCTTGAGTACAGTATTAATGAAGCATTGACTGCGCAGTCACGGCCTAAAATTGAAATGAACAACTCGCAGCTAATAATGTTTACATGACACCTGGCTCAGTCTGAGCAAACTGACGAGTGTGACTCAACTCACGATAAACACGTCAAGATCACTTTCATGTAAATGACACCCTTTGCTGCTGAGACTGCGCCAAGTCTGAGGCCTGAACCAAGCGTCCGCGTCCCACATGGACTCAGAGTCAGTGGTTTACAGCAGCCTTTCAAAGATGGCCTTTTGTGTACAGCTCTCCTCATTTTTCAAAAGACTTCCAATTACTTGCTTTCCCAGCGCAGTGTAAATATTTTGTAAGGCAGTCGGTTAGAGCCAGCGCCCGAAGCCAAGACCTTTTAATTTGATACAATGCACTTTATTAAAAGACAGAGGGGCGCGTTTGCGGACTCTCTCTCAGAGCGCCACAAAGACCTCGACGCCACCGATTGTCACGAGGCCCTTCTGAGAGAGCGAGAGCCTTGTTTATCAATTACTGCGAGATCAGAGCGGTTCTGAAGAGCCGCCGCGTGATTTATCTTCCCTTCAAAGCGTCTTCTGTTCCGTCTCGCAGCGAAGTAAGGAAAGGTTTATGTAAACAGATGCAGAAACAGGCCGAGGTTCAGGAGCTCGTTCTCTTCCCGGTCGCTGTTGTCTTCTCCAGCCCTCTGGGCTTGTGTACTCTCTGAATAAGTCTGTGTTTTGACAAACCAAGGTGAAACCGTGTAACGATGCGTTCTGAGTTCTGGTTCTCTTTCTCTCTGTGTGTGTCAGCGAAGGTTTGATGTGCTCAGCCTCGTCCTGGATAATGGTCTACCAGGGGACCGTTGTCATCGCTGTCAATAGAGCGGCCAGAGGGATACATGCGCCTCTACCTTTGTAGCTACTGTTCCCTCTTCTGCTGTCTTTCTTCGCTCGCTCTTTCATTCTGGTTCTCGTGTCGTTTGTATCCGTGTCAGGCAGGTCACTTTATTTCGCTGTGATGTGTCCTGATAACAGCGGCGTGTGTAATCAAAATATTCTGACAGATTCTCTCTCTTTCTGAACTCTCTCTGTGTGTGTGTGTGTGTGTGTGTGGGCTCCAATCTCTCTGGCCTGTTTTTTTCTCTTCTTCATTTATATCTCCTCAATGTCAAACGAAGCCTTGAAGAGGACTGATCTTTTTTCATGTATACGCTTTAACTAGATTCTGTGTCTTTGATATAATTACGCTCCTGAGGGTTGAAGCGGACCCTGTTTGTGCTTCTCGCCGCTTTGTAGAGCGATCAGAACTTTTCACGTGTCAAAAGCTCTTTCAAGCTTCACGGCACCTTGCTTAGAGACATGAAACACTGCAAAAACAAAATCCATATAAAACAGCAGAACACAAAGTCCAACTGGAGCAAAGAGAGACAAGAAAAAACTTCATTAGCTTTATGTTACGCTTTGGAGAGAAACGCAGAGATAAACATTCTGTCTACATATCTATCTATTTATTGTTCTATCTATGTATCTATCTATCCTTCTATCTATCTATCTATCCATCCAACCGTCCGTCTGTCCGTCCGTCTATCTATCTATCTATCTATCTATCTATCTATCTATCTATCTATCTATCTATCCAACCGTCCGTCCTTCCAGCCATCCATCCATCCATCTCTCTATTTATCTATCTATCTATCCATCCATCCAACCGTCCGTCCTTCCAGCCATCCAGCCATCCATCCATCCATCTCTCTATTTATCTATCTATCTATCCATCCATCCAACCGTCCGTCCGTCCGTCCGTCTATCTATCTATCTATCTATCTATCCATCCATCCATCCATCCATCCATCTGTCCATCCATCTGTCCATCTATCCACATTTGGACTAATAAACTATAGTATTTGGCAGAATTATTATGATAATTAATACTAATAAAAGTAATTTATTGAGCATGAATGTATTTTATCATGTTGATGTTGTTTAATAATGGCAGTAGGTCACTTGTTTTGCAGTGATTTTAACATGTTTATGGGATGTTCTCCGTCACAACGCAAAGTGGATTAAAATGACTGTAAAATCACTGTAACGTCTGAAACACAAACAGCCTTCAGGCTCATTCAGCACACGCTCTCGCTCCACAAGTCATCAGATTTAATGAACTGCTCTGAAAATGAAATGAGTTTTTTTCTTCTCTTCAGGTATAGCTGGAGGCAGAGTCTTTCTCAGTTACAGGTGTAAGAGATGAAATGAGCAGGTGCAATGACATTACACACACACAGGAATCAATTACAGGAGCCACATCAAACCTTTTAGAGATAATTAAAGGTGTTTCTGAAGGGGATTTTCAGCAGTTCTGGTAATTTATTCATTTAAACTGTATATTACGGCAGTGTGTTCTCATTCATGTTCACAGTTCGGTATGTGTACATAAAATGTACATAATGTACAATAAAAATATACTGACAGCTAATACACTTTACATTTATTTATTTGTACAAGCAACCATATAAGTATAAGTTGCTGACTCATAAAAACTGTCATCTGAGACCTTTTTAAAGGCAAACGTATTTAAAATTAAAATCAAGATGTGACTGAAAGCTTTAAACTATTTGAATGGAAGGCAGATTTAGCAAATTTTAAAATGATAATTGTAAATAAATAAATCAATGTTACTCCACAAAGTACACTGGAAAGAAATGGTGTACAATTTTCTTTTTAAGTAACACATTAAATTAAATGTGAAATTTTGAAGTAAGACTGAAACGTTCTATTCTTTCTGTACTACAATAATCTTTAAAAACAAATATTTGATTTTATATTTCAAAATAAAAAAATCACAGTTGATGATTAATTAGACTTTTTACAGACTAGTTTTACAGTTGTTTTATGTTATTTAATGTTAGTATGAAATCAATCACATAATAGAAAGTTGATCTATTAATTTTTGTTTCTGTGAACCTCAAGGGGATTCTATTAAATGTGTGTTTTTAAAGTTGCACATCAGCTAATTGGTTAACGTTTTAGACATCAATATTATTGTCTAAGCTGGGTGGAGGGTAGGGGAGCACTTAATGTTTGAATACCTACTAAAATCACATTGGTCATGTTAAAAAATAAATAAATATAAAGAATGAATGAAAGCTCTTTTAACATCCTTCTCTTCTTTTGTTGGCTGAACGTTGCGAGCTGTATTTATGGTCCATTTGAAGGAGGGGTGAGGAATGGAAAACACTGAAATGTGAATGTAGGTGACAGACGCCCGTGGCCGCGGTGGCACTAATAGCACGATGGCAGCCTGCTAATAGAGCTAAAATGTGACGTATTCACTTTAACTGAAACCTTGCTGTCAGATTAGCCGTGACTCCACACAACCTCCTCTATTAATGTGACACTCGCAACTAATGCATTCCTGTGGAGGAGAAGATAAAGGCTGAGGAACAGAGCGATTGTTTGTGTGAGAGAAATGGAGCGTTCGCTGAGCTGAGCCGTATCACGCTAACCTGTTTGTGGAAATCAGCTCTGCGTGGCTTTTGTTGGCTTTTATTTATGTGAAATCACACGGCCGTGAGTGTGTCATTGAGAGAGAGGCTTGTCTTTGTTCCTCGCATCTTAAAGTCTCTGTGTAAATGCATTTGCACACATACACACATGCTCAGAAATTGCTCTGAGTAGCTGCTTTGAAGTTGCATGCATGGAAACACACACAGTTATTTCTACAGTCTTATTGCAAGAGTTGCTACCAACAACAACAATGAAAAAAGCAGAGTGAAAGTCTGTCTTGAATAGTCACTTGGTTCAGTGTGTGTGTGTGTGATGGCTGATAAAATGCTGGAAAGCGGCAATGTGTGAGTGCAGATCTGACTGTAAGGCTCTGGGGAGCCTGGAGTCGAGAAGAGAAACTCTTTGTCCAGTTGTGTCCCTCACAGGTAAATGTTTGTGAGGTCTGATTAGAAATTGTTCAGTCTGATTCCAGCACTGCTTGTGTCTGATCGCTCTCAAAGCTCCAGCACAGTCGAGAAAAACTCTGTCGATAATACACACACATGCATGCTGCACTTTTACACAATCAGATGCAGAAATGTACAAGATCAGTTCAACTTTGAAAAGCAAAACATTTGATTTCTGTTGGGTGAAAACTGATCAGGGAAATTAGATGTTTTTGACTTTTTAATTCAGTTCAATTAAATTCACATGCATTTATACAGCGCTTTTCACAATGCATGTCGTTTCAAAGCAGCTTTGCAGAAAATTCATGTTTCTACATATTTTAAGGCTTTTGATGCTTTTTGATAAACCTGAAAAAAATGATCAGATTCTCAGATGGATTTGGTTTATAGAAAAAAAAATCTGATGAAAAGCCATTAATGAGCCTCATTCATGAAAGTTTTGTAAATGTATGAGTCAAAGCCGAGTAATTTGTGCATAAAATGGACCTTCTGCAGATGCTTCATAAACATCTGATAAATGTGTATATATTAATAAATTCCAGTGTTAATAGGGTACTCTTATAATGTGTACTCTTATTCATAATTAGCATAATCCCGTCCTTGAATTAGACTATGTAAAAATCTGATCCTTAACGTACTTGTTCATATGAAGGCGTTTTCTGTATTGTGTTTTCACAGGTTTTTAACCCGTATTTTACTCTTTGCATTGTGTCATGTTTCAGGGTTAAAGGAGATGAGTTTCTGAGCTCATCAGATAATGTCAGTAAAATATTACAAGCACCTTATTTGTTTTTTCCAGGATTTGTTTTTCTAACAGCATTTACTTGAGTCCTGTGTGATCTTCTCAGGTTTGTCTCCAGTAATTTGCATAAATGCAAAAGAGACTAATTGGCCATATGCTAACAAAAATGATTCAATTAAAGTGTTAAGCTTGCAGACAAACACTAGTGGTGCTCAGAATAATACTTGTGAGTAACTGTATAAAATAAAATAACATGGATATATACAGTACTGTGCAAAAGTCTTAGGCCACTAGTATTTTCAGCAACAAAAAATGGTTTTAAGTCAGTTATTTATCTTTTGTGGTAAGCGTGTCAGTTGGAAATATCAGTTTACACTTCCAAACATTATTTTTGTCACAGAACAAACTGAGACAGACGAACTGTGGCAACGTCCCCAAGATGCTTCAAAAAAACCTACCTGGAAAGCTTTAGTACTGTTCAAAGTTTTAGACACTCGTGTAAAAATGCTGTAAAATGAGGATGATTTCAAATATAATGTCATAAAAATAAATAATCAAATAAATATTTGGTATTACAGCTTTTGGTAAAACAGCTTCTGTTCTGAGGTACACTTGCCCAGAGTTTTTCA
>JAUMHE010000051.1:483965-495201 GCA_032359235.1 Enteromius mattozi
GATTTCACAGAAGTGTGACTGACTTGGAGTTACATTGTGTTGTTTAAGTGTTCCCTTTATTTTTTTGAGCAGTGTACATTTCTAAAATATTCAGGCACATATTACATTATTTCCTGAGTGTGTTTGTGTGTGCATATTATATGACTATGTTAAGGCCCCTATTTTTTTAGAATTTGTTGTAACCAGTAGTGTTAGGAGAAGTAAAGGAGGTCATTATATCGCAGCTCGACAAAGTGAGGCACGCGTCTGCGAGCAAGTGTGAGATCTGCTCAGGTGAACTCCTCCGAGGCTCAGGTGCTTCATCTCAACCTGAGAAAGAGATGTGCTGCATATTTCAGCAGAGAAATGACACTCGGCACAGAGATAATTAAATTTCCACTCATCCCAACCACCTTTCCAGCCTTTATGGAGATTAATTACGTTCACCGTACACATATACACACACACTGGCATTCTTTAATACACACACACACACGGTGATAGCAGACATTACACTTGACTGGCTCCATGACCACAAACACAAAGAGGCTCGTCTCTCTGATTCTTATCACACATGTTACTTATTCATTAATTTCAGGAGTTTATCAAGCATAAAGCTCACTGTGAGACTAACAGCACCAGGCCAGAGATAAGAGACATTGTACCTTCAGGTGATATTTAGACACAGACCGCAGCTTCATCACGTGTATTGAGGAATATTAAAAGCCTCGTACACCATCCGCCAGAAATAAAGCTAAAGCTCCAGCAGACTAACACAGGTCAGAGCTGCTGCTTTGGTTTAATGTGCCTTGTCGTGTTAAACACATGCAGTTGACTAAAAAAACACTCACTAACTTCATCCACCACGGGTTAGACAGTCCAGTCAATGCTGCTGAACACAAAAGAAGATACTATGAGGAATGCTAACAAAACTAATCCATATCAGTCCAGTGGTTTTCTCCAAGCCTTGGATAATAGCTATGATCACGTCATGATGGTTTAAGTATATTCGATGTGCTCTGCATGTGTGTGTTTAGTGTTTATATGTGAATAAAAGCCTAAATTAAAACAGTGGAGGAACAGAAACTTCTCAAGTTTCATTAGAAATATATTTTGTGCATGTGTGTGTGTGTGTGTTTCAAAGAAGAAAGAAAGTTTTGTTTTTTTTATTTTAAATGAACCATTCTTTAAGTGTTGGCCAGAAGATAAAAACGTAGAATATAAGTAGTTATTATACAACTCAATCCACTCCTAAAATCCATTCAGGTAATGGAAATCAAATTGATATCATATTAAATATACAGGGAAATCAACAATTGGGTTTCAAGAATTTTTACTCACTGACAAAATAAATAAATAAACAAAATTACAAAGACCCTAACCCTAAAAGTAATACATTGAGTTAAAGATTATTTTCTTGTAAAACTCCAATAATATTGAATTTTTTGTTTGTTTTTTAAACTGCACAAATGAAATGGTAATAAAATCAATAATAATAATAATAATAATAATAATAAAAACATACATTTGGCCAACAGTCATTGACTTCCATTGTATTGTCAAAGGCTACCAGCAACTATTTGATTCCCAATGGGTTTCAAAATATGTTTTGTGTTTCGTGTAATAGAAAAAAAGAAATGATGCGAGTTTGGAAACAAAACTTGAAAACAAGTTACTTGTCAACCAGTAATGAGAACGCCCACTAGAGACCTCATCGCCAGCCCCTGGCCACATGCAGCGACAAAAATTACTGATAGTGTGCTAGTGTACCAAGTTCAGCCAAGAAATATCCCTACAGGGTTATTCTACTTACTAAAGCTCTACCATCTTATAATGCTAAATTAGCACAACATCATATTTTAATGCTGTAAAAATACTATGGCGATTCTATTCCCAAGGTGTCCCGAGAGAGATGATAATATACAATAATATATTGAATTTGATAGGCGTCTCTCACATTCTCCCACAGAAACATTAAAGCAGTGTAGATTAGTGTACAATGTTGTATTATAATTTTACTCTATTTAGTGTCCTTTTCATTAATTTAACATATTTATATCGGGGACATCAAAGTTATTTGACATATTGAGTAGTTACTTTCCTTAGTAATTAGTTCATTTTATAATGATGTAACTCAGTTACTATTTGTGAGAAGTAACTAGTAACTATAGCTAATTACTTATTAAAAGTAATGTGGCCAACATTGCACACCTCACTTTTTTAGAACGATGAGCTTTGTACAAATCGACCCGTTTCAGGAGGCGGGGCTTAGAGGAGAAACAATAATGTACAGTATGTGGAAAATAATGTGTTTTTAAGCTTAAACTGCATAAACACATTGCGTTACACTAAACACACAACATAACGTTCTTTTTTGCAACATCACCTGACTTGTTTAACATCTGAAGAACCTTTCAAAAGATTACAAAAACGCTTTGACTAAATGGTTCTTTGTGGAACCAAGAATGGTTCTTTTATAGGATCGCTGTGAAGAACCTTTTAAGCATCTTTATTTTTAATAGTATTTCTTACCATGAGGATGAAAACATATAAACCAATCCAGCACCCTTTTTGTATTGACATTGCTATTCTCAATTCTTTTAAACTAAAACGCTCTGCTATCACTCACACATCGAGCACAACGAGAGGCATTCAGAGCACTCGTGCTTCACATTGTACGACAGCTGGATCTTTTATCTGCAGCAGAAAGTCCACGGACTGAAGGTACAACATCACACGAGCACAAAAGAAACGAGCTACGCTTTTGGCAGCCTGCAGGAGAGACAGAGGAGAGCAGAAAGGTAGCAATCAATATTGAAACACAGAAATTAAGCATTTAAATCACTAATTAGGGAGTAGACTGCTCTTCACACCTGTACGGCGTTAAGCTTGCCAGCATCACACATCTGTCTGTGCGCACCTGCCAAACACCTGCCTCCAGCTCAATGCTGCCTGATTACAGCGCTCTCGCTCATTACTGCCTCCGCGAGAGCGAGCGCTGATCCCAGAGCAGCTGTCTGAGGAAAGAGCACGCCGTTCACGGCCATGCGCTGATCCCGGAGCAGCGGATTCACATGGATGCCTCCTTTATGCCCCGGTTCCTGCTCTTCACTCGCACAGGCCGGAGCAGACGGATTATGTCCCGGATCACAGCTCGCTCGCTCTCTCTCTCTTGCACTTGCACCAAATTCCTCCCTGTGCGATTTGCATATGTAATTTCGGAAGCTGAAGGGGTGATAGGGGAGCGTGTCTTTCTTTTCTTCACCTCTCCACATCTTTTTTTATCCCTCACTCCCACCTGTCACCATAAAACCTCTTTCTTCACTCTCTGTTCTGCTGCCGGAGCGCGGCGCTTCATATTATGTTCAGGCGATGGAAGAAAACGTAGCTCTTCGGCGAGCGTGCGATTGAAGTCGCATCTGAACGGGAAACTTGGATGACTGTGTTCGGCGTGACGGCCAACAACATTGTAGTCTAGAAAACCAAACATACTCTAGAATACTTAACGTTTATCAAGCAGCCCTCTTCAGTTCGATAGCGCTTCCACAATGAACTCGGTTTCAAAGCATCAAACGATGCTTCTACTCTAGAAAATGAACTATAGAATGTCATCAATATTTCTACTCTAAAGGAAAAGCATTCATTAACTGTGCGATCTAGAATACTTACCATCCAACAGCAAACACCAGTTAACTATACAATACTAACTATTCATCATCTAACACCTTCTGTATTCTAAAACCATTCATCTAAACCAAAGTGGATCGCAACAAACTTCGAAAAGGGGCCGCGTTATTACTTGATTTTTTATTTATTTAATTTTATTTAATTTTTTAATTCATCCACTTAATATTAACATATTCTTGCTTTTTATGCAAGTTTTGTTTTTATTGCAGAAAAAAATAGTTATTGCAACTTCTTAAATCACAAAATCAGCAGAAACTTTAATTTATAGTTTAATATAATGATACTTCTTGCATTCTATAACATTAGCCATTCATCTGTACTCTTGAGCACAATTCTTCATCAGCTGACACCCTTGTCTTTCTAAAACGCTACAAATATAATTTTAATGAAAACTTTAATAAAACAGCCTTTCTGCAAATATTACATGTTGCATTATAGCTGTACAATTTACTTATTTCAAATGTTATTTTTCTAAATAGAAAATCTTACATTCAATGAAAAATTTTTCTAAAAAATAATGATAGTAATAATAAAAACAATTATTCTGTTGTGAGACCACTGAAAATAAAAAAAAAAAAGTCCTTGTTGCTGATCCCTGACTTCTGTGCTCTAGAATGGCTTTCATTAAAGGAATAGTTCGCATAAAAATAAAAATTATGTCATCACTTACTCTCCCTATTTTGGGTCACCATCGACTCCCATAGTAGGAAAAAAAATTACTATGGTAGTCAATGGTGACCCAAAATAGCCTGGTTACAAACTTTCTTCATAATATCTTACTTTGTGTTCGGCAGAACGGAGAAATTCATACAGGTTTGGAACTACTTGAGGGTGAAAATTTAAAATTTTGGGTGAACAATTCCTTTAAGCAACATCTTTTCAGTCCAAAGTTCATCATTCAGCTTCACTGTGAAACAGAGACCGTCCATCATTCAGCACTACTAGACTCTAGTCTAGAACACCAATCAGTAGCACCTGTGCGCTTAACAATTCATAAAGCAATGTAAGTGCACTCTAGAACACAGTTCATTACTCCCAGTTGTCTAGAACAATGCCACAGATGCTCTGGAACATGCTAAACCTCTGGATCTACAACACCATTCAGGATTCATTTTACTGTAGCTTTATACAAACACAATAATGAGCCAGAACTGAGAGACTGCTTGTGTGTGTGTGTGTGTGTGTGTGTGTGAGAGAGAGAGAGAGAGAGGGAGAGAGAGAGAGACCTATATAAAGAGAGGTTGAGTCGTGTATGGGAGGCTTAGAGGAAGTCACCCTCCTCCTCCTCCTCCTCCTCCTCCTCCTCCTCCTCCCACAATCTAATAGGATCATTCTCATTCTGCTGGAGCTGTTCAGCAGTTACCGGATCACCATCTGTGTGTGTGTAAACCTGAGTCATTCGAGAGCTCCGCTCGGCAAGGTACAGCAGCTCCTCTAATGACTCTTAATCTTTTCTTTAATTAAATCGTGCAGCCAACCTGAAAAATCTATCTTAATGCAAATGAGCAGGGCCCTTTTTGGCATTTGCTCACCGTAATGCACTAATAAGGTTAATTTAATAAAAATCTGTTCCAGTTTTTCTTTAATTGTATGTTTTCTTGATCTATTTTGCGTTTGTTTGCGCTCATGTTTGAGGTGATCTGCGTGATCCCGTGACGTGCCGCTGCCGATATTTCAGGCTGAGGCCTTTTTAAACAGTTTTCATTACGGAGGAGAAAGCGCAGGTCTCTGTAGAGCTCGTTTGTGCGGCCGGGCGCTGTAACCTGTGGAAACAGATCTGAGACCTTCGCTGTCTGCCCTGCTCATTACAGACCACTTTCCCCACAGCGCCACAACATTACACCTTATATAAATATGACTAATGCTTTGTTTATTTCATATCACGTTCATGAATAATTTAATGTTATCTTGGCTAAGGTGTGAACTAATATGAAAGCCCTGAATTATTAATTTAATACTTGTCGTAGCAGGTGATGTCTAATCTGTACAGCAAACAAGCGCTTCCCCGTGAATTCCCAGCATGCACGGCAGGTCGTTGCTCATCTGACGGCCGGCCTGGAGGTTTATAATGAGTCTTACAGGTTCTCATATTGATCTGAAAAAAATGAGATGAATCCATGGCTGGTTAGCATGGGTCATTAAGCCCCTACTGGTTGATGGTGTAACTGCAGCGACTGACTGCAAAGAGCTTCTTTCTCCACTGATGATGAATTAAAAGTAGTCAAGCATTCTGATTCATTAAAGTGCAAATATTTCATTATATTATAAAGCATTTATGGATGTAGTGATTGGAGCCATGCACTCATCAAGGAGTCATGTACCAGCCAGGCAACTGCCATTGACATCAAAATACACAAAATACGCAAATACAGAAAGATTTGTGAGCTTATTGAAGCACTTTAAAACCTGATTTGTATCTTCGTGACATATGCACTTGCAAACATCTGCCAAGAAAGCAATGCTAATGTCATTGTAAACACATGCCACACACAGCTAGAAGACTTTCGATGATGTTGGGAAAGAGAATTGAAAGAGAAGCCCATGAGCATCTGATTGGATGTTTCAGTGCTAATTAAATTCTGGTTGCCATCTCATCAAAGTCTCGCTGTAGAGTTCAACTTTCTCACTGCAAGGTTTTATGCCAAAATAAGGCCCAGAAAACGCCCATCATGTCCTGATTCCGAGCGTTTCTGGGAAGAGGTGAGATCGTAACTCGAGCCGGTGGGCTTGTCAGGTGGAAATGTGTTGAGGTACAAGCGCTGGATTCTGAGCAGGGTGTGATACAGAAGATCCGGAGACTCTCCCGGCTGAGACAGAGCGTCAGTGCCCTCATGGGCGGCTTCTGTAGACTTTCTGTAGAGTCAGAAGGCCTCTGTAGACAGCAGCATCCTCAGGAGAGCGTTCAGCCCAGCAGAGCTCTAACGCTCCTCTGAAGAGGGAACTAACTCTGGTGTTTTCCCCCGGACCCAGAATGCCCAACCTCTTCACACTTCCCCTGCCGTCGGATCTCAGACCCACGGGAGAAGCTAGTGCGCACTTTAAACTCCTACTTTTGTCACGTAATTGTCAGTGAATGAAAGTTATTGATATTGTAAAAATATAGCTGCATTAAATGCTTGCAATTCTGACAATTAAAAACTCAGATAATTATGAATTGGTGTACAGGTAGAGTAGCAAAGGGGCAAATATCCAAAAATGTTTTCAAAAATGTCCAAAAGTTTCCAAAACAACCTGGAACGCTTCCAAAATTTGTTGGAAATTTTTCAGCTGTTTGCAACCAAGACACCTATTCACTCCCATTACAAGTTTATGAGGGATCCCAACTTCAATTAGATGTGCTTATTTATACTTAAAAAGTTTTTAAAATTTTTAAAAAATGTGCATTGCATTTGTACCACAAAAGTCATGTCTACACTTTTTAACATTTCACGAATGCAGGATAAATGCCTTTATACTGGAATCACAAAGATGCAGCAGTTAATTTACACAGAGCCAAAGCCGCACTAGAGCTGGCATGCTTTAGTATGATTTTAATGTGGCACTGCATTTTATACCGAATCTGGGGGTGGTACAGAGCCTCAAAATCAAATAAAATGAAGGAACTGAATCGGAATTTCAACTGAAATTCTGAATGGCACACGACCATGCAACACACACTGACAGACACACAAACACATCCTATTCAGCAAATCTGACTGATTTTCAGTCTGGGGATACATGAATAAATGATGTAATATCATCCTCAAATTCATAACAAGAGTTATTGTCAGAAATCACACCTGCACTACTACAGAGCTGAAGAAACAGTGTCAGTATGTTGTTGCAGTTATGCTGCAGTTTTACATACAGTATGAGGTTTAGTGCAATATGCATCAGACAACATATTTAACACACACACAATGCTAGAAACAAGTTTTCCTCCTTAAATTCCAGTTGTGCATCCAATAAAGTCAGGAATCATAAACTACTAGAGATGGGATGCAGGAAAAAAATTAAAAATAAAATAAAACCACTATCTGCCATCCTGCTGTACTCAATAATCCGTAATATAATCCTGAATGGAGACTCATGTTTCTGCATTAGTCATTTCAGTCAGAGGGAATTTTAAATCTCTCTCAGACTCTGATTTATCTGTTGTAGCAAATGGCTGTTTTTCTTAATGTTATCTGTTGGTTGCAGGACAATTTGTTGTAACGGGAAATTGTGGTAGATTTATTCTTGATGTGGAGCGCTTACGGCAGACGTTCTACATCCAGATAAAGTGCATCGGTAGAGAATGGACAGACATCTAACAGACCTCTTACAGGCCCATTATCAAACACTTCTGATTTGTTCACATTGTTTACCCATAAATCTCTTTGACATTTCTGTTCCGTCATGAGATCAACTGTTTGAATTGTAAACCTGAATCTGATTTGCCAGTGCTTGAAAACTTACATACAGTATGAGATCTTTATATAGTAATGCCTTGGCCACCACCCAGCATACTTAAGATACCTCACAACAATGCAAAAAAATATATTTAAACCCTTGCAACCACACATTAATGTGAAAAAAAAAGAAAACACTAAAAACATCTTAGCAGCTGCATAGCAACACCCTGGCAACCATCCGATACACTCTAACAACCTCATTGTGATGCAACACTGGGGACAACTTAGCCACATCATAGCATCAAAGCACTACAATCACTACAATTGCAAATTAACAACTACATAGCAACACCCTGTCAACCACCCAGAACACTCTAGACTTCATAGCAATGTATTAAAATGCTAAAATTCCCTAGTAACTGGGTAGCAGCACCCTGGCAATATGCTAAAAAATACTAACATCAAACTAGTTTTTTGTTTGGCTGCTACAGTAATTCAAACCCCAATCATTTTCTTCAAATCTGAAAAATAGGCCTTCTGCTGCTACTGCTAATAATTCACCTCATCTGCAAGCCTGACTATTTGTGTTAAAATGTCTTCAACTGGTCATTCTTGATTCACAGTTTGTGAAACCATTATATTAAACTGACATCATTTAAAATGTTGAATGCGCGGTCTGCAAATATTACACGTAAACAGTTATCCAGGAAACGCAGGAAACTCCTAGATTAAATGTCATCGCACAGCTTTTCACAACGTTCATTTTATACCAAAAACACATCAAATTGATTTCAGAGAGAGAAAAAAAGAAGTTAAAACTTACATGGGCATCTTGTCCGCTTATATTCCTCAGCACAAACTCCGTGTTGTGGGCACTTGCTTTTGATTCAGATTCACGATTCATTTTTCAAATCTATTTGTCAGATTCACTGAAAAGAATGGACTCAAATGAGCCATTTGTTCGCGAATCGAACATCACTGTGAAAAGAAACGTCACAGTAAACTGCGCAAATTCAGAGACTGAAAAGCTAAAATTAGAGCAGTTAATCGATTTTTGCTCCAAGTGGAAGAAGTAAATTTAAATGTCCATATTATCTGATTGAACAGAATGTGAAACTTTGCCCAAGGGGATTTCTCTGTGTGTATGTGTGTGTGATTGAGAGTGTGTGTGTTAATTATCGTGTCAGTGTTTTGACCTCAATATCAAAGCTCTCTGAAGGTATGTTGAGAGGCATGGAGGATAACCAGCGGATTAAATTGGAGTCTTTACGAACAACCGGGACACATTAGTTTAAGGGTAGAATTACTTTTATGCCACAGTAAGTGCAGATTACATGAAAGAGAGAAGCTCTGTTCCAAAACCCAATGAACTGCCTATTCTGCCTAGATAGACAGCAGCCTTCTAATGCATTCTATGTAGGCAGCACATGAAGTGCAACTATACTCAGCTTACAATGCATTCCAATAGAGTTTGGTGTTAAAATGCTGCTAAGCTAAAGACACCAAGGTCCCTTTATGGCAAGTTCACTCGTGGGCCATGCTATTTTCTCTAAGTGGGCATGTCTTGTATCATCACTGGTGCCATAAATTCTTCTGAAATGACACTAAAATGCTATTTTTCTGGTTGGTCTGGTTAATAATACACACTGCCTTGGAATTTATCAGAACAAGGTAACTTAGCACTGCTATGATGGCTACATTTTGGAGCAGACTTTGTGTTGAAATTGTATCTATAATGCCTCAAAATGCCACCCAGGTAGGCAGCTGAATAGGTTTGGAGCAGAGCTAGAGAGAGAGCGTCTGTGAGCTGGGACGTGTCTTACATGTGCTTTACAGCACGCTTGATTGTAAGACCCACCAATGTGATTATTATGGTGTGTGAAGTCGTCTTGAGGATTAATGTTGTATTTTCTCAGGTTTAAAACCAGCTGTTACCTGGTTCAACCTCTTCAGCGCTGATTAAGGTCGTTTCAGAGGTGGAGCTACAAGCGTACCTGCCACTTTATAACCTTTTATAAAGCTCTTTGCCTTAATCTGCCTACACAGGCTGAGAAATTTACACATCCTCACATTACTTGGCTGTCGTCCGACATCAGCCAGTGTTCCAGGAGGTGTGTGTTCATGTGTGTGTGATTCACGACTTGTCTTCCTGAGTTTGAACTTGAAGTGCTACACAGGATGTTGAATTGGGATGATAGGAAGAGGAATTTACTGCACTGCAGTTCAAACAAATTCAACACAGTCACTCGAGAGAAATTTCATTAGTTCAACATAACAACAAAATAGGCTGGAGCGGAAATTTAATATTTTGTGTTTTAGGGTTTGTAAACTATAATCAGTTGTTTTGGTGCATTCAAGTCGTGTTGAGAAGTTTATGACTAGTATATATAGCTAAATTTATATTTATGATTATGATGTCAGGTGCATTCAGATCATTTTGGTCATACATTTATCATACAGCATCAACAAAATGATTAATAAAGAGCACATTTGCTGTGGTTTTGCTTTTTATTGTATTTATTCAATTTATGGAGGTGCTGCAAACTGAGATCAATATACATTTTCGTAATTGTAAAGTAGGCTACTATCACATTTTGTACTTAACCAATCTTATTGTAAACTAAAAAAAAAAAAAGTTTCCCACTTTTACTACAAATTTGTGCCACTGTTTATGTGCATTTAAATTGTAATTATGATATTTACTACATAACTTGAATGCACCAATTTTGAAGGTGCTGGGATAAATTAGAGCATCCTTGGATAGTAATTCTTCCGTCATGGGCCTTAAATTGAAAATCTACTACTGTTTTTGGTAACACTTTATTCGATAGTCTACTTTAGACAATCTACTAACAGTAAGTAACCTTGCAACTACATGTCAGCAAGCAGTCATTAGAGAATTAGTAGACTGCTTAATATCTTCTAACACTTTATTTTGATGAGTCCACAACATATTACATACTGACTATCAGAAACTATGCAGGTATATGTCAACTTATTCTTCTAACCCTAAACCTACCCTAACAGTCTAATCTAAGAGTTAGTAGACATGTAGTTGAGAATGAATGAGAATTAGTTGACATGTAGTTGACATGTAGTTACAAAGTTACTTATAGTTAGTATTCAATTCAATTCAATTCAAATTTATTTGTATAGCGCTTTTCATGATACATATCATTGCAAAGCAGCTTTACACC
>JAUMHE010000051.1:501876-519881 GCA_032359235.1 Enteromius mattozi
TATATACATTTCCAAAAATAAAAAATAAAAATGCAATTTAAATACAATTGAAAACATTAATAAAAACAAAAAGATACCATAAAAATACTACAAAAATTAAGACTTATAATGTAAAAATGCAATATTAAAAATATGAAAAAATGACAAAAGGACACAACAAAATGACAAAAATGTCCATTAAAATGAAAGCTCAAAATATTAAACAATGTCAAAAACACATTACAAAACTAATAATATAATATACTAATATTATAACTAATAATATAAAAATAAAAGGAAATATATTTTTATAATTAACTAAATTTTACAATTTATACTAATTCAGTGTTGTTAAATATTATAATGACTTATAATAATAAATTTAAATTGATACTGGGAATGTAAAAAAATGTACACATGAATAATAATAATAATAACAATAATAAAAACACTATACAAATGTGACATGATCACGTGTTTCTGGCCACTTTTGATGAACGTGGTTTAGGATCATGAAACGCTTGCAGCTTGTTTTCAACAACATCACCTGAGATGATTGATTATAGCAGGAGGAAATGATGCCTTATTGAATTTATTTACTGACAATTGCTCTCAATACCATAGAGAAGAGTATACCTTGTTAGGAGGATCAGCTCATTCTCACATCTCCAGCACATCAGTGTGAAGTCAGAGCCTGGTTAAAGCTCCCTGAGGTCCGGCTGCTGACCACAGACTCCTGTCAGGACGGTCCCGAGCGAAGCATCAGTGTGACAGTCTGGAGAGAGACAAGCCGAGCTCGTCTCGTTAGTCTGACGGATACCTGTGACGACTGACATAATGAATGACACTCAATGCAGATCATTTTCACACAGTCATAATTTATTCTGTTTCAGAAACCTCTTCACGTTTCTTTTTCTGTCTTTAGCTCATTTGTGAACACAAGATGACAGCGTATTTCTCAGAGGATTAGAACAATCCAGAACCCACCCCCCCCCCATATATTCACATTTAGACTTCACTCCTGACGAGTGTGAACTGTAACAAGTTCTGACTGCAGTGGTTAGGCTATTTATGTACAGTATATACTATTTTTTTGGTGTGTGTGTGTGTGTATTAAAAATACAGTCAAAAGGATTAAATATTACAATGTAAAATAACAGCTTTCTGTGTGAATCAGCATCATTACTCCTTTTGTTTTTAAGGTTTCACAGATGAATAGAAAGTTCAAAAGTGTTTACTTGAAATAGAAATCTTACGTAAATTCATAACAATCTGTGCCACATATTTTGACCAATGCATCCTTTCTGAACAAAAATACAGAGAAAAACTAAAATATAACAAAATGACTAAAATAGTTTAATTTCTACATTTTAAATTCTTTTAAAATCATTAAAAGTAATGTTTGTTTGTTTGTTTGTTTGTTTTTTAAATGAATAAATAAATACACAAATAAATAACTAAATAATTTTGACAAACCCCAAATGTCTGAATGATTTATAGTTATGTCATGATTATGATGCAGTCTTGTTCTGGTAAAGCAACATTTTTATTGGCCAGGTAAGATTATTCAGATGCATCAACCAATAATTCATGAGTCAGAGACTGATTTAGTAATTATTATTATTATTATTATTCTTCATTAAGGAAGTAGCTCATAATTTGTTGATGTATGCAGTCAGTGAAGACATGTTGTTAATGTATTGCTTTGTCTTGTGTGTTTATTTATTTATTTATTTTGGCACTTACTGTTATTTCTCATCATTCATTTCACACTAAAACTTTTTTTTTTTTCTTTCTTTTGCTGTGTCCCTGTAGATTCGGTATCAGCGCAAGAACTGAAGTACATGTTGAACATTCACTCACACAGAACAAACAATTAATACAGGAGGACTCAACAATAAACTGAATAATAATAAAACGGTGATAGATATGAAAGATGACACTGTCTGGTAAAAGAGTGCTCACAGATAAGGTAAGAGGAAAATAAAAAAGGCCCTCCAACCTCAGTGTAGCTCATTAGTCCTGGATAATTTCATGCACAAACGAGATGCCTTCCTAATGAATCATTTTTAAATATTAGCATGTCAGATGTGGATCTCTGTGGAGTGAGATTTGAATACCATCATATTTACCTGTTTTCAAAACACTTTGAATTTGCATGCATTTAAGACATGTGATTATCATCATGTATGTAAAGCATTTAATGAGAAAGAGCAAGGAAAACATTCATTATCACCCAGCTCATCGAGACCTGGCAAAGTGAAGATTGACAAATGTGTTCAGATGAAACAAGCTGTTTTCTCTGAGAAACTCAGCTAATGTCAAAATATACTCTGGCAGAAATATAGTATTATGTTGATGTGAGTGGAGAGATATTTCAGGAAACTTCTGAATACATTCTGTTTTGGGTCACTATTGACTTCCAAAGTTTTTTTTTTTTTTTTTCTTTGGGAGCCAGTGGTGACCCAATGCAGCCTGATTACAAATTGTATTTAAAATATCTTCCTTTGTGTTCAGCAGAACAAAGAAATCCATACAGGTTTGGAACTACTCGAGTCAATGATGACAGAACTTCCATTTTTGGGTGAACTACTCATTTAAGTCACTGGGGTATATTTGTAGCAATAGCATTGGGGACTTTTCATTAAAAGTAAAATTTCTGAAAAGTTTGGTTGAATATAGACACCGGATCAGTTCAGTCTGACATGTTTCTGCAGTGTCTTCCAAACGTCTGTCAATCATCCAGAGGTCCCGCCCTCTAAACGCTTGGGGCTCCGTGATTGGCGGAGTGTGTCACAATCTCGCAAGTTTCCCTGCTTTGTGTTTCCCTCAGGAATGAAGGGAAGAATCGTCCTGTCAGAGGAGTCTGAGAATGGCTGCTTTAGTGTTTAAGATTACATCACTTACACAGTGGCTCAGACTATACAGTGAAACCTGGAATAACTTACAGTGTCCTCCAAAAGTACTGGCACGGTAATGATAAAATGACTTGCTGTGTAGTCAAGACCAGGGCAGCTGCACCAAATGTGGGGCCCCTCACGACACAACACCTCATTATGGGCCCCCACTTGCCAAGGGCCCCTGTTACTCAGGTCCACTATTACCCCCTGTCCCTCAAGACATCTGCAAATATGATTGGATTAGAATAAGATGAATATGAGACAGAACTACAGAATGTCACATTTCATAATTATTAGCTACTTACATGTTTTACCAAATAAACAGGACAGCACTTGTAGTGTTCATCCCACATATTTATAGGTTTCTTGACTCCACAGCAAACTATGAAGGGCACTGTACAGAAAACGTCAGAGAGATAGGTAAGGTAAGACATTTCTTTTTTAAATAGATTTATTCATCAGGGACACCTTAAATTGATCTAAAGTGACAGTAAAAACATTTTTAGTCTTTTTTAAATGTTGCAAAAGATTTCTATCTCAAATATCTGCTGTTCTTTTGAACTTGCTATTCAACTGTGAATCCTGAAAAATAACATTTTGCACTGTTTTCACAAAAATATTCAGCAGAATATCAACATCAATAATAATTAGAAATGTTTCCTAAGCAGCAAATAAATATATTAGAATGATTTCTGAAGGATAATGTGTCACTGAACACTGGAGGAATGATGCTGAAAACACAGAAAACAGGTATTTTAAACTTTAATAATATTTAACTCTTTTTTACTGTGTTTTTGATCAAATAAATGCAGCCTCAGTGAGCAGAATATATATTTATATATATATATAGTTTTTCTCTTCTGGGAAAACAGACCAAAGTTCACTCATCCAGCACTGTGGAATTTTTTTATCCAATCAGAATATGCCCCTCCCCCTGCAGCTGACTCGCACATATCATGTCATTGTGATTTAAACAAGCCTTTGGGCTATTGAAAAAGAATGAGCCCTTTAAAAAATGAAAGTGTTTACATGAAAAATGATTTTAGGTGTGTCAGATTATGAGTGTATACAGGCTTCCGAACAGTATGCAATACTCATAATTGCACATTTTTTGCACCACAGTTATTTTGTAGCAGTAAACTCTGCTGCTAATTTGCTCAGGTCAGTATTTCAGATATCTGAAATGATGTGGACGTGTCAGTTGTCTGTCTGATGGTCTGTCTCTTTTGTTTGTGCCGTGTGTGTCTGCGTTCAGCGAGCGCCAGCGTCTGATGCCAGCAGCCGGAGCCCCTGGGCCGGGCCGGGCCGAGGACAGATGTCACCATATTGGACTGATGCACTTGACTAGATTTTATGTGGGAAGGCAATGTTAGGATAAACAGTTAGACACAAAAACACATCCCCGACAGACCACACACTCCAAAACAACTCTGCTTCTCACGCAAAGCTATCAGGTGACGTGAAGTACTGAGTCATGTGGAATACAGTTTTTTTTTACTAATAATGATTTGCTATTGTTACATGAAAAAAAGGCAGCTTGAACATCCTGCAAAACATCTCATTCGTTGTTGCACTGAAAAAAGAAGATCAAACCGATTAGAAACAACATGAAGGTGAGTAAACGATACAGTTTTAGAATTTTGAATGCGTGACCCTTCACTGTATGATACATTTATATTCTTGGAATAACTGATGGAACGGTTTCCATAGCAGCACATGGAATAACAAACCAACCTTTGTTGCATTAATGAACATTCACCAGTTTATCAGAGGCTCTGTGTGTGTGTGTGTGTGTGGTCATGTTGGCCGAGCTCCAGCCTCGTTCATCAGGCGGTTTGGAGTCTGTTTGTCTTGTGAGGTCAGAGAGGAGCAGGATGTGTGTGTTATTAACGCTCATGCTGTAGTGTGTGTTTGCCCTGCAGCTGAACGTATGCAGAGGGTTCAGTACAATCACCCATAATCCTTCACTCTCTCCTGCCCCTCATGCTCCGAGCGCCTCTCTCTTTATCAGCCGTGATATAAAACAAACATTACAGCATAAATAACAGGTCCATTATAACATTTAACAGTCATAATATAAAAGAATACAGCAGTCAATCAATCCCAAAAATGTATCGGGTGTGTTTTGGGGACTGTAAAAATTTTATTTTTATTTATTTGGCAGTAAAGACAATTATAATGTTTCAAAATATTTCTGTTTGAAATAAATGCTGTTCTTTTTTAAATTTCTGTTAATCTGAGAATCCAGAACGAAAAAAAATGTATCACGGTTTTCACAAAAATATAGTGCCGCACAACTGTTTTCAACACTGATAATAATCAGAAATGTTTCTTGAGCAGCAAATCATCATATAATAATGATTTCTGAAGATCATGTGATGCTGGAAATTCAGCTGTGCATCACAAATATTTTAATGTATTCATATAGAAAACATTTATTTTAAACTGTAACTATATTTTAGAATTTTACCCTGTATTATAAAAAATAAATAAATAAAAAAAACCCTTACAACTTCTGAATGGTTGAACTATATATGGTTGTTTGATATCCAGTGTAAATAATAATGGTCTGGTTGAGTCTGTGGGCCTCAGGGATTGTTGACTTACACATGGTTTGTCATCTGAAAGGTAAAGGAGGAGTGCAGGAGAGGTGGGAAAAGAAAAGAGCTTCAGAGACTCTCACCTCTGCGTCTCTCTGCGGAGGTCAAACGCCGGAGAGAAGCTGCTCCCAAAATCAGCCACGACAAAGTGTCTGGGATACAGCAGACCCCAGTAAATGACTCCGATGTCTAAAAGCCTGTTTGAGGGTGAAGAAGGAGAGCAGGAGATGGTGTGAAAGCAGAAGTGGAGGTGTGCGTGGCTGTGGATCCCTGGAGAAGATGCTGTGAAGATCTCGGCTCGCTTCACCTCCGACTGACTCCAGCAACCTGGTCACTTCACACACACACTCCTGAACATCCAGCCAGAAACACACTCACACACTCTCTGGAAGGTAATGGTGCGTTGATCTCTGGGGTTCAGGGTGTTGTTGAACGTCTTGCAGGTTAAATGCACACTTAAAGACTCACTTCTCAACCTGAGCAGAACCCAGAGACCAGAGAGACACGACCGGGTTCAGCACACAAACACACTCTTCTGCTCACTGTGCTCACGTCTGTGTGTGTGATTCAAAGCAGCTTCATCACAGATCGTAATGTGGTGTGTTTCAGCTGCTGTCTGTCTCATCTCTTCCACCTGGACGAGTTTGATTTACTGAGCTTTACACTTCATCGTCAGATATGACAGGATTTCCTAAAATGCCAGAGTTTGGCTTTGTTTTCTTATTGACAATCTCTCTACTGTTCTTATGCATTAAATTACTCATATTTGCCATGCTTTGACCACTCTCTGTAGATCCCAGCTTCTCACAAGCCATGATTGGTCAATCATGTAAAATGCCTGCGTGCTATTGGTCAAACTACCTGTCAGTCATTATCTTTAGTAAGAAGTAGGAAAACAAAGCCACAAATCTTTTCATTAATGAATATGTATATATATATATATATATATATATATATATACACTGTACACACACACCCACACATACACATACATTTGCATCCAAAATAAAAGTTTTTTTGTTGTTTTTTTGTATAATGTATACGTATGTGTACTGTGTATTTGTATGATGTATATATAAATACACACGCATACAATATATATATTTTGAAAATATTTACATGTATATACATGTAATATATATATATATATATTTGTAAAATAAAAATTTTGTAAAAAAACAAAAAAACAAATAAATAAACGAAATAAATATATAATAATAATAACCAATAATATGACAGCAAAAATTTTATTATCCAATTAAAAATACAAAATGTAAAAATCCAGTCAAATTAGATTAAATCAAACGATTTCCATATTCAGATTCTATCAAAAAAAGATACTTATGCTAGTATGCATATATTTCAAATTCAAGTTCTTTTTACTTGTAAATATCACTTTATGAAACTTAAATGCATTCATACTTCATGTTGACTTTATATATTTGATAATATTCTATTTTTCCAGATATAAAGGGACAAGCCACATTTATGTCTGTAGTGCTTTATACGATACAGATTGTTGAAAAGCAGCTTCACACTAATAAACATAATTGTATTAATTTTGCAAATTCTTCAAACGTGAATTTGTTCATGAAGGTTCTCGGTCTGTAATTGTAACCTCCTGTGGTGTCTTCCATCAGGTCATGTAGTCTCTGTCCAGTCAAGGTCTGTCAGGATGACAATCACCTTTTGTTTAAACGCCTTCAATTATTAAACACCTTCAGTGCCCTCAGGGGCCGCCAGATTAAAGGTTTTAGCAGAGCGACAGGGGCCAGTGCTGTTATTCCAGCATGAGCTTCTGTTCGCTCGAATAATGACTCACTCGGAGAAGCACAGAAACACAAAACTAGCCGACAGACCTCAGGAAACAGCTGTCGGAGACACGGACTCCACGCTGCCCTTTGGCTCTGGCTATATCTGTATTTATTTATTATTTAGTTTTATTTATCTGCTGGTTTTTATCCTTCTCTTTCTCTTTCTTACCTAGAAGCAGGTTGGCAGAGGTTCTAATGTTGTGTGTGTTCGGCCGCTGGACGAATCCTCTGTTTCTCTGTAAACCTGCATGTAAATGGACTCGCGTCTCTCCGGAGACCATCCGTTCGGCTGGAAATAGTGCACTTCACTTTGCTTTCCCGGATTTTTTTCTTCTTTTTTTTTCTTTTTAAACCTGCTGCTCTAAAATGCACAAACAAAAGAGTGCCGAGGATTTGTCTCATATGAGCAGCTTTAGGGAGGAAGAACGGCTCTGGCGTGTTTTGATTGAAGGAAATGTTTAATGCGGGAATTTGAATAAACACGGACTCACATATTTAAGAACATACACAGATCATGGTGATTCTCCTCATCTAAGAAAGCATAGACATGAGAAATAAAGGACATGCATCTGCTGGTTTGTATTCCACCTGAACATTTATTCAGTTGGTGAAGATGTGCTTGTCATTGTTAAAGATGCATGGCTTCCGTCGGAGAGAATCAGAGAGAATCACAACACTGAAGAGATCTCTGGAAATATACGAGCAGGTCAAGCGCCGCAGGGCCTGAAATCTTTCTCGCTCTCCTCACGGCTCCGGGTCAACAGCCTAATTGTATTTTCAGGCAGTTTGTGTGCTTTTTTTTTTGATGTTCAGGAGAATTGTAAATGAGTTAAACAAAATGAAAATAAACCGATGATGAGCTTTGACTTCTTCACAGGAAACAGGGTTTGTTCTCTCAAATCAGTCAACATATAGATAAACAATGATGTTTGTCATTGTTTGGATGTTAAACTGGATGCACATAATGTGATTTAATGCAAAGTCAGATATAAACCACACTACACTCTTAAAAATAAAGACGCTTCATGATGCCATAGAACAAACTTTTTTGTCTAAATAAAGAACCTTTAACATCTGAAGAACCTTTCAGTTTCACAGAAGTTTCTTAGTTTCTTCTTCAGATTATGAAAAGGTAAGAAAGAGATGATTCTGTTGAGAATCTTTGACTGAATGCATCTTTGAGGAACCAAAAATGGTTCTTCTATGGCATCGCTGTAAAGAACCCTTTAAACATCTTTATTTTTAAGAGTGTAAAAGGGGATTTTCACACTGAAAGACAAACCATTTTGGGTTTCAAGAGTTCACGCTTCCTTGTAATAAGATAGTAAGCAAATTTGGCGAGCTGTCTGGGGAGCGAGCCGGGAGAACGGCGAAGGGTAAGGGTTCGGCGTTTGGCTCGTTCACCGTCTGCCCCCCCGGAAGGCGTGAAAATGGAGTAGAAGGTGGAGAAGGGGTGGAGGAGGGATGCGTAAAGCGAGATGAGTGAACATTGAAGCTGGGCGAATTTATAGTAGAAGGGAAGTGATATGATTGGGCGCGAATAACGAGGATGATTTAGGGAAACGGCTGCCAGCCGTGTGTGATTACTACGTTCGCGATCCTCTCGAAACCATGTTATTTGCAAAACATTAACTTTAGCGAACGGTTCTTAAAAATCTTTTTTTTTTTTTTTTTTCGGAACGTGGAGAACATTTTAATGATCTAAAGAACCTTTAGTGCAACGGACATTTCAGTAGATGTTAAAGGTTCTTCATGCAGCCATAAATGCTGATAAAGATTTTTATGAGTGCATTCATACATTGATTTATCTATAAAACTGAAATACTGAGCCTTAAAACATTGATCTTTTGTTTGAGCAGCCTGCCATATGGTGTATTCAAGTCATGTCAGAAAGATTTCATTTACGAGGAGAATGCACATGAACACGGTGACATCACTGTACAATTACAATAATACATACTGAACTTAGATTACAGCATCTTCATAAATTGAATAAAAACATAAAAAAAGGCAAAAACACATCTGATGAGCATTTTGTGTTCGTCGTTTTATAGTAGTAGCATCTTTCAAATGAAGATAAATGTGTTGAATTCAATGAGTTGAAGTCAAATTCAAGTTGTTTTTTGATTCTTCTTTTTTTAGAGTTGTGTGCGTGTGTTTGTGAGAAAACATGGCATTTTTCATAATGCGTGCAGCATTTGTAATATCAATTAGTTTGTTGAAATAGATGAAATTATTATAGTATTTTTTTTTTATATTGCATGTAAAAAAAACATACCAGAAGCAGCACTGACTCAGCGGTGGCTTGAGTTTTAGTCCTTTAGGCCTTTGTCATTTCTGACCAACGATGGGTTATCTAATAAACCTTACAAGCTTATGAAGCAAATGTAGCAGCTACAGTACAGTTATCATTCTTACAGAAGCAGCAATGTTTTCTGATTGGATGAATTGTGCTATAGATATTTCACTGTGAGTCCCGCCGAGCCGAACAGCAGCAGGCCAATAATGCAGCTCAATAAACTCAATGGTATTTTTGCATTGCCGTATCGACTGTGACCTGTGATGTTTAATGAAACCTGCACAGGCCCCAGAGAGACACATTAACAGCCGGATCTCTGGATTGAGGGTTCAGAGGCTTGCAGATTCTCCCAGAAGGGATTCGGGAAACAAATTAGCCACACGCTGCAAACACGTTTGTCATAGGTGTGTGTGACTCCATATTCCACTTTATCAATACATTCAGCCTCTCTACTCGACACCCATGAAACTAAACAAACCGAGTGCATGTTAGGATAGGAAGAGTCAAAGGTAAGCTGTCAGCAGACATTAGGCTTATTGATATTATATACTGTGTTTATATTGTCTGCTAATTGCCTACATTGTGGAGTCCAAAAGGTTTCTTTGAATCTTTGATTTACAAAAACACCTTCAGTCTGGCTAATGAAAAGCAATCTGCCTTCATCCTTCACAATCTGATTCTTCTGTAGGCTTTATGAATCTCATCTGATTTCATAACCACGCATTTCGGGTGACAGGTTTAATATTTAAAAACACCATGTACCTGTGCTGGATTAATTATCATTTTAAACGTTCCATCATTGCAGTTATATACATAATTTCCATATTTCAATTAATATTCAAATGATGTATAGCATTTTAAATGCAAATATGTAATATATTCAGGATTAGCTGTATTACCTTTAATCAGTGGCTGTCCTGAACTAGCAGCTCTGTTCTTAATAAGCTGTTTCTCTGCAAGTTCCTCTTTACTTATTAGAATACAATACACCAACGCCGGCCCACAAAAAAATGTCTAATATTATTTCTCACAATTAACGAAGAGTCGAAAACACAGGGCCAAGTTAATTTGCACCGGCAACAGACACAGGCGCACTCGCACACACCGCGGTTCGGAGGTGGTAAACAGACTCCTGACTTCCCCAGAATCACTGAAGTGTTTCAAATCTAATTTGAATATATGAATGTTTGCTTTGTCTGTTGTGCTAAACTGACTCTGTGATTCAGGGGCAAATTGCGGCGGTGGGTTTAACGCAGGCCAGCGCTCACAGGAGGATGACTGCGGGCAGGTTACGGCATTATTCTGCGCTCTGTTTCTTAAGATTGACAATCAGCCTAATTTAGAAAGCGGGGTTAAGCGAAATCCCTCAGAGAGGACAGCCGCTGGGTTACCTGGATGGAGGGCTTTATGTTTAAAAGCTGCATATCAGATCATTTTATATTATTTTTAGACCCTGAGGTCTGCTTTTAATGTTGGTAAAATTGTTTACTGACCTTTTTTTTCATGAGCTTTGACCATTTTTATCTTCATGTGGAGCTAATTAGTAAACTATAGTGGTGGGTGGAGTCATTTGGTGATGCTTACATCTGATATGGCTATGATTGAGCAGTGGGTGGAGTTTGAGATGTGGGTGTGGTTAGATGGTGGGTGGAGTAAGTAGTGTGGGTTTGGTGTCCATATGGGTTTGGTGGCGAATGGAGTCTGATAAAGGTGGGGTTTGTTGGTGGGTGAAGTCTGTGATGTGGGTGTGGTTTATGGATGTAGTCTGCTATGTGGGTGTGGCTCGGGTGGCTCTTTGTGCCGAAACATTCATCATTTATTTTTTTTTCTTGTGCATTTTCCACCTTTCTGATATGGGTAGGGTTTGGTGATGGGTGGAGTCTGGTTTGAGCATGTCTTCGGTGGTGGGTGGAGTTTGTGATGTGGGCATCGTTTGGTGATGGGTGGAGTCTGATGTGGCTGTGATTGGACAATGGGTGGAGCTTGAAATATGGGTGTGGTTAGATAATGGGTGGAGTCTGTAATGTGGGTTTGGTGTGCGTGTGGATTTGGTGGTGAATGGAGTCTGATATGGGTAGGGTTTTTGGTGGGTGAAGTCTGTTATATGGATGTAGTTTGGTTTATGCGTGGAGTCTGTGTTGTGGGTGTGGTCTTGGGGGTTCACATTCATAATTAATTTTTTCATGCCCGTTTTCCACCTTTCTGATATGGGTAGGGTTTGGGGAAGAGTGGAGTCTGGTTTGTGCATAACTTCGGTGGTGGGTGAAGTCTGAGATGTGGGCATCGTTTGGTGATGGGTGGAGTCTGATGTGGCTGTGATTGGACAGTGGGTGGAATTTGAAATATGGGTGTGGTTAGATGATGGATGGAGTCAGTGGTGTTTGGACGATTGGATTCTGGGTGAAGGCTGTGATGTGGGTTTGGTGGTGAATGGAGTCTGATATGAGTGGGGATTGTTGGTGGGTGAAGTCTGTCATATGGGTGTGGTTTGGTTTATGGATGGAGTCTGTGTTGTGGGTGTGGTCTTGATGGTTCACGTTCATAATGTATTTTTTCTTGTGCATTTTCCACCTTTCTGATACGGGTAGGGTTTGGTGATGACCATGATTTTGGTGGTGGGTGGAGTCTGTGATGTGGGTGTGATTTTATGATGGGTGGAGTCTCAGGTGTGGGTGTGGTTTTGGGAGGGCTCTGTGGTGTGGGTGTGGCTTGGGTGTTTTTTTTGCCAAAAACATTCACAATTTCTTTTGTCATGACCACTTTCCACCTTGTACTTGACCCTATGCTGTATCAAAACTGATGCTATTTAATGCATTGTTTTAATGTGTAAATGTAAGTACATTTTCATAAAACAATGAACTCTTTTATTTCGAAACTATAAGGACAATTTCTTTCCTTATGATGAATCCCAGAGCAGAAAGAGAAAACCTCCAAATAAGAGTCTTACACCTCTGCTGGTGCTCTGAGCGGCTGCGGAGACACATCCTCACTGTGTGTGTGTTTGAGGGTAGAGATGTTACGGTGAGTGTGTAGACAGCAGTAAACGTATATGCCGGTAATGGATAGGTTTATTTTAGAGACAACCATCTGCTATCAATCTCTCTCTCTCTCTCTCTCTCTCATTCAGGGAAAACGATAAAGACAGATTCTGTCGTGAACGGGAGCCCAGGGTCCTCTGGAGGCTGAAATCTCAGGCATTTCCTGTAACAGTAATAAAAATGAGCAGGCTTAAAGGTGACATTTCACAATTTACTCTTATTTGTGTCTATAAAGTGCATTCTGCGGCTCTTGACTCATTCACGGTGCCTGCGTGTAAGAGGTGAACATTAACAATGTCCTGAGCAAATGGAAATTCTATCCCCTTTTATTAAAGCACCTGCGCTGTGTCCAGCAGGCCTGACCTCAAAGGAGACATTTTCACCTACTGTCACCTCCTGTATCCTTCAATTTACGCTCTAAACCCAAGGGCCTGGATAGGTAGGCGAAAATAGACAGAAAGAAAAGAGGGAGAACATGTTTGTCTTTGGCTTTGTGGAAGGATATTCATCATTTATAGTATTTTAGGCATGTTTTTTCTGTCATTCTCTTTCTGATGTGATGAGAAAATAGTTACGTTCATATGGGGACATGAACTAGAAAATGATTGTGTTGGGTGGAGTCGGTGAAGTGTGTGTTGTCTGGTGTGGTGGTGGGCATAGTTTTTGGTGTAGTGTGATGAAATATGCGGGGGCGTGGCTTGGAGACAGTTCTTTGTTGGTGGGTGGAGTCTGTTGTGAGTGGTGCTCATGTTGCAGACATGAAATTTAGTAGAATGTGATCTGTGGGTTTGGTTTTGTTAATGGGTAGAGTCTGGTGTGGGTGGTGTATATGTTTTGAAGACATGGCATTGGTGGAGTGTGGTTCTTTGATGTAGGTTTGGTATTTGGTGGAGTATGTGTTGTGGTTTTCTTGGTGGGCGGAGTCTGGATTGGGTAGTGCCGATTTCACAAGTGTGATTTTGGATAGAATGTGATATGTGGGTGTGGCTCATGTGGGTGTTATAGGGTGTAATCTGTATTATGGGCGGGGTTGTGTTGGTGGGTGGAGTCTAGTTTAAGTGGTGTCTATGTTTTAGTGAGTGTGATGTTTGTGTGGATTGGAGGTGGTATTGGGTGGTGTCAGTGATGTGGGCATGGTGTTTTGGTAGGTGTAGTCTGTTGTGGGTGGTGTCTATGTTTTGGAGACATGGCATGGGGGTGTGGCCTGGATGTTTTTTTCTTTCTTTTTTTTTTCCAAGCATCCAAACAATAAAAGTTTTTTTGTTTGTTTGTTTTTTTCTGCATACATTAGAATGTCATTTGTTTATTTTTATGATTTTCTCAGCAAAAAAAATAATCATACATTTTTACCATGGGCCTTAAGTCTGGAGAATGTTTTGTGTGTGTGACATTGGTGGGTGGAGTCTATATTGGAGAGTTAATTAAGATATGTGGGGGCATGGCTTTGAGCAGTTTTTTGTGTATGTGGCACTTGGTGAGATCTATTGTGTGTGTTGTTTCACTGGTGGGTGGAGTCTGGTGTGGGTAGTGTCTATTTTGAAGTGTTTGGTTAATTGTGATGTGTGGGGGCATGGCATCGAGCAGTTTTTTGATGTGTTCATGGCACTGGGTGGTATCTATTGCTGGTTAAATTAGTGGGTGGAGTCTGGTAGAAAATCATGTGTGGGCGTAACATGGAGTGGTTCTTTGTGTGGCAAAGGGTGGAACAGTTTATTGCATAGTTACAGTAACCTCTCCGGCGTTTTCTGCTTTATTTCAAAATGCTGTTCAAATCCTCAAATACACGTTTTCACTAATCAGCAATCAGCATTTCAGACTGTGCATATCCTTAACACACTCATCCAAAATCCAGCCCGGGTGACCCTTCTAATTGGTCATGCATTCTGCACAGCGCTTTAGAGTTTGAGAGCTTATGGCTTCTGTTGATTTAAGGTGAGTCTTAAAATTGTAATATAAATGGAAATGTGCCTGTTTTTATATGTAAATGGCACTAACTGGCCAAAGTAACAAATCACAGGCACACAGTTAATCACTGCGCTGACACTCACTACCGCTGTTTTAACAGAGACATGTTGACCGTTTCGTGAACAAATCAAGACTTTTCCTTTTTGTTTTATTATTCATTTCTTTCTTTTTTGGCAGCCTTTAAGATGGAGGCACTGGGGGCCAGAGAGTGAAATCCATGTGGGTGTTTTATCCTATTACTTCGATTAGACTTTTCGGACGGGTCGGGTTTTGCCCTGATGCCGACAGATTGACAGGCGTGCTATAGCACCGAACACCCGCATGGCCTCCGAGGGGACAAACTTTTATCTCGTCAAAGTGTTGCTACATGCCTAAGACAGAGCGCATCAATCTGAGGCATTTGAGAGGCGAGCACTAATGTGACTTCAGCACTGTCACCTCACAGAGACACTCGGAGACGCTCAGAGGCCAAACCCATTACGCTAATGACCGTCCAATCGCCATGACCAATCAGATATGCCGACTCCCCCTCCGCATGTCTAAACATGTCCGTGAACGCTGGCAGGAGAGAAGGAGCGGAGGGACTTTATTTTGACAGCGACTAAGGGACGGTTGACAGTAGCGTGCCAGTGAGCATCACTCAACGGACGGCCATCTTCAAAAACAACCGTCGGGTTCAGTCCACTTCTATTGTTCACGTCCCCATTTACAGTCAATGGAACAGAACTCACTTCCTTCACTGTCTGTGATATTTATTGATGTGGAAGCGGTTGTTGGGTGTGTTTGTTCAGGGAATTCTTCCAGCGCTTGTCAGGGAAGCCACAGCGATTCCCAGGGTCACTCGAAACAAAAGACTGATCGAATAAATTTGTGTAAAAACATAAAGAGGCGAACAAAGTCTCAGCGTGTTTCTCTACACTTCCAGAGCGCTTCCACACACACAGGCCGGATCGGACGAGATGTTTCTGGGCTCGAGAGCGAATCTCTGCGGGATGGATCAGAGCCCCTCCTGAGTCTCTGTCAAAACCCAACAGCAGCCCAATCAAACACACAACAGTAGTTGTTAACTAAAACTATTCAAAATCATGATTGTTCATTAAAATGAAGTTAAAATGTTAGACAGAATATGTGACTTTGAAAAACTGATGTAATTAATGAAAATCAATGGAAATAAGAAATATTTCCTTGGCAATTAATCAATGCTATTTTAGTAATATTGATGTACTATTATAGTTTTTGTTAAATATGTTTATTGAATTTTACTTGTATTTTTTTCTGCTTTCATTTTAATTTTAATCAAAGGTTTAGTAAATGTTTTTATATGTATTTGTCATTTTTATACATTTTTGTTGTTTTAAAAATCTATTTTTTACTATTAAGTTAAAGTAAATGAAAATAAGAAATATTACCTCAGCAATCCAGTTAACTTTCATTTTATTTCAGGTAACAAAAACAAGAAATATTAAATAATATTGATTAAAATAAAAAAATTTTTTATTAAAAATGACAAAATATATAACAGAATTACATAATAATAATAATAATAATAACAACAATAATAATAACTTAATAACAAATATACATTATTTTTAATCTATAATAAGCTCTGACTGTTCAAATCCGCTATAATAACATAAGTAATAATAAAATAACAGTCACACACAATGGTAATACTTAATCTGACATAATTAAAGGAATTGTTTATCAAAATGAAAGTACTATCATTATTTATTCACCTTATTGGTTTACTTTATTCTGTGAATATCATCTGTTTTGCAAAAAGTTAATGCTGCTGTTTTTCTTAGTGTTTTCCAGACATTAATGAGGCTCCAAAAATGTCAATAAGCACCATAAAAGTATCAAATCAGTAATCTCATGCACTATATTCTAAGTCCTCTCAGTTCGTATGAAGCTCTGTGTGAAGACGCGTCGTGTCAGGTTTGACGTCATCGATGCCAAGCAGCATTGGTTCTTGCACGTCTCATAACTAAACACATCACTACAAGTTGATATGCACATGTGCAAATGCCATTTGAGACCTTTCAGAAGATTTTCATTGAATCATGTAAATTATATAAACATACACTTTATATAAATTGCATGACTTCATTAGACATTAGAAAGTGAAGCTATATTTATGATCATTTTGTGGCAAACTGTTTGCCTCCCTCTATCTCCACTATATGTATAAGACAATCATTTTTGGTGAGAGTTGGTAAATGATAGATTTTTTGTTCCCTAAAATGCTTCAAGCACACACATACACAGCAGATGCGGTGCATTTCCTCACCAGCAATAATAATGAACATTCAGGGAAATTTGAGCAGATGAAAATGATTATACTGCTAATGTGCACCGCAATATTGTCCGGTTCTGACACAAATCACAAACCTGTCCCTGTGCAAAATGCAAATAAATAAACCTTTGAAATGTCTCTCCAGCCTTTGCGCATTTGCATATAAATCCTTCGCAAAATTCCATTTTCTGCCCGGCCAAATTAGTAATCGCCGTGATGAAATCCGATAATTCCAGCTGTAATTTCTGAAACTAATGTCAGGGGCCTTTGTTCATAATTAAAGGAGAGGAAAAGAAGCAAATGTATTTACCTCGTGGCTAATGTAAGGAAACATCATAAATATTGAAAAGTGCAGTGATTATTGTGAATTTCATTTGCATAAGTATTGTGTTGAACCTGGAATCCAGTTGAGCTCCGGATGGAAACTTTTGTTCATAAAAGGGCCATAGTCTCATTTGTAAGTGATTCAGTGGACACATAACGCAAGGCAAACACACTTAACGTACAGCCGTGAGTTTTTCTGACCTCTAGCAGAGCGATCAGAGAGAGAGGCTTGCGGTCGCAGACGTTAAGCAGGTGGTTTATAATGAAGCTGATTCTGACCTTTTAATGCTGCAGTCATTGATTGAGAACGGCAGCAGGCCCGGCTCAGTCCGGAGGTGATAGATTATTTAATTAACTATTGACCTTTCTGCCGCCCATTCATCGATGAAAAGCCTTTTATGACAGAGCTGCGTTTAGGCGGAGGGCTGCTGAGTTTTGATTTTTGGATTTACTGTTTGAGTTCTACTCCTTCTGTTACGTTTTCGTTCTGATCTCGTGATGCTTCGCTGTTACTGTACTCTTCAATCTCGATCCGTCAAACTTTCTGTTTGTCTGTGTATGTGTTCAAAACAGCCAACTACTCATATTTCCTTCATAGCATGAAGTACTGTACGTTACTGTCATGCCATAGGCGTGTTCTGTGTTTGTTTATCTGTCCTTGTGCTCTGCGTTTGTTTTCATGCTGTTCCCTCACGTGTCTGATCATTTGTAATTTTGATTATCTGCCAGTTGTCTTTCCCAGGTGTATTGTCGTTATTCTTTGATTGGTCTGTGTATTTATGTCACTCCC
>JAUMHE010000051.1:523431-535268 GCA_032359235.1 Enteromius mattozi
GTTCACAGATAGCTCCCTTGCCCAAATCATGTGCAGTGGTAATTGTTTTATCTTAACTTCAAGAAGATGAGGATAGACAGCTGAGACTACATTTTGTTGAAAAGAGTTAGAGAACCAAGTGTGAACTGGATGTGCTTCAAGAGCTGACCCCCAAGGGACTCCATATGCTCTGAGTGCTGAACGCAGTTGTAAGTACAAAAAAAGGATGATGCAGGTACATTAAAAGATGCAACTATATTTTGAAAGCTAAGCAGTCTCTTATCATCCCATATATCAGCAAGAGTCCTTATTCTCTGCTTTGACCACTGTTCTGATTTAAATGCTTCAGAACCACATTTGATGTTTCTATTATGCCATAAAGGAGTCTGTAGGTGCCATTTGTTATCGTAACTTAGTAATTTCTCCACTGCTCTGAAAGTGTTATTGTGTTTGTTACAATGGGTCCGAATGTTTGCAATACTAAAAAGAGAGTGCAGAGAACTTTTAGACTCTCTTTTTGAGTTTGCTCAGTAAGTTCTCCTTTAGAATTTCAGAAGAGATCTCAACAACGTCTCAAACTGTCCACAGGTTTACAGAATGAATTTCTCTGATTAATCACATCATCAACTTTAGGATTAAATTCTCCCATTTCCTCTCAGTGTATGTAAACTCTTTGTGTCTATTTTTTTTCTAATTTAATTTCAGCTCATCAGTAGTGTCTTCTCAGTAAAAGACTCCTCTAGATATCAACAGTGTTTGTGATCATTGGTCTAAAGTGCCAGTCTAAACAATTCAGGTGAAACACTGTTGATACTTCAATGAAATGCAACTGTTCTCAAGTTTACAAGACTCCAAAGTTTGTGATGATTTACAGTGCATTTAGAAAGTATTCAGACAACCTTTACTTTTTCTAAATTTTGTTGTTACAGCCTGATACTACAGTTGATTTTTCCTCATTAATCTACTCCCCATAGCTCATAATGACAAAGTGAAAACATACTTTTAGAAATGTCTGTAAATTTGTTAAAAAGAAAATTCTGAAATATCACATAAGTATTCAAACAACACTTCTTTAGCTCAGGTGCCTTCCATTTCTCTTGATCATTGCTGAGATGTTTCTACAACTTGATTGGAGTCCTCACGTGGTAAATAAAATTGATTGGACATGATTTGGAAAGACACACACCAATCTATGAAAGGCCTCACAGCTAACAAGCCATATCAGTGCGAAAACCAAGCCTTGAGGTCAAATTGAGGCACAGATTTGGGGAAGGCTGCAAAACAATTTCTGCCCCACTAAAGATTCCAAAGAGCACAGGGACTCCATAATTCTCCAGTGGAAGAAGTCTGGCACAACCAGGATTCTTCCAAGAGCTGGTCACCCAGCCAAACCGAGCAACTGACACCTTCCCAAAAGTAAAGTGTGCTGGTGGCAGCCTCATGCTGTGGGCCTGTTTTTCAATGGCAGGGATTGAGGGACTGGTCAGGGTTGTGGGAAAGCTGACTGGAGCATAGTACAGAGATATCCTTAATAAAAACCTGTTCCTCATCGCTCAGGACCTCAGACCGGGCTGAAGGTTCACCCTAAGCACACAGCCAAGGTAACACAGGAGTGTCTTAGGGACAACTCTGCGAATGTCCTCGAGTGGCCCGGCCATAGCCCTGACTTGAATCCCATCAAACATCTCTGGAGAGACCTGAATATGGCTGTCCACAGATGGTCTTCATCCAATCTGACCGAGCTTGAAAGGGTTTTCAAAGATAAATGGCAGAAAATCCCCCAATCTTGTTGCGTCATAACCAGAAAGACTCCCAACTGCACCCAAAGGTGCTTCAACTAAGTAGTAAATCAAGGGTCTGAATACTTCTGTAAATGTGATATTTCATTTTTTTCTTTTTAAAAAAACTTTTCTAAGACATTTCTGAAATTCTGTTTTCACTTTGATATTCAAGTAGGTAGTGTGGATTAATGAGAAAAAAATAAATAAAATTGTTACGTTTCATGTTTGTTTAGTTCTGTTTAAACTCTGTGTTTTTGTATTCTTGGCTTAGTTTCGTTTTCATTGTGTTAGTTTCAGTTCATGTCTTCCTTCCTGTTTGCCCTTATTTGGATTTTCCTGTCGTTATGTGATTATGAGTTGATTAGTTTCCACCTGTGTCTCCCCAGCTGCCCTCACTGTAGTCATTTAGTTCTTGTGTATAAATTCCCTGTCTTTTGAGTTTGATTTGGTCTGTCAATGTTAATGTTACCCGTGTTTGTCTTTCTTTGGACTGTTCACAAGTGGATGTTCAAAACCTTGCCTTTGTTATTATTAAAAGGACTTTAATTTGAAATTGAGCTCTTGTCTCCGGTGATCTCCTTCTCACACACCAGTGTAACAAAAATAAACTATTGTATCAGGCTGCAACATAACGAAAAAAGTGAAAGGGGTCTGAATACTTTCTGAATGCATATTTAATCACTTACTGAATGCTTTTATCCGAAATGACTTTCAGATGAGGACAACAGAAGCAATCAAACCAACGGTCTGAAGTGTTGATATGAACTTTGTGTTCAGATTCTCCAAACTGAAAGTAACCAGCTCTTTGTCTTTTTTTGTCACAGAATAGTTTCAGAAGAAGCATTTTTGACACTTTTTAAAGAAACGTTAAAACTGTCCTCAAGTTTACAAGACTCTAAAGTCTGTGATCATTTACATTTAATCACTCGGCAGATGCTTTCATCTGAAACGACTTACAAACGAGAACAACGGAAGCAATCAAACCATCAAAGCTCTGAAGTCTCAACATGAACTTTCGGATAAGATTTACTGTATGCCAACTATTTGTGTCTATTTTTACTTTTCCTAATAGATTTTAAAGGGAAACAACTTTGATACTTCAATGCAACAGATCTCAATGATGTCTCCAAACTGTCCTCGGGTTTTCAAGATACCGAAGTCTGTGATCAAAGATGAGAAATCTCACTATAAACTTTCTAAGCAAATTCTCCCACTATATGCCAACTATTTGTTTTTTGCAGCAATATAATTTTAGGGGAAATATCTTTGATACCTCAGTACAACACAAGCTCGTACTCCAAGTCTGAGCACTGAAAGAGCATCCTCCGAGCGCAAGTGTTTCCTCTGCAGGTGTGTGTGAGTTCTGAACGCCGCTCTGTTGCTAGTGCACTTAAAAGGGGCGGATTGATCTAAACCTGTAGTGAAGAGCTCAATAATCTCGTTTCTAAAAGACTCCGTGTGGACGCCCCCAGCGGACAGCCTGTTTGCACCCGAGCAGCGTCGGGCGTCCCGCGGCAGCCTGATTGGATCCCCGCTGAGGGAACGTGCCGTGACGTGCTGCAAAACCCCTCCGATGCTCCGACCCGTTATCGAAATCCCGTCAGAAACTCACCATGAAGACGCACTGTCCTTTTGCACCGAAAAAGCTCAAAAAGACGGGCCGTGCATCAATTCGCAATCGGCTACAAAGAAACCCGTTGAAAAGAGCAACGGAGTCCCACCGTGTGATAATTGCGCCGCCACGGAGGTACCTGCTCCGGCTGTGGTGTACGCCAGACTTCAGGCCTCCTCAAAGGTGACACGTCGGATAAAAGAAATCAAGCCTGAAATGAGAGTCAAACGTTTATCTGGACTTCAATGTGGCCAGAGCGCTTAAAGACGTCGAAGCAAAGCGAAAGGTGTTTCTTTCCTCATGCTTCACTTGTCGTAATCCTTTAACCTGCACTGTAAAAAAAAATGCAACTGCACATTTTCCAGTTTGCAAAACCTTTTGAGTTTCAAATACTAAAAAAAAGCTATTTTCTTTAAACTACATCAGCTTGGCATTGAAACTGGTCAATGTGTGACCGAAACATTTGCCTTATTTATTTATTCATTTTCAGTAAATCGCTTACACTGCTTTCATCTCGCTTGTGACTTTTTGATTTTTTTAAGTGTGCAGACTTTGTTCACAAGTATTTTACTTCTTGAAACTACATAAAACCCTTGTAAATAAATAAATTAAATATCCCAAATGTTGTCCAAACTAGTTAAAGACAGTTGTCTGAACAAATAATTTACATTGTTGAAATGTTCAGGCCTTGTAAGTTCCCAGCATGCATTGCAGCATCAATAAATTATGCTGTTATAGGAGGAGTATTCTTCTTTTAAACTTTGTTGTTGTTGTTTTATCAGTATTGTTAGTTATTTGTTGTACTGTGATGTAAAGAGCCCATCTTTTTAACATTTGCTGACTGCTAGGTATGGGTGTTTAGTTTTGAGGCCTATAGTATGTTTAACCACTTTTGTCTATTCCTGGATATCTTAAAGTCCAAAATTTCTGTCTGAAATGTTTGCATGTTAAAAGTGATTGAAATGTTGTTTAATCACGTTTACACACTACCTCTGAAACTTTCATCTATCTTAAAAAAAATCGGCTCAGATTTAATTTTCTGTGTTTTTGCATCTGTAGCAAGCATTTAGATAGGAATGGATGATAAATATGAAAAAAAAAAAAAACGAATGCAAAAATTTCTGACTATGCAAGGACCTTTAGTCTTGTAAGCGTTTACTAAGACAAAATTGTCTACTTAATAGACCAAGTTATCCATTAACGTTTGCCATATGTAAATATACATACATTTGATAATGTCCTGGCTTTTTTTTTCTAGGAAACAGAAATAAAGTAAATTATCTAAACGACAGTAATTGTTGTTTCAGTTGTTGTGACAGGAATTTTACTATTAGCAAAACAAGACAATGAGCATGGCATGAACAAACACATTTACATTGGCTAAAAGTATTTACTGGGAGCAAGAAAAAACAAACAAAAAAAAAACTATTGCTAAGAAAACTCAGAAGTCTTGCTGTATCACGTTGCCTTATTTTTATGTATTTATTTATTTGTACATTTTTTTTCAACTCTTTATTCTTTACAGTGCAATAAATCCATGAGTTCCAGCTTCACAAACCTGTTCCCAATCCCATTAGATATTATAAAGCCATCAGAGCGCAGGCCGGCGCTCCCACCGCGACTGTTAACGCGCGACAGAAGCGCATGCAAAAGCGTCAGGAGCGTGCGTCTCGATGGATCCCGTAGAGCTCGCGCACCTCCGCTCGTCCCTAATCATTATTTGATGACAGAAATCTGCGCGCATTACGGCAGCGGCGCTGTTTCTTAGCAACGCGCCAGGGATATTCAAACAATTTCATTAAAGTGTGACACCTCTTAGCAGGTGGCTGTGTGCGAGAGGAGATAAACACAGAGGTGGAAGCGTCGGCGCTATTTGCCAACATCACAATTGATAACATCAATTCAGCAACGTGTTTACAAGCCCTATGAAATGAAGCGAGCGTGTAAGAGTCGCTGAACCCCAGACGCCTGCTGTCTGCTTCCCAAACACACCCAAACGCTCAGGTAGCTCTGCTATTCAGATGGAAAACGCTTGATTTACATTCCAATACCTCACCGCGTCCTGGGATCCCGCTGCCTCTGATGTAATGCCAGATGTGTGTGTGTGGTAAATTGGATGTTTGCAGCGACTGATTCGCTACCTGCGGTAAATCAAGGTAAGGGTACAAATGTGCTGCGGGAAAACAAACAATCGTTCTCGATTGCGCATCTGCTTGACAAAAAGACGGTGTAAAAACGACAGATCCTGAGGGAGGGAGCAGGCCAGAGAAGGTTCAATGCTGGGAAATGGGAATGATTTGCCTCAAATACGCTGTGTAAAGGTGACAAAGGTGAGCTGGTCAATGTGTGCAGATCACCTGTCCTGTGAGAGACGCTGCTTTATGTGTAACTAAAACCAGGAGAGCTGGGACAATCTTCTACCTGTGCGGGTGACTCTCATGGAAAACTATCACATATCGGCCTCCACAAAAATAAATAAATAAAAATGAATACTATTGACTTAATAATTAAATAAACATATAAATAAAAACAAATACATTTAAATAAAAGAATAAATAATATTTTAATTTAAAAAATAAACATTTTTGTTATATCTTTTTTTTCCCCAACTGCTTACACACAGAGTCTTCTCTTGTCACACAGTTTCTGAAAGCTGACTCTCAGACAGCAGAAGAACACGCCAAATCTGCAAAACCATACACTCAGCCTTTGACTTAGTTTTCAATTTCATAAAACACTTTTTGCAAAACACAACACACAGTTCTTTATATAGCACACAAGTCTAACAGGAATTAACATGGGTGTTTGCAAATGATTGCTTTTGAGATGTGTTTGTGAACATTTTGCATGAGATGTGTGGTTCTTGAATTTGGGTTTTTAGTTTTGAGAGTGTGTGCATGCAGTTGAAAAAAAAACAACAACATGATTTCATGATTTCAATAAATTGGACATGCTTTTTGAGTACTATAAAGTTAAAGTTCAAATAAAATGGAATATTTTAACAAAATAGGGTTAGGGTTAAAAAAAAAAACAGAATTTGGAAAATATAAATAAATAAAACTTGGGAAGAACTAAAAGAGATTTCAGATTACAGATGTGCTTAATTGTCATGAAAACATATCATAATAAAGTAATAAAAATAATAAAAAGTCAAAAAAAAATATATATATATTTTTTGATTTTGGGGTGAAATATGAGCCAGAAGTGTTCTTGACAGATTTTTTGTCTATTTAAAGCAATATCAGCTGTTTCCTCTAAACGTATCAGGTTCCAGGTTTCATCTGACATCTGCTTACCTGCTGAAAACCTGAGCCGCTCAAATGCTCCGGATACATCAGCTGATGTGATGTGTGTCCTGAATCTTGCTGATCAGTAACCAACCTGACGTTCCACAGGTGTCCGTGTTAGCGATGATGAAATCTGCTGACCTCTGACCCCAACACGGCTTCTCCCACACGTGTGCCTTTTCTTGTCTTACACCTCCTGTAGTCAGATGGAGGAGAACGCATCCCATGATTCTGTGCTCCAGTGAGACAAAACAACAAACAAATGTTCAAGCTGCAGAGAGAAACACATACACACACACAGAGAGAGAGAGAGCAGTTTGCTTTGAATAAAACTAAGCTTGCACTTTAACCACAGAAGGTTTGTGTTGTCATTTTCTAGAGTCTCAGCGGATGACAACATGAAATGTTCATTAATAAAAACATGTTTAATAATACATTATTTAAAGGATAAGTCAATGTTTTGACAGCTTCAGTGTTTCACTCTTCAGAATGTGAAGAACATTAAACACACACCACACACACTATTTTAAAGAGCTCGTTTCATCAGAGATCAAAATTTCCTCAATGTCTTAAGTTCATTGTACTATGAAACAAACTATAATGCATCAGATCTCAAAAATTAGGTTAGAGCATTTTATTAAAAGTAAACTGCACCAAAGACATTAACTAAATTATTTTTTTATAGTATTTATTTCTCATTTTCCAGTGCAAATACCTAAACATTCTTACATTGAAATAAAAGATAGTAAGTCTACAAAAAATAATAAATTCTTACCTTGTTATTAGAACTCTTAGAAACCCATCAACATTATGATGTCATCCTGCCACAGAGATAGTCATGAAATATCAATGATTAAAATGAAGTGCTTAGTGTAAGAAATCTTCATGCAACATATACTCATGTACACACACACTTTTATAAAGTCAAATAAATTGCATTGCAGAATACATTCCCTGAGAATCAAACCCGTGAGCTTCGTGTTGTTCACAGAAATACTGTCCTTTTGACCACATTACCTTAAAAAGGATGTGACCTCATCAGTCTGGTCTGACACATGATGTCATGTGACCAGGAACCAGGAAGTGATGCTATAATGTGTGTTTGATTGTTTCTAATCGGCAGCGGTGTTGGGAACTAACACGTTTAATCATACACATTTACTTTATTACAGACTTATGGATTCATCCACCAAAGGAAGGATACTTCAGTTCAGTTTCTGGATAAAGGATCGCTTCTTTGGTGACATTTGACTTCCCTTGTCTTCAGGCTGTATTCTTATCACTTCTGTGATTTAACCCCAGAGTTTGAGGATGCTAGCGGTGTTGTTTGAATAGCTTTATGAATCTGTTGAGGGCTGGTGTGTGTCTGTCTTGCGCTTTGTTATAAATACACTGTGTTTTGTTAGTCTCTTTACAGAAAGGTCGAATCAGATGCTATGAGTATTGTGTGAAAAAGCTTGTGATATTTCTGTCTGAATAATCTCAATATTAGAAACCAGCTGTTTGAGGTTTTCTTCAACAAGATTCCTGATCATTTCAGTCTGATCAGAACAGTTTAAGTGTCACATTTCATTGATTTATGTATCAGTCTGTTTAAAGCAGCTTTTCTATTGTTTGGTGTACATAGAAGACCTAAAGACACAGCAGCAAAAGATTTAGAGCTGTTTTACTGTTAGTGTCAGAGAAAATAAATTGCCATGAGTTGTAACACAAGAAAACCTCTCCAGGAAAATAAGAAATGAATATTGACAAAATGACACTTCACATTGGAAACGTGACTTCTTTTACTGCTGCATCTTATTTTCAGGGGAAGTTGATAAAGGAAGGTCCATTTGTTGTTAAAAGTTGCAATGTCAACTAATTTAAAACACAACATTGAATTATTGAACACTTACACATTTTTAAAAGATTACAATTGATTAAAAGTAAAAAATTACAGCCAGTAAAAGAGTGAAACTACACATTTTGAACAATTCATTTTAAACAGGGTATTAGTATTTAGTAAGAATGCTACAGAAAAGTGTGTAAGAATAGAGCAAAATCTACGAAAGGACTTTTCCGTATTAATTTTTTGTTTTGTTTTACCTGCATTTTGAATTATGCATAATATTTTATGTTTTTGGGTTACATGGTTACAATGGATAATGTCCTTGAAAATGAATAGTACCTTTTCTATTTTTCTAGATATTTTTTCTTACAGTTTACTAATTACAGTGATAAACAAACACTAACATGGTGTATCATAAATATTATTATTGTTATCATTAAATTGAGAAATTGCAAATATAGCAGCCTGTGTAATTTAGAGGGAATGTGTGCCATCATATTTGAATCTCTTGAATCAAAAGTTGCTAAAAGTTGACAAATAAATTTTAAAAATTGCTACATTTGTTGCTTTTTCAAGAAAAAGTTGCTTCGGTAGTTAGAAAAGTTGATACATTAATCAACAAAATTGCTAAGTTGGCAACACTGCTCAACAAACAACAAACTCACTACTATCTGCAGATGTCTTTAAGGTTGAGATCTGATCACTGAACACCGAGCTGTTAATAAAGACACACGTCACTCAGTCAGAAAAAGCAGGAATTCGGTTTACACAAACAGCTTTCAGTGTAAACCAAATCTACAGTCTTGATGCCAGAAACAGTTCAAAGTCGCACTTGTATTTCTGCTTTAAACTTTTAAATAATGTGCTCCATAAATGTAATTCTAGCCAAATATTTTCTGCCTATTTGAAATGTGTTCTTTTACCACATTCTTTGGACCAACTTATATCTGTTACACTCTAAAAGTTTTTTTATATAGTAACCGTTCTTGTATAATGCAACACAAATAATCAACTAAACATTCATTTTCATGATTTATCTTATGACATTTTGATAGTATTTGACCAAAAATAAAACATCACAGTATTCATCAAGTCATATTAATAATGCTTAATGCTGTATATGCTGTTTTCCCTCCAACATGATGTCACTTCCTGTTGGATGATGTCATTGGAGAAATTACTTTTTCAATTAAAAGGGTTTCACAAAAGACTGACACCAGATGGAAAGTGATATTGAGGAAAACAAACAAACAAACTGTAAATCGCTAATGAGTTAAAACTTTATTCTCAAAGAAATAATTTCTGGAATATTTCAGAATAAATGATCGGTTTTGCATGGTAGGAGTTAATGCAGCAACCGGACCTGACAAAAACGAACAGCTGTACGAACCAGTGAATTAGGACTAGTAGAAATGAGCATTGTTTTGACATAAAGGCTAAAATAAAGAGATGAAGTTTTCCAAAGAGAGAAACGATCAGGTTTAATTTGATGAATGAAATTTCCCCACTGTGGCATTTTGGCAGCCGATGCTTTTATCGCATCACATTCATCAAAACATTTCCTCAACACTCGGTGACACCATCATTCCCTAGAAGAACATCACTCAGAGAGAAACAGTGGGAGTTCCTCTGGGATTCACGGCTGAATTTATGTGAATCATCACTCGCTGCACAGCTGACTCGCACAAACAAATAATTGAATCGCTGCGAGTGCATAAAACACCACAATGGCTGATGTAACGGCATCTAACTGCTGTAACTGAGAGCGGGACGGACCGAGCGTAAATCTGAGGTCCTCCTCCAACCCTTTATCTCTTCTAGTTGTGGCTGTTTTCCATGTCCCTTGAATCCTTAGGAAGGAAAATTAATTCTAAAAATTTTACATTTTGAAACGTTAGAAATCATGGCTTCACCTGAACTGTATGAAATTTGGTGACTTTTATGGCATTTGATACTGTATGTAAACACAAAAGAATTGACGGCATGAATCGAAAAGGCTAAGTGGTCATAATAAAGTCACACTTGTTGTCATTACGGTCTAAAATGACCATCAAAATAAATGAAAAATAAAATCTACAAATAAGCCATGATGCATAAAAAAAAAAAAAAAAAATGCACAGCTAGTCTCTCTTTTAACCTGCAATACTGATTTAACTCTAATATCATTTAAAATAATATTTGAAAATTATTTACAATGGGATATATATATATATATATACATTATTCCATAAATATTAATTGGTACCATAAGTCTCTCAAAATACAAAAAAAGAAAACAGAAACAAAAAACAATATTATTGAGCAGAAATATATTGCATTGATTTTTCTGGGAGAAATCAATCAATCAATAAGGCTTTGGTCACTTTTGTCTGCAAAGGTACCAAGTGTGACCCAAAAATAAAGGGGCTCAGAGCATTGCAATCCCAGTACTTTCTTTCTTCTGAACCCTCTTTGTTCTTGAGAAGTTCTGAGTAAGCCTTCCTAAACTGTGTCTGAATATTTCAATGAGACAAAGTTGATGCTTTAATGAATCACAGCCGAGAACATTACGTCTCATGAGGTAGAAAAGAGTAACCTCAGAGCAATAAAACATTCCTGTGGTTGTGCTGAGATGTTGTTAGAGAAGTGTTGTAGTTTTCTGTAGCCTTTAGCGGAGCGCCGTGCTCCGCTGGGAAGGATTTTTTCATCGATAACATGCCCATTACTGTGGTAAGGTCAGTAATCAGCTTTCTGATATGAGCCCTGTGTTCTGGGCCAGGGTCAGACAGATGTTGACATACTGTTCACTACGGAGTTATGAAATATTAAATATGTGTCGGCTACACATCATTCACACGTTAATGTCCTTCCGTACAGAGCAGAGCTCTATTATACCATCCATCAATCTGGCTACGTTAGCGAATGTACGTATATCTGCGCGTATACCTCATACTGTCAAACACGGCCAAGATCCAGCAACAGCTACAGCACATGATAGATCATTTCCAGTTAATTCCAGAGAATCTAATCATAACATATTTACTTCTTGTGTTTTAAAATGTTAAGAAAAACAAAAACAAAAACAAACAAACATTATGTTCTTCAATAGCGATGTGGCAAATTGCTAAGTGATGCCAAATTAGGAGTAAAATGCATTTTATTAAACTAATCAAAATTTGATTGGATGATTTTGAAATTGTGGTAAAAATGCTGATAAATACATTCAATATGAAATGCACCAATCGGGATTTCAATTGCAATTGTCATTGTAAACAACTTACAGCTTAGAAAAACACATGCTTTCATTTGGCAAGCTGTTTTATCCAAAGAGACTTTTGATACAAAAACATTCATTCATTCATTCATTCATT
>JAUMHE010000051.1:535368-551634 GCA_032359235.1 Enteromius mattozi
ACATGCTTTCATTTGGCAAGCTGTTTTATCCAAAGAGACTTTTGATACAAAAACATTCATTCATTCATTCATTCATTTATTCATTCATTCATTCTCTGGAAATTTACTCAGCACATCTTACTTAGAATTTTTTGTCTTGTTTCTAATCAAAATATCTAAAATTTTCTATTGGGGCGAAGTCAAATATACTAGTGGAGTAAGTAAAATATTCTTAAAACAAGAGTACCTTACTTACCCTACTGGCAGAAATTTTTTACTTGTTTTAAGCAAAATGCACTTGATTTATTTATATTTTTCCCCTGGAAACAAAAATAAATAAATAAATCAAGGTATTTTGCTTATCTAGTAAAAGTATCTTGATTTCAGATTTTGTAGATATTATGACTAGAAACAAGACAAAACTACTAAGATAAGCCACACCTGATTACCCACTATATTGCTTAAATTACTGGACGAGTTGATATATTTCATTTTAGTGTCACTATGTGTAGAACCTTGTCTCATGTGCTTTCCTCATGTTGTTTTTGCTGCCATTTTATGAAACCAATAAGCCATAGGAGGTCATGCTTCACATTGATTTAACTACTTTGTTGTAAAAACCACCATGGTATAATCACAGTAATGCATGACCTCAGTTGGCTTTTTCTCTGTGAATAGGGAATTCTCAAATAATGACGTTGTTTATTATATGTGCTGTGTGCATTGCATTAGCGCCCGATTCACTTAAGAAATTATGCAAATCTGGTAACTCACAAACACTTGAATGTAAAAACCCTGTGCCGAATGTAATTTACACGGTGCAATTCCCCATCCAGACACCTGAATCGACTCTGTAAAATGCAGCGTGTGTGACGACTGCATCATGTGATTATCATTTGCAGCCACCAGGTTAAACTACATTTGACTCAGGTTTAGTGCTGAAATATAGCAGAACTTACATTCAAGTGTTTACTCCAGATGGTTTTTCTGCTGTGCAACCACAGACGTTTGATAAAAAGTTCTAGGACAAAAAAAAAAAAAAAGACTAAGACTATGAAGTAACAGAACTGAAGAAAGGGAGAGGAGAGGAAAGCAAGCAAAGTCTTGTTCCTACACTATGACTAATTTACAAGTTTTCTTCCTGGGATGAAAAGAACAAGGGTGAAAAGAGAAGAGATGAGATGAGAGGGGCGTTTGATATGTGTCTCTCAGGACTGCAGCGATGACAATTACACCAGGTTGAGGCTCGTGTCTGCGGTCAGTTCCAATGCTCATGCTAACAAGCCCCGTTCCTCCGCTGAGGAAGACTCCACACACAAACGAAAAGGAAGAAACACAGCTGAGGCCCTAAAACAAGACCGGCGGAGTTTGCTAAAGAAAATGCATCAATGGCAGCCAGTGATCAAGGTGAAACATTCCTTCTCTCTCTCTTTCTCTGTGCTTTTGTTTGGTAATAATGACCTGTTTTGATTCATCTTTCGTTTTGCTTTACACCTTTTCTCTTTGGCCTACAGTCATAAACTCACCACGGCCCAGTCATCCCGTTTTCTTCACATAATTTTTCCCCACCATCCCCCTTTTTCTGCCAGAGCCGTCTTCCAGAAGCTTCATCCCACAATGGGCATCTAAACTCATTAAGTAAATTCTCAGAGAGTCATTAACGGGGCTTTTCTCTGAGCCTGAGATCTCATCCTTAATTAGGTGAGCGTTTTTGACAGGACACAAAAACAAAAGGCGACCAGCGTTTTTGAAAAGGAGCAGGTCCCGCCAAGGGCCTCACGTTCTCCACTGCTAATGAATGGCTTCTTTAAAAGAAAGAGTGAACGGGGAGGGGAGGAGAGACGCTGAGAAGAGCTCTGCCCCAGACAATGGCCCCCGTCTCGGGAGTCACGCTGCTCTGCACTCCCTCACCAGGTGACTGTGTGCCCTCATTAGGAGACAATGGCCACTCGGTCAGGCCGGGGTAAACAGAGCGGGTAGAGGGGATGTACCTGTGGGTAGTCGGGGTCTTTTAAGATGCTTCTCTAGGCTTGTGTCTTGTTGGGTGGATATGCTGTTCTCTAGTGGGTGTAGTAGACTTCGGTTGGGTGTCTGATTAACTTGTTGGGTAAAGGGCTTTGGTTTAGCATTGAATTGACAATTCATTTTTGGGGTCTCACTGGTAGAATGGGGGTGTTTGATTACTTAAAGTTTTTACGTTTCATTGGTAAAGGGTTTGGTACAGGGCTGTAACTATCATAGACAGTGTCCTGCCAATACTTACATGCAGAAATGGCTAAATTGCCCCCCTGCAATGTTTGAAATTCTTGCACTGATTCAATTCAGGTTTATTTCTATAGCACTTTTCACAATGCAAATAGTTGTTAGGATGGTTCTCAAGTTACATTTTTAGCCTGGTCTGCCTCAGCGGTATCACAGCACTCGTCAGTGTCAAAATGATTGAGCTGGCCAATCAAATCTAAGTAGGTTTACTGTTCACAAAGAAGAAATCCCCCCCAAATATGGATGGAATAATGCAGATAGTTTGGTAGCACTTTATTTTACAGTCCTGCTATCAGTATTTCTGATACTATGTACTTACTATAGTAATTAAAATTTCTAGGTAATAGGTAATAACCCTGAACCAACTCCTAAACCTCATAGAGGGTTTTGTCTTGGTTTATAACTGGTAGAAAGGTTTCGTATTTTAATTTGTTGTTTCCAATCTGAGCTAATGAGAATTTATGCATTGTCACGGGACTGTGTTGGTGTTTTATTGTTACAGAACGTGGGTTAGGATGAGCATTGGAACACTTATGGGATAGTTGGGTGTTTAGTGTTTGAGTTGGGTGTATTGTGTGTAGAGGTGTACAGTTTGGTTGATTGACCGGTAATTGTCTTTGGTGGGGATGGAAACCATGGCATCTCTCCCTCTTTCTTGCCCACATACACATCTACCAGGCTCAAACAGGTGGCAGGTGTATTTTGTGCTTCAGCTGTCTGTTCTTCTCTTCTCTCTGTCGGTCTGTTTTTCAGGTGTACGGGGGCTTGTTAGGAGGGCTGATGCTGCTGTGCGACATTTGGTTATTTCTAACAGCTCCAGTATGTGTGTGTCTGTTCCTCTTTGTACCTCAGAGAATTAGTACTTGGTAATTACCAACAGGTGGATTGTTTGAGCTGTGCTGCGTTTCATTCTGTCATCAGGAACAAACCTGTTCCACACACACAGACCGCTGCCCCTCGCCTCCCATAAGCCTCATTATGACTCTGACTTACAGTGTTTGCTTAATTTAGGTAATTAAAGTTGCTGATGCTGAATCTGGCTTTGACTTTATGCATTTTATTTGCTCGCAGACCTCCTCTGTTGTGGAAACATTGCGCTGGCAAATGGGAATGCTTGGAATTGTGCGAGTTGGTTTTGCTGTTACTGTGGGGGCAAGTTTTCTGTCCTCACAATGAGAAGTAAATCCTGACAAACACACCTTGTGGGAAACAAAAATATAACGGTGATGAAATGTCTTATTTTATGGCAAAAGCTACCATTAGTTGTTATTGGGTCAGGTGGAAGGTGAAGAATAGTATGGAAGACAAACACAATAATTTTAGACAAAAGCACAGGTGAACAGCAGGTGAGTCAGGGTTAGATAAAAGTGAGTCACACTGACAGACAGGCGAATCATAAGTCCTCTTCCAAAATGTACCTGATCTGCTTGTAGAAGCATTTAATGCATTATACGAGTGACAGGAAGTCTGTTCCAAAAGATAGGAGGCACAATTATTAAGTCTTCTGAGACTTTCAGACAGCATTGTATATGTCCTGACTGAGAAGGTAATCCCAGAATGCATTGCAGTAAGCTCTGCAAGCAGATGGCAGAGAAAGTCAGATAGATTTTGATAATATTAACACTTTCATTCTGCAAGTATGCGTTATTTTGATTCAGAGTGTCAGAAAAGACATTTATAATGTTACATAATATTTCCATTCCAAATAAAAATGCTGTTTTTATTTATCAAATAATACTGAAAAATAAACTGTTTCACAGCTTCCACAAAGATATGAAGCAGCACAACATTGATAATAATCAGAAGTGTTTCTTAAGCAGCAAATCTGCATATTACAACTCTGGAAATGTTGGGACAGTTTTAAATATTGGAATAAAATGAAAACTAAAGAACTTTCAAACCACATGAGCCAATATTTTATTCACAATAGAACATAACAAATGTTTAAATGGAGACATTTTACACTTTTTTTATTTTTTATCCACTATATGAGCTCATTTCAAATTTGATGTGATTAATTAATGTAAGTGAATTGACATCAGGTCTGTAACATGAATAGCCATAAAAATAATGTCTTAGAGAGGCATTGTGTCCTGTGGGCTAAGACTCATTTAAAATTGATCATTTTAAAGTTGAAAATTATTCTATGGTCAAATGAGTCCAAATTTGACATTCTTGTTGGAAATCACAGATGCTGTATCCTCCGGGCTAAAGAGGAGGAGATCCTCAGTCTGTTCAGTTCAAAAGCAGCATCTCTGATGATATGGAAGTGTATACGTTATGAGCAGCTTCATGTTTTGGAAGGCACTATGAATGCTGAAAGGTATATAAAGGGTTAAGAGCTACATATGCTCCCCTCCAGATGACGTCTATTTCAGGGAAGGCCTTGTGTATTTCAGCAGGACAATACTAAACCACATACTGCAGCGATTACTACAGCATGACTTTAAATTTAAAAAGAGCTTATTTTGTGCATAAAATTTAAACATTTATCAGTTTAAACATGTTCCATTGCAAATAAAATATGATTAGAATTTTTTTGTATTTTTCATTTTATTCAAATAAAAGGTTGTAGAATGATTTCTGAAGGATCATGTGACTGAAGACTGGAGTAAATGATGCTGAAAATTCAGCTTTGATCACATGAATGAATTGCATTTTAACAGATATTCACACAGAGAACAGTCATTGTAATAATATTGCACAGTTTCACTGTATTTTTGATTAAATAAATGCAGGTTTTGTGAGCTGAAGGGACTTTAGTTTCCTGTCATTCTGTATCTCTTGAATAAAGAGTCTGAAGCTCAAGCAGTGCAGTTATTATAAGAGTCTTATAAGTGGTAAATGAGCAGTGTAGCTGAGTTTGCCAGAGATTGAAGCGTCTCTCCTGGAGATTGGTGAAGTCACACTGTGCATCGAGGCCTGTTAGCGCTGCCACTCCTGGAATTAAACCGAAAATTACAGAATGCTTGGAGAACCTGACAACAGCAGAAAATGCTCCACGGTCCTGCGTGTGTGTTCGCAGACTTTGCTTTAGTAATACCCCTCAGAGTGAGATTTAGGTGAGCTGTCAGCGAGCAGAGAGAGAAAGAGGCGAGTCTCATCCCCAGACGCTCCGCAGGAGACTGCGCCTCGGCTGTATTTTATCCTGGGCGTTAGACGGCACGGCTGCCAGTGAAAACCACGAATAAATAACATATTATTTGCCATGAGAATAGAACACATTTCACTTCATTCTTGCATTTGAGTAACAATGTACGGCCTGTCCCCCGGTTACGGCGTGAATATCACCGTCAGCAGACGCTAACAATGCAGGAATTATGACAGTGCTGAAAGCAATCGAGCCTTTTACCTTTTGTGCCGAATTGCTTTTTATTGTAAAACTGCAGAATGGGTGATTTAAAAGAAAACAAAAAAAAAAAAACGACGGCTTGATTTGGTGAACTCTGGGCTTGATGTTCTGGGTGTTTGTTATGATAGTAAATGATGTGTTTTTGTGTGGTCTGTAAAAGCTGTCACAGCTCTTTTTCTCCGTGATGTTTGGTTTATTATAGGTCTGCGTTCAAACTCATGATTTTTCTGACCTCAATCTGAAAGATTCACCATCCGTACACAAAACATGACAGCTGAGTGAACCGGGTTAAGCCAAGCGACCATATTTTCTTAATAAAAGTCATGTTTTTAATTACCTGAAATGTTCTGTGACTTATATTCCGAAGTGTCTTATATATTGCAGTTAACGTTTCACAATGTTGTATTTCCCAAAAGCATCAATAGCCATAGGGTCACAAGTTCCATCATTGCTAACATAGTTCAATGATTCAATGTTTTGCGAAATTTAGTTCCATTTGCGAACAGCAAAGCAAACTTACGCGATTGAAACCACTGCTCTCGCCCTGTAGAAGCAGAGTTTATTGTTAGTATGACATATGGACTTACACAGATCATGCCCTTGGGCACAATAATCAAGCTAACACGCAGTGCATTCTGTATCTCTCATTCCAATTAAATATACAGTATGTACAGTACATTTCCATCCAAATCTTTAAGCATGTCAACAATCAGCGCAGTTTTTGAAGAGTGCACATAAATGCATTGGAAATCCTTGAGTATGAGGTAAATAACTTCTCTCAACAATGCAATTTTAACCAGGGGTGATTTATTTTCTGGAAAATACAGAACATTTGCTGACTGTTTGATATACAGTATATTACATGCAAAACTTGAAAGCTCTTGTGAAAATCAGAGGCTCAACTAGGAGTTGAGGTTTTTATTCATTCACTGGGAAACAAAATTGTGTCTACATGATACTGTTTGATATTAAAAGCATTTTACTGAAGGTTTGTGACATCCAGTTTTAAAAAGCATATTCAGAGTTTTGATAGAGCCTTTAAAAGTGGTGAGTAAACTACAGTTTGAGCAACAAAATGACATATTCTGTTTTGTTTGGCCTTATGAAAAATACAGAAATCTGCATGCTTACTTACTTACTTACTTATGCCCTTCACCCCTCCCAGAGTATGGGCCACCAAAGGTGGATCTCCAGAGATTTTTATCCTGAGCCATTCTTTGTAGTTGACTCCAGGTGTAACCCATCTTTTTGACGTCAGTGTCGAGGTCACGTCGTCATGTGTTTCTCAGGTGGCCTCGCTTCCGCTTGCCTTGGGGGTTCCACCTGAGAGCCTGCCTAGCGATGTTCGTTGGCGTTTTTGGAAGCGTTTTGTCCTATCCAACCCCATCTTCTCTTCCGGATGTTTTCCTCTATTGGGAGCTGGTGGCTCCTTTCCCATAGGGTGGTGTTACTGGTGGTGTCCGGAATCCTTCAAAGACAGCTATTGATGAAGATCTGGATTTTACTGTTGCTGTCTTTGGTTGTCCTCCAAGTTTCTGCTCCGTACAGGAGTACTGACTTTACGTTAGAGTTAAACAGTCGGATCTTGGTGGTCAAGGTCAGTGCTCTGGACGCCTAGATCTTCTTGAGCTGAATGAAGGCAACTCTTGCTTTACCTATTCTTGCCTTGACATCTGCATCGGTTCCACCTTGTTGGTCAACAATGCTTCCCAAGTAAGTGAACGACTGTACTTCCTCCAGAGGATGTCTGTTCAGTGTGATTGGGTTGGTGTTGGTCTTAAGGTTCTTGGTCTTCTCTTTGTGGATGATGGGTCCAACCTGTGCTCATGTGGCTGCCAACACATTGGTCTTCTCTTGCATCTGCTGCTGGCTGTGGGAGAGGAGGGCGAGGTCGTCTGCAAAGCCTAGGTCATCAAGTTGATTCCACAAGGTCCACTGAATCCCATCCCTGCGTTCACTAGTAGAAGTCTTCATGTTCCAGTCGATGATGATGAGGAAGAGGAACGGGGATAGTAAACATCCTTGTCGGACTCCGGAGTTTACTCGAAAGTTGTTTCATGAGCTGTCCTCTGTGGATTACACGGCAGGTCATGCATTCGTACGAGCTCTTAATCAAATTTACCATCTTGGATGGGATACCGTAGTGCCGGAGAAGCTTCCATAGGACCTCTCGATCAACGCTGTCAAACGCCTTCTCATAGTCGACGAAGTTGATGTATAGTGGTGAGTTCCACTCCAAAGACTGCTCGACTATAATGCGCAGCATTGCGATCTGGTCTGTGCATGATCGATTCTTCCGGAAGCCAGCTTGTTCATCACGTAGATGTGCATCAACGGCATCTTTCACCTGCTCTAGGAGGATCCGATTGAAGATCTTGCTTGGTACTGACAAGAGGGTGATACCTCTGTAATTGTTACAATTACTGAGGTCGCCTTTCTTTGGAAGCTTGATTAGATAACCCTCCTTCCAGTCATTCGGTATCTCTTCCTTTTCCCAGATCATCTCGAACATCTCCGCTGATGAGTTCAGGTCTGCTTTCAAGGCCTCTGCTGGTATATCATCATGTCCAGGGATCTTCCAGTTTTTCAGCAAGGTGATGACTTTCCTTATCTCTTCTCTGGTCAGCTTGGAGCATGTGATGGGGAGATCTTCGTCTGCTGGATTGACGTCTGATGAATTTGGTGGTGCTGGTCTGTTCAGAAGCTGGGGGCACCTAATTTCTAGTGATTATCGTCGTCTTGACTACAGAGACCGTCTCTGCATTTGATAAATAAATGGTTTTATCTTGTCATTAAACATTACCATCACTCTATTCTCCTATTTGATAATGTTCAGTGCTTTGCTACAATCTGTATTGTTAAAAGCGCTATATAAATAAAAAGTGATTGATTGATTGATTCAAAGTGTTCAGACCATCTATCCATCTGCTGTGTTAGTTCTGTAATGGCCTTTCCCTTCTTGTCCTTAAAAGGTTGTTCCGGCTTGTTATATTTCCCAGACAATTTCTTTGTCGTATTATACAGCTATTTCATGTTGCCGCCGTGTGCTGCCTGTTCTGATTCAACTGCGAGTTCATCTATGTAGTCTTTCTTGTCCTTTCTAATGCTCTTCTTAACTGCTCTGTGGGCTTCTAGGTATTCCACTTGGGTCTTGAATTTTGCTGCCCTAGGCCTGCTGTTGTTTATTGTCACTGTATTCCTTTTTCTCTCTTCTATCTTACCCAAGGTTTCAGCTGTGATGATGTTTCCTTGTTCCAACTACTTCTTGACAGACCGTTCTTAGAGTCTCCTTTATAGTTTGCCAGTTGGCCTGTACACTGTTTCTTTCATCGTCATTGTGCAGTTCTTGTAGAGCTTTAAACTTATTTTTTAATTGTAGTATAAACTCCTGTCTGATGCTGGTAATCTTTAGGCGACTGACATCGTACTTCACTCTACATGGTGTTGTTTCCATCCAGTTCCTTTTCAGCTTCAGTCGCATACTGGTGGCTTTCACCACCTCTTGTCATGCGTCCCCAAAATGTTCGGGATCTTCCCGCTCCCAGGAAATAATTCTCTGTTTTTCCGTTTGGCGTTTCTGTAGTATTTTACTTCCGGGGTTTGATTGCTAACCTCGCGCCCGACCCTCCTCCTTTCTCATCCGGGTTTGGGACCGGCAATGGCGGAGTTTCCTTGAGTATGAGGTAAAGAACTTCTCTCAACAATGCAATTTTAACCAGGGGTGATTTATTTTCTGGAAAATACAGAACATTTGCTGACTGTTTGATATATATTACATGCAAAACTTGAAAGCTCTTGTGAAAATCAGAGGCTCCGATTACTTCAAATTTCAACTAAGAGTTGAGGTTTTTATTCATTCACTGGGAATGAATAAAATATTCACATGAATATGCAATGATTTCTGTACTGTTTGCGACATAAGTTTGCAATTGTCTAATCATCAGTTTCAGATTTACTTGCGTTTAAACACCATGTAAAAGCATCCAGATGGTTTCTTGTGTAAGAGTGCAGTTCAGAATAAAAAACTAGACAAAAAAGTTCAAACTTTAGGTTGGCTTGAAAAAGCCTAACCTGAAAATTTAAAGCAGTTGTAAAATTCTTAAGTTGAAAATGTTTTATAGGTTAGATAGATGTTGATAAGATGTTTCTAGCATGATTAGCATGTTTTTAGCATGATTAGCCTGTTACTACCATATTGTTGACATGATTAGCATGATTTACGTGTTACTTGCAGGTCGCTAGCATGATTAACATGTGACTAACATGTTGCTAGCATGTTTCTAGCATGACTAGTAAGTGAATAGTATGTACCTAGCATAATTAGCAAGTGACTAGCATGTTTGTAACATTACTAGCAAGTGACTAGCATGTCACTAGCATGTTTATAGCATTACTAGCAAGTGACTAGCATGTAACTACCATGTTTCTAGCATGACTAGCATGATTAGCAAGTGACTAACATGTCACTAGCATGTTCCTAGCATGATTAGCAAGTGACTAGCATGTTGCAGATTTTTAATCTTCAGTTTTATGAAAACTATAAGTCGGATCAGTCTAAAAAGATAAAGCACACTAAGTCAGGCCTGTCTGAAGAGCTGGGCTGAGTTTGGTGGTTCCTAGCCCTTTTTCAAGCCAACCTAATAATACATTTCCTTTTACTTGTACATCTCTGCATTTAGCAAATGCTTTTATTCAAAGCGACTTACGAACGATTAACCAAAGCAATTTGTAGAAAAGCCAACAGTATTCATAATTCAGTTCCAAATATAGTGGACCAAACTTCTTGCCGAAAAAAGTTTGATTTTGTGAAACTAGGACCAAACATCCCCTTCAGCTCATTTATTTTGGAAAGATTTCGACATGTGTTACACTTGATGGCAAACGGTGTCAGTACTGGATCTGTGTGTTTTGTCTGATCTGTGAATGAGAGCAGAGGGAGTATCGTGTTGTGTTATATCACGGTCTCCGAGCGAAGTCTTGAATAACACTGTAAGACACGCTCCGCTGACAGTGACTCATAAAGCTGAGAGCACACGAATCAGGGGAGAAATGCAACATCTACAGGATGTTTAAATAGAACATAATAATATTTCATAATATAAGCCTCTCGTGTGCATTAGCACCTGCACTGGAGTCCAAGAAATCACCTCGTTACCATAGTAATGCCAGTATTAGAATAACACAGCAATAAAATGGAAGAGGCATGCATGTGTGTGTGTTTGTGTGCATGCTGATATTGCACATTTACACACATCTTCAGACAACATAAACATTTAGTTGTGTTGACAAGCGTAATTTTCTGTTTTTATAAAGTATGAACGAACACTGAACATCTCTTGAATGGATTGAAAACATAACCCACGGTTTATAAAGAGCACTGTAAGCTATTCATACAATGATAACCAGTGTTTAAACCAATATTTTTTTACTACAGTAAAACTTGTGATTTTGAATTAGCCACAACTATCAAATGTTAAGTTAGTAAGTTTTGCATTAGTCAGTAGTAAATACCATTAAACATGGTCAGTCTAGGCACTGTTATTCAACAATTGAGACACTGTTGTTGACATTAATCGTGTCTTGATGTTTATTCTGACATTGGTTTGTGGTGATAAAGTTGCCTGAATTCATGTATTTTCAGTAACCGAAGAGTGCTAGTGGGTTTTTGGTGATGTGATGTGGCAATGCAATATATTTACTTTTACTTTTATATTTATTCATTTTACCAATGCTTTTATCCACTTGCAAGTCAAAGAGAAAACAGTATTCACTATATACAATGCCAGGTTTATTAGACTTTATTTTAACTAGACATTGAGTAGATATTTAAGCTAGAATACAAGATTTTTTTTAATTGCACTTCATTTTACAGTATGTGTACTTGCACTTATCTACCTAAGAAAGTACTGGTAATATAAGGTAACTACTGTACATGTGGTAGGTTAGGTTTAGGGGTAGCTTCCACATACCTAGTTTTTTAATTGACCTAGTTATTGTAATTTCTAAAAAAAAGGACATAATATATACATTAGTAGCATGTGTGTAAATTAAAGTGCTACCATTTTTTTGTTTGTTTTTTTAAGTTGAGAAAAGTTGAACTGGATTGATCTTCTGTGAGATTCTGGAGCTGCAAATGCTGTTCCAGAATCAAAGTATTTAAAGTAATCTTTGAATTTACAGGAAACTGGTTTCTTATCAAGTTGTAAACGACATCTTATTTTTACTAGCGATACAGCTCATGTGTGATACTGTTATTTAACAGTACGGTTAGCGGTGATCTCCAGCTGGAAGAGCAGTGTTAGTGTGCTGTGATCTGTAAAGCTTGTACTACAGAGCTGTTATTATGAACTGGATCTTATTAGAGCAGATTCCACAGACTGATCCAATCATCCACCTCAGCTTCCAAAGACCCGGAGGGAGAGCGGACGTACGTGTGTGTGTGTGTGTGTGTGTGTTTGGTAGCTTGTTCCTCCTTGTAACAATAGCAGAGGTGACTGGGCCTACAAGAGCACTGACAGCTTTACGACCCTTGTGCCAGAGCAAGGAAGAGAATTCTGGGAAAAGAGTTCTGGACTCAATCCCAGACAAGCAGGTAGCTGTGTGTGTGTGTGTGAGGCTGGTCAGGTAGTGTTTCACACAGGCTTGTTTGAATTTACAGGAAGAGACGGAAAACTACTATCCAATCTCAATTTGTTGTTTAATATGATACTTGTGGGCATTTCATTTGGAAATTGGACAGAACTTTGATGGCATTGATAGCCTTTCAACTAAACATAGCTATATTCAACCAAGATTTAATGTCATTCAATTTAAGATTTCATGTCATGAACCTCATACACTCAGTAATAAAATTACTTCTTCATTGGAAGCACTCCTAGCTTTTCCTGGATTCTATTGTGCGCTGAAGTTTATTCGGTTTATTCGCTTGAAACACGACAGCGGCTTGCAGTAAACGGTCAGGCCAAACCCGTCTCGTCTTCAGTACTCTCACTGATCGTCTGATGCATATTACACCCAAAACTAGAAGCTGTTGTGAAAATCACAGACTACAGCTGCCAAGCCAAGCTTCCAGGAGTCAGGGTTTACTGCTTTTTATTAATATTCTGGAAAACTAATTTGTGTTTAAATGACAGTTTAATAATATGAGTGCTTTGATGAAGACCTAGTCTGATTTTGTGAGGCTCACAACATTAAATCCTTTGAAATATATTTAATTTTGATTGAGGCATTAAGTGGCAAGTGGCAAAATTTTCTCTTTTTCTGATTTGATCACACTTACATTTTTTTCTTCTGCACAAATTACTGTTTTTCACATTTTTATTATTTCTTGTCATAGTGGATGCATCTATTTCAGATTCGCAAACATGTTTTGTCTGTTTTATACTAAATGTATAAAACTACTCTGCAAAAAATTATTTTGTTACTCAGTGGTAATGTCTTGCTTTCCAGTCTAAATAATTACTTAAGAGAGGATTTCTTCTAATTTAAAGCCAAAGTTCACTTTCCTTTTTCGAAAACTGTCTAAGACTTTATTTATTTTTCATTTTTGCTTCTCAAGTGACTATATCTTGATTTTAAAAATGTTGAGATATACTAGAAAAATTTATATCAAAAGAAGTACAATTCAGTCACTTTCTCACTGAAAACACTCCTAGTAGTCCGGTGACTTATAAACATGTCTTGGTTTCATAAACTGATATGAATGTGAGCACACAAGTTATGTATCAGTCATCTAACAGATGATTTTGGCATCTTCCACCTCAGTCTGGAGGAGGAATACTCATAATAAAGACAGTTGTACACGTATTACAGAGAGGAATAAAGGCCCTGTTACATGTGATATTAGCATGCCTATAGAATGCATTACCAGTGATGACTTTTGATGAGATTTTTTTAAGAGGAAAGACACATCGGCACCCTTTCATTTACACCTGTGTGCAGTGCAGTGCACATATTATGGGATTAAATGAGCCAGATGTTAATGTCAGCTGTAAATGGGGTCACACAGGGGTTAAATCCAGTGTTACTCGTAAAGCAACACATTGCTGTTTAATTTGCACTGAAATATCTGGGTTACTTTTTCAAGAAAGTAACTGACAGCTCTGGGGTTGCCATGTTGAGAGAAATCAGGAGTAAGTGCAGAGGCGCTGTGCGTGAACATGATCTCACTGTAGTTCTAGACTAAATATGAGTTTACTCATCTCACCTGCACAAAAACACGTTCAGTATTTAACAACATTAATAAAACTGTGAAATTCAAACTGTGAATATGATGCAAACCTGCAATAATTAGATGTCAAACAACACAAATCTGACCCTGGAGCTCAAAAGCAGTCATCAGCAGCATAGGAGTCAAAATTATATATTTCTCTTTTATGCCAAAAGTCATTAGGATATTAAATAAAGATCATGTTTTGTGGAACAATGTCACAAATATCCTTCAAGTATTTAATCCTATATTTTAATTAACCAATATTTTTGTTGCCGACCTTCAGTGTTCAAGTTTAACTAATAATCAAAAATGACTTTAAATAAAGATAAAATGTGACCCAAGACAACAAAACCAGTCGTAAGTGTTAATTTTCCGAAATTAAGATTTATGCATGATCTGAAAGCTGAATAGGGCAATATTTGACCAAGATACAACTATATGAAAACCTGGAATCTGAGGGTAACAGAAAAATCTAAATGCTAAATCACCTTTAAAGTTGTCCAAATGAAGATCTTATCAATGCTTTTCAATTACTAATCAAAAATTAAGTTTTAATATATTTTCGGTAAGAAATTGACTAAATACCTTCATGAAACATGATCTTTACTTACTATCCTAAGGATTTTTGGCAAAAAAGAAAAATCTAAAATTTTGACCCATACAATGTATTTTTGGCTATTGCTACAAATATACCCCAGCGACTTAAGACTGGTTTTGTGGTCCAGGGTCACAAATGTGTTTCATTATCTTTTGGTGTGAAAGCAGAACTTTTCTTTTACATGATAAACAAACAAGCAAGCCTAGCCCAGATGAGAAAACGTAACACAAAAGTAAGAATGCATTACTTTCCACAAAAAGTAACACAATAAGTTACTTTTCTAAAATATTGTAATGCATTTCTTTTAAAAGTACCTTTCCCAGCACTGATTACTGAGACTCTTAATGTTTTATTCTCCGCTCAACCTTTACTAACCGGGTAATATTTAAGAGCAGAACTCCTGGAACGCACATGAAACGATGCCTTGAATAATACAGGAGATGCTAACGGGGACGATTCTGCTAAAACTGTTAATCTCAGAGAACAGAGAGAATAGCTGTGTCTCCTTGTGCTGGCGAGGAAATACCAGCGCTCTTATGTAATCGCGTTTGGGTAAAAACTGAATCACCGAGAGTGTGTCGGATTGATGTGTTCTCTTGGAAATTGATTCTTTTCTGAGGTAAAGTTGAGTGTTCTTACCTCAAACGTCTGATTCAGAGCCGGGATAAAGAAATCAAGCCGGCGTTACTGAACAATACAGACATCAGGAGTAATTTGGCGGAGCGAGGATAGAGATCTAACCTGCCTCTCTCGGCGCAGGTGACAGTTGATAGACTCGTAATCTGCATTTCAAAGAGGCTCGGAGCACAGGAACACCAGAGCCGCTTAACTCTGGCACGCTTTCACTGATGCTCCGCAGATATTTCTGAAATCCCTCCTCTGACATTATGTAATCGCTTCAAAGACACGTTTCTAGGTGGAGAAGAAGGTGAGCGTTTAATTCTGACTGAATTTGCCACACACACAGATCTGCTGTGATCCTTCTGTGTGTGATGAGGGTTTATTCTGGATGTGCGCGGATCCGTCTGCACCAGCAGTGCTGGAAAGAGCTCGTTTTAAAACTCACTGGATCTTAGTGGATGTTCACGCTGTAGGAAACCTGGCCAAACCTTAGTTCTGGGGTGTGTTTGTGTCTAGAGACACTCAAAGGTCAGAAGGTCGCCTCAGGAGCTTCTCAGCTTCCTGAATGGATATTGTTTTTTGGATGACTGAGTTTGTTTTAAAATTGTATTACATTTGATTTTCTATTCATAAAGGACATGTTAAATTGGTAAGGAGTGACGGTAAAGACTGTACTGTTACAGTAGAGTTAAATGCTGTTCTTTTCTATATCCTGAAAAAAAAAAAAAATATATATATATATATATATAAAGCACCACAACTTTATTCAACACGGATAATAATCAGAAATGTTTCTTGAGCAATGATTTCTAAATGATCATGTGACACTGGAGTAATGATGTTGTAAATGCAGCTTTGATCATAAAAATGAATTAGTTTGTATTACATAGAAATATAAAAAAGCTATTTTAAACTGCAATAATATTTGAAAAAAAAAAAGTAAGACATTTGCAGTAATAAATTCCATAATAAATTGCAATAATAAATTGATAAATAAATTGCAAAGATTTTTCACAATTTTCTGCAATATTGCAATTATATTTTTTTCTTTTTTTGCAATAATAAACTGCAATAATATTTAGCTTTTTTTTTTACAATAATGAATTGCAATATTATTTAACTTTAATTTTTGCTGTAATAAATTCCAAAATATATTGAAAGTGAAAAAAAAGTGAAGTGACTTGTGGCCAGGTATGGTGACCCATACTTGGAATTTGTGCTCTGCATTTAACCCATCCAACG
>JAUMHE010000051.1:551734-597598 GCA_032359235.1 Enteromius mattozi
GCACACAATGCCTCTGTATTTCTGATTTCTCCCAACATGGGGTCAGGAGACTTGTCAGTCAATAAATAAGAAAACAATGTAGCTGACTTTACTTTATTGAAAAAGTTACTCGGTTATATTACTCTAAAATTAAAAAGTAATGCGTTACTTAACTAGTTACTTGGAAAAAGTAATATTATTATGTAACTTGCGTTATTTGTAATGCGTTACCCCCAACACTGAAATTGGGTACGATAAGTTCCCATTACTAACTAACTAAAGAGCAGTACATTTGCTACAATATTCATCTTTGTTAACATTAGATAAAAATGGCAGCTGTTCATTGTTAATTCATGTTAGCTCAAGTCCAGTAATTAAAGTTAAGAGATATGACTTCTAATTAACATGAACTAAATGCTTTAAGAGTAATTTTCATTATTAGTTCACGTTAACTAATGTACTTGACTAATGTTAACATGTTGTAAAGTGTAGCCAAAAACATTGCACATATAGATTATCTTTGGCTCTTGCGATCTCTTAAAGCTGAAGGGAAAGGGAAATATGAGTGTTTAAATGTGTTGTTGGAGCTGAACCAGTCACGCCAGAGGTGTTCAGGTGATCTGCATGTGTGAGGCAGCATGTGGAGGGCCGGTTATCTTCAGCACGGTTCACGTCTCCTCCCATTAGCCCTGACGACTCGAGCGCAGTGTGTAGGTTTACCTGCGGGGGTCTGTCACCTCCACACACACACACACACAGCGTCAGGGCCACAGGCTCGTCTCAGGGCTCCTGTAACGTCTGACCGCTGAGAGGCCCTCAGGTTGGGCTCGTGCTGCAGCGAGAGAAGGCCACCCTGGAGCATGCACTTTGGGAATTTCAGAGGCACTAGACTCCTCAGACTCGTGTGGATTACTGGATTCAGTGAGGAGAAGAAAGCAGGACATTTTGTTTCATTTTCCCTGTCTGCGTTTCTGGCTTCATTTTGATGCCTTTCTGCAGTTGACTTGAGAGACCATTGGATTTTAAACAGATTTTGCTGATGATGAACTAGAGCTCTTTCTTTAGAGACAAAAGGACAGCACTTGTGGTTTGATGAGCAGAGTTTTTATGACACATTTCCTTTTGAAACAGGAAGTTGAGGTGAGGGATATAAAAAGGCTCCTTTTATTTGCATAACTGATGTTTAATTAATGCTATTGGGTGTTACACCATATGCACCATATGGGTTTTGTTAATATTTTGAATTAGGTTGTGTTTGGATAAAGTTTTAGTGTATTTGCATGCATTTTATCTGATTTAGTTTAGTAGTTAAAGTTCAACTCAGTGAAAATCAGAACATTTTTATGCATAGTGCTGGGCAACAAAACAAGTCTAATAAAAATAATAAAAACAAGTTTTGCTGCGTTATTTTATTTGATATATTAAACATATTTTTATATAATACAAATTAGATTAATATAAATACATGCATATATATATATATACTGTATGCAGCACAATAAATATACACATCACACGCGAATATATTATATCAACAAAAACTTTTATTTTGGATGCGATTAATCGTTGCCCAGCACTAGTATCTATTTGTTTATTTTTTTTTTTAATATTATTATTTTACTTTAGTTAACATTTCATTTCAGTGAACACTTTTTTTGTGTTCTGTTTTTATTGCTTTCAATGTTCGTTAACCCTGAACTCATTTTACAAACAATTTCTTTGAACAAAAACTGTGAGTGATTTCGGACTGTGCAGAAGAGACTCCTTTAAATGAGCTTTTTTTGATAACAGTCATAGAGTGCAGATAGTTTGTCACACTTTCAACATCTTTGAATAAGTTCCTAGGGTTTGTAGTCGTCTAAGTGTGTGTTTGCGTGGAGAAAGCAGCCATCGGAATCAATACCATCTCGCACGGCCCTGCGATTATCAGCCGCAGAAATGACAGGCCTGTCTGCGAGCGGCGCGTAGGTTAAGCCCAACATTAACGGTGACTGGGGCAATTAGGAATGTCATTTTAATTATCTGTGGCATCGGAGTGAGAGATGTTCCTTTTATTTGTTTGAAATCAAAAGCAGAGGAGCAGGTAGCATCGGCGCCAGAATGGCAGCCGTAATCGCCTTTGTTCCCTTTGACACTCGCAGAAGACGCCGACGAATAGAGAGTGTCATCAGAGGAGAACTTAGCCGGCAAGTAAACATTATCGTTTCTTTGTGTCTGCGCTCTGGAAACACAAAAGACTGATTAGAGATGAGGTGAGGAATCACTGTAATGGCTGCCGTGACATTAGCAGGTTGGAATTATTGTGTTGAAGAGCACAATACCGGCGTGTGATAGGCTGTCTGTCAGCCAAACAATGCTCTCGCTCCAGAGTTTTTACTCCATCTGAAGTTCCACCCAACCCATCATTATTTATCGGCCTTTTCAAATCTTCCAGCAGCGAGTACAAAGTTGATGGATTTTGTTTTTAACTTCTCAAGATGTCATTTCTACTTTGTGGAAGCGCTGTCTCTCTTTCTGTCTCTCTCCTTCTGTCTCTCTTCTTAGCCATTTTTCATAACCTGTTCATGAAGGCATGCTCGCTCATTTTGAGAACTTCTTTTAACTTCCAGATGTCTGCTCTGATGTGATGGTCAGAAGGTATTTAAATGTATACTACCGTTCAAACGTTTGGTGTTGGTGAAGTCTCTTCTGGCTGCATTTGCTTGATCAAAAATACAGTAAAAATTGTATAATGTTATTTAAATGTCAAATAGCTATTTTCCATGTGGATATATTTTAAAATATAATTTATGTCTGTGACCAAATCTGAATTTAAATAATAGATTGGATTCAAATTTGCTGATTATCTGCTGAAGACACAAATCTGATTGTTATTCATGCTGGAAACAGTCGTGCTGCCCATTATTTTAATAGAAACCATACATATATTTTTTTTCAGAGAACAAAATTGAACAGAAAGTTCAAAAGAACAGCATTTATTTTTAAATAGAAATCTTTTGTTACATCATAAAAGTCTTTACTGTCACTTTTGGTCAATTTAATGCGTCCTTTTAAATAGGGGTGTTTCTGATTTGTGAGCATGTGGTTAAAGTGGGCGATACAAAGCCCATATTTTCACTCCAGAACTGCCTTTTCTGCAGTCAGACTCATGGAAGTGTTCCAGCACCGGCAGCCCGTCTAGGAATATTGGGTATATATTCAAAATACATAGGGTGTTTTGAATGTAAATGTGTTGAAGGTATATCTGGACCACACATCAAGCCTGAATGTCTCACTTATTCTTTTCTATTCTTATTTCCTCCCTCCCTCTTTCTCTGTCTCTTTTCTTGGGTTCTTTCTCTCACAGAGAGCATTACTCAGTCTGAACTTGCCTAAACCCTTGTGGTCACACCTCTTGAAAAGGTTTTGTTTCCCCTGTCAATTGGTATTCAGCCCAGGTCACATACGCACACACATACACCGTTTTCATTTTAATTTGCACCTGTTGTGCAGTTGTTCGGGAGGCAAGTGCAGACCAGTGGATTAGCCAAAGATCATGGTAGGAACAGATATGCCTAGTGTAATCTTTTTGTCCACAGGGGAATGTTAAGATAGACTGCGCTTTGTGTGTGTGTGTGTGTGCTGGCATACTCTCGCTTACCAAAGCTAAACAATGCACAGATGAAAATAAATATAAATCTACTTGGAAGGCCTTCCTTTATTAACTCATCCCAGAGGAGTTTAATACTCATTCATAGAGTCACGTGCATGCACAAGCTTAGTGATAAATTAGTAATCTGTAATACTGATCATCTGTTTGTATATGTGTTTTTTGACAGTGTTGGAATATGAGAACGTTATAGAAACCGGATCAGAGACGGAAGAAGAGGACAGGCTTCTGGTGTCGGAGGAGGACGGCTTGCTCAATGGGGCGGGGAGTCCAGTCAGCCTCGTCAATCATGAGTCTGTGGCTCCACCCTCTCCGACCCTGGGTCACACACTGCTGAGGAAGACTGTGGATGATGAAGATGATATGAAGGACAGTGGAATAGAGAACGTCTGGCACGAAAATGACTTGCTGAGTGCGTCAGTCGATGGTACTGGTGAGTTACTTCTGCTTCCTTTATGACTTCCATATGACATGTCCATCTTCTCTTGGACATGTCCCCTCCTTTCTTAGTCATGCATATCTTCTCTTAGACACATGCTTTGTCCTCTTAGACACACCCCTCCTTCTCATAGACACACCCTCTTTCCTCTTAGACATGCCCCCTCCTCGTTTAGTCTTTCGGATCTTCTCTTAGACACACCCTTTGTCTTCTTAGACCCACCTCTCCTCTCGTAGCCACATCCATCTTCTCGTAGACACACACCCTCTCATCTTAGACATCCACATCTTCTCTTAGACACACCTTTTTGTCCTCTTAGAAACACCTTCTCTCCTTTTAAACACAACCCTCCTCTATTAGTCACTCACACCTTCTCTTAGACACACCCTCTTTCCTTTTAGACACATCCATCTTATCTTAAACACCCCGCTTTACCTCTGTTAGACATACCTCTCCTCTCTTAGTCACTCACACCTTCTCTTAGGCACACCCTTTCTCCTTCTAGACACACCTCTCCTCACTTAGTCAGCCACACCTTCTCTTAGACACACCCACTTTCATTTTAGACACACCCATCTCATCTTAAAAAAAACCCTCTCCCTTCTTGATTACTCACACCTTCTTTTAGACACACCCTCTTTCTTTTCATAGCCACACCCATCCTTTTTTAAGACACATACCCTCCTCTTCGGCACACACCTCTGTTCTCTTAGTCATGCACATCTTCTCTTAGAATCAACCTCTGTCATCTTAGACACACCCCTCATATCATAGCTACGCCTGCCACTCCTTAGACACACCCACTCTTTATCGGAAACGCCCATCTCCTCTGTATGTTGTCCCTGATATTTTGTTGAAGCCTGCTCTCACTTCCAGTACAACTACAGCAGAACACTTCTCTTTAATTATCGCATGAGACCCGTTTCTGCCTGTAATCGTCGGAGGCGCTTTCGGCCCGGTTTGCAGAGCATGATTGGTAATTGCAGTAATAGCAGAGCGTCGCATGTCCATGTAAACGCAGCTCCCGCTTTCCTCCTGCAAGCATCATTGGTGCGGGAGGCGCAGTCAGAGACGCAGAGAGATAAATACTCTTAATGAGGGAGAGAGGTAATCATTAAGGGAGGCCAGGCTGCTGCTCAAGTCATTAAGAATCTTAAATGAAATTTTTATTTTTATGATAGCCATTTACATGTGTAATAAGAGTCAATGATTCTTAGAAGCGTATGACAGAAACATAGGAGTGTGAGAGCCCATGGAAGACAGACCATCTAAATGAGCACTTCTTCGCTATTCATTTCTGCTAATGAACTAGCTGTGCACAGAGCCGAGAGAAAGAGGGGGCGTTCGCTAGTCTAAAAATTTAATACGCCCCAAAAAAAGCCGGGAAAGTGGCATTAGGAATACTATGAAGTCTGATTTTCCTTCAGGAGAGCAGCCGGCTTCATTATTTACAGCGGTTCAGAGAATCCAAGTGTTTTCGTCTTTAGTCCAGGATTTCTCACATGTCTTTGAACTAATGACCCCTTTCATGACCCCAACAGTTTGAGATGCCATAGAGTACCACAGAAATGGGAATCATGGCCAGCCACTTTCATAAACCCACTTCCACTGCTACATATGAGAGTAAAATAACACTGAATGTGGTCTTACGATGTGGGTATATATTACTGCTATGGTATTTTTTGTGTGTGTGTGTTTTTATTTATTTATTTAAAGTTCACAATTTTACTCTCAGCAAAATATGTTTTTATGGTTTTAGTTTTAGTTGTTTTAGTACTTTACCTAAAACGAGAAATGCCATAAAAAAAGTACCATGATGGTTTGTTAACAATTATTTTGTTTTACTTATTAGTAGCTTTACTAGCTTTTTACTTATTTTTATATTTTTTTATTTGATAACCCCACCCCGCTCTAAACCAACTACAGTCTTGTGTTTGCAATTACAGTTCTTGTATATATATTTGAATATGAAGTAAACACGTTTTAAAGTGTACGTTGATAGCCAGTGATATATTTGTTGTTATTTTGTTCAACAAGATGCCACAAATGCTGTTGATAGAGATTAACTCATATTGAACCCGGAACATTCCTTTAATTTGATAAACCCTCTTGGAGCCGGAATGTCTGTGATTCTGCTGTGTTGCAATTCCATGATGTGTGTGTGTGTGTGTGTTGTGATAAAACCACGGCCATGTTTCTGCACTGCTGGGGTGACGTTCATTAGCTCCGGAGGAAGACGCCAAAGTCTCTCTCTCTCTTTTTCTCTCTTTTGTGCGCTCTTTCCAAACTTGTGGGCACTTTCCTTTTGGGTCTCTGTGTTTTTTCTCGCGTTTGGTGCCGGAGAGTCTGCACTGGTACCTCAGCACATAGCTCTGTCCTGAGATAAGCCCAGCACGCTCTCCCTCGCTCTTTTCTTGTCTGTTTGCTCCGGTCAGTCAGATTGCTGCGTTGGTGTCGTCCTTGACTCTCTCTCATCTGCCATAATGCCCTTCACTAGTGTGTGACATTGTTATCATAGTCTTTAAATAAATCACCTGCGTTTCTCCCTGCCCTCGTCTTTCTGTTATTTTCTATCTTTTCTTGCATTTCGGATATTTCTGAGGACCTCAGAGAGTCAGGAGGTTCAGACGGGAGCTGTATGTTTTCACAGAGCATGCTAACGGCCCGCACAGACGTGAATGTTTTGAGAGTAAACTGAACGGATGGAATGAAATCATCGAGGAATAGATTCAACACGGGTTTCCTTCAGAGGCCTGTTTACTCACCCACCACCTCAGAACTGATTTATCAGCCTGAGACGAGAGCACAACTCCCTCGGCTCTCCAAACTGAGAAGGACTAGCTCACCTCCTACTGGAATATTTGCCCCCTGTCCCCCCGAAACACTGATAGTAAAACTGATAGAAACAAGGAGAGAAAAGAAGAATCCAAACTGTGGGTTTCAGTAAAAGTGAAAAAAAAAAAAATAAAAATCTGAATCAGAATAAGAAAAGAAGTATAATAAGAATAATTGAAAAATAATATTGTAGTCTAATATTATTATAGTAATGTATTGGTATTATATATTTATTATTGTAAAGAAAATTTTAATATGTTATTTTAAATATATTGCTTTAAAAAAAAAAAAGTAATATAGTTCCACTACATTTTTTATATATATATTGTTGGAATAAATTGCAAAATATATATTATAAATGGTGTTGATGCATTTAACACACTGCATTTTATATTTTTACACATATTTTATATAGTTTTATTTTATGAATAAATACATTTTATGTATTCATGCAATGTTTTTTGATCCCCATAAACTTTATGAAAAGGTGTATTCATTTGTATATATAAATAAAATAAATTGTGCATTTATATTCATAGTACAGTATATATACTTATGTTAAAACGTTTGCTGTGTAGACAGGGATCACCAGAGAAAAGGTGATCAAATTTGTGTAGATAAATTAATTGTATTATTAATATATGTCCTCAGGTCCCTTGCAATAGCAGGTGAACCCCTGATAACTGATCTGAGAACGATGATGTTTAAAGCAGAGTTGATGTGTCTCTGCGTTTGTGTTTCTCATGATGTCAGTGGTTTAATTAGAGGCCGTGTGTTTGGTTTGTGTGCCAGAGACACAGAGCAGCAGCGGATCAGTGCACTGGAGATCAGAAGACTCATCCTTTCGCTCTCTCTCTCTCTCTCTCTCTCTCTCTCTCTCTCTCTCCCTCTATCTGTCTCTCTCTCGCTCTGTTTGCTTGTTCAGGTGGATGGAACATTCTTGAGCTGATCTCTGAGTTTGCTCTCGCTTGTTTCCCAGCGCGCTCTGCTCCATGTGTGTGTTCGTGTGATTGTTGTCAGTGTAAATAAGTGGGTCATTTTGAGTCCTTCATGAGACGCAGAACAAGATGTTTTCTGTCCAGATGCAGTGTGTCAGCGAGCTAATAGACTCTCCTCTGCTGTCTGTCTCTCTTTTACAGATGAGCTGAAGGGAGACTATGACACTATGGGGCCCGATGCTGCTTTAGAGCCGGTTGGGAATGGTACAGGTGAGTCATGTGACCATGTTGATTTGCTGTATTAATATAGAGTGCATTAGCCTTGCCCACTTATTTCCAGAAGAGTTTTTCCCATTCATTTTTCCCTTAGGGATTTTAAAAAGTCAGCGAAGCATTATAAGGTTTTATTTGAAAGTTAAAGAAAATCAGACAAAAAGACAAGATTGTGTGCTTAATAACTTTAGTGAGGGAAAGAACTACAGTCCCATGAATCATTACAGATGGAATAAAAAACGATTGATTCATCTGAAACTATTCATATAAAGTTGATTGAATCTATAGAAAGAATATATTTTTAGATGATTGCAAAACATGCATATATTCTAATATGCGAGTATTTTGAGAGACTCAATCACATCGTTCACAGTGCTTTATGGGAATGGTGCACTTTTCTCGCTGAAGCTCTCTGATTGGTGGAATGTTTGTACAGCATTGTGGGTAATGTAGTCTTTAGTATTGTCTAGGTCTAGTAGTATTGTGCTATTTAACATGGTAACAAAAAAAAAAAAGTTGAATTAATATGAACAGATTGGTTCAATGCAAGCATTTGTGATAAGATCTTTTTTTTTTTTTTAATTGAGATTTGCACATCATCTGAAAGCTGAAAAGCTGAAAGCAGATTTATACAAGAATCTGAAATAAAGTATAGGACAATATTTGGCCGAGATCTAAAATCTGAAAGTGCAAAAAATCTAAATATTGAGAAAATCGCCTTTAAAGCTGGCCAAAATGAAGTTCTTAGCCATGCATATTACTAATGTTTTAATACATTTATGGTAGAAAATTTACTAAATAACACGCATTTCACCTTTTCTCTGGTGATCCCTGTCTACACAGCAAAACACACATGCTTAATATCCTAATGATTTTTGGCATTAAAGAAACCCATACAGTATATTTTTGGCTATTGCTACAAATAAACCCCTGCGACTTACGACAGTGGTCCAGGGTCACATATATCATTGAATAACAACCTCGGAGCTCACAACAGGTCTGTCTTTAAAGGTTTATCAGTTATTGTTAAAAATCATTTCCCAATGAAGAAAATACATGGAGATCTATTAGCATGTCAGTGATGCAGCATTTCATGCAAACTGAAACGTCTAACTTTAAAATGGTCTCACTGCTGAGATTTAGCAGCAGAAACACATCAGCATTGTTCATATGAATCCACAATCATCGGAGTGATTCCTGCTCTGTGTTTGACATCACACACACACAAAAAAAGGTTTGTTTTATGAGAAACACCGTTAGGCCGTGTTTGAGCTGTCATTGCTGATGTAGTTCAGGAGCAAGGATGTGTAGTTTTAATAAAGCTTTCTAATGTTAGACACACACTCCAGAGATAAACGTCTCGGCGGCGTGGCCCACGATCCTCCTCTGCAGGGAGGGCCGTTCTCGGCTCGGGCGTCGGGAGCGGAAGGAAAACATCAGGACGTCGACTTTAGAGCTCTTTCTTCTGCGAGCGAGAACTTCCCCAAATCGCATTTCAGGCCAGAATCTAATTTGTGCGCAAACTCGATTTGTTTAGATCATGTAAGCCGCAAAACCCACAGCAGCGAGGAGCTAAACATGTTCATTTGTCGGGCTCACGCATGTTCACGTGAATGATAGCGAGGCAGGTCTAGTAATGAGAGAGGAGGGAAATCATTTGCTCTGTTAAATAACGTTAAAGGGCTGCCGGCTCTCTGACATTTTCAAGACATTTTTGACAGCGACACAGCCCAGCGGCTCGACCTTTGCACAAATGAGACGATAAAATGTTTACTGTCAGACAAACCTCAGCGCAGAGTTTGTTCCTTACACAAGCTCATCCTAATTAAAAGGTAGCTGATAAAACTCGAGCCGAATATGCCTTGACTCTCTGCTGTAATATTTAACTTGTCTGACGAACGGGTGAGAGCTATTTATTCTCTGTTAGATAATATTCTGTTACATAATAACGTAAAACACCTTCGGTTTTCTGTATCTTGTAGAGAAATGATGTGGAGAAACAATTATGACGCTGTCTTTGTGTCTGTTTTGTACATACACTAATTTTCCATCTGAGCTCCTCTCAGTGCAAATTTTATTGTTTTTTCACAGCTCAATACTAATGTTTCTTCTTGTTCTCAGATGTTTCTCCTAATATTTGCAAATGAGTGACTAGTTGTTATCGAGTAAAAGTATAGAGCTTTATAATGAATGTGGAGCAGCTTAAATTATTTGATGACTGTGATATTTTGAGGACATTGTTGAGATCTCTTCTGAACCTTTAGACTCAAAGTCTTTTTTTCAGGAGAATCTAAAGACATTTGATTTGTGAAGATAATGATTTCCAATAGCCAAAAAAGACATAGCCTCAGCCCCATTGGCAAAATCCTCTCATTTTTAATGTCATTATCAGAATCCACCTAGTTAGGAGTTCGATTAGAGATCTAGGAGGTGATGTTGCGATTGCAGCATACTTTTCTTCTCCTTGTCTGACTAATACATTTAAAAGTAGAAGAAAGGGTTTATCGTTAAAAGCTTTTCCACAATTCCAATGGTTCTCCTGTTAGATTAACTCATATTTCTTATTTTAGTGGCCATTAGGTGGCTAGATAAGGCAGTAATTTAGACGTATCCCTCCCAGAACGTTTCTCTAATGTTGCTGCGTTCTTTTTATCACAGCCTCTGCTGTGTGTTTTCGTCACCTTCCAGTGCACCATATTTTTCAAATGCAAGGTTTTATTTAAACGCTGCTTTTCTCTCTCTCTGTGTTTCCAGTGAAGAGCATTCACTGTGCCACTGAGTTTGAGGATTTCTTCGGGAAGCGTAAACTGGTGGACAGTGAAAGTCATGTGGTCAGCATTGCCGAATACCTCCAGAGAGGAGACACAGCCATCATCTACCCCGAGGCACCGGAGGAGCTCTCCCGCTCCCGCCTCGCCACGCCCGAAGCCAACGGACACGAGGAGAACGGTGAGAATGTCGGGCAGCTGTTGCTGCCGTCTGATTGGCTGCATGCCGGAGTGTTTACCTTTAGAGCGAGGTGCAGCTGTCCGAGTGGTGAAATCATAAACCCTAAATTTCCCGTCCCGAGGGGGCCGCATACCTCTCTTATGAAGAACGTGTGAAAAATTAGACGTGCAAGCCACCAGAAGTGATTACAACAGAGAGAACACAACTGGCCCCTGAACGCCGTCAGCAGTCGCTTCGTGTTCAGGTTTACACTACTGCTTTTTGCCGGTTAGCGTTAGTAGCCCTTTATTCCGACACAATCCAAAGAAGCCAAGGTCAGTTCTATGGCTCCCAGACCCCCATTTAATTTTGGACACCAAGTGGTGACCCATATACAAAACCATAATGTTACCATAAGCTGCACAGAACCAACACAAATACAGTTTTAATATAGGAATGTTTGGTAACACCTTACTTGATGCCTTAATGCATTCAGAAATAATAACAACCAAAATATTTGCACATTTCTTTTTATAGTGAAATACATTGTTTAATGCATTATACATTCTAAAGGTAATAGATAAGAATTATAATGTATCATGCAATACATTATGACGTGCTTTATAAGGCATGATTAATCTATTAAAAAGCTTTTAGAATGCATTATGTATATAAAGTAGTGCTGACAAATGATTAATCGTGATTAATCGCATCCAAAACAAGTAGGTTTTTGTTTACGTAACATATGTGTACTGTGTGTATTTATGTATATATAAATACACACACATGCAGTATATATGTTGAAAATATTTGCGTTTATACACTTATTTATTTATATTCTTATATGTTATGTAAGTATTATATAAACATAACCGTTTCCTTAAATATATACATGTATCTAATTGTATTTATATATATACATAATAAATATAGACAGTGTACACATATATTATGTAAGCAAAGATTTTATTTTGGATGCGATTAATCACAATTAATCGTTTGATAGCACTAATATAAAGGTTTCAAGTAAAGGGATAACAAATGTTTTTATAATAATAGTAAATATGTTTATTAATATCTACAGACTGGGGTGGCTAATGGCTAAAACAATGCTATAACTGCAATTATCATATAAATAAGACACAATTTAGTACATTTATTTTCAGCTTTCATAATCTGTTTAAAATTTGCACAATAATTACATTATCCATTCCCAACACTGACCACCTTTTGTATTTTTACGTTTTTGGACGATAACATCACCCTAAAAAGGCCAAACGTCATCCTAATTATCAGCCTGGCTAACGTATCTGTCTGTCGCTAGTATGTTCCCACTTTAGGAGTGGAAAATAGTTTAAAACATGAATGTGTTATATTTCTTCCATCACATAAAGCCCATGAGCAAAACTCGGCGAGTTGTGTGAATCCGAAACGCACCTACTGTGTGTGTTCATGCATTGGCGTGAGTCCGTGTATGCGTGGCAGTGCCAACTTCGACGGCGGCACACAGTGGAGCAGATTGTACAGATAGCTCCTCGTACCACCCTGGGCACAGCGCCCATTTGCTGCCATTGATTTGCTGACCTTTTGGCCCACTGCCCCTCTCTCTCTGCTGCAGACCTGCCACCTGGAACTCCAGATGCTTTCGCCCAACTGTTGACCTGCCCCTACTGCGACCGGGGTTACAAACGCTTGACTTCCCTAAAGGAACACATCAAGTACCGGCACGAGAAAAACGAGGAGAACTTCGCCTGCCCTCTGTGCAGCTACACGTTTGCTTACCGCACTCAGCTGGAGAGACATATGGCCACACACAAGCCAGGACGAGATCAGGTGAGCCATACTTCCTCCCTCTCTCTTCTCTCTCTCTCTACGCCTCGCTCCAGCTCTATATCTAATGTGCTGTATTCCCTCGGAGAAAAGATATCATTTTGATTGGCAATCATTATTAATTTTTCATGGCATTTTGAAGATGCAGATCTTTTAATGGTTATAGCCTTAATTGAGGTCTAAATGGTTTTTTGATGGCCTGCTCTGATATGATTCTGCAGTCTTATATTCACGATCGAATGACTGTGTTAATTTCCAATTTCGAAATTGTATCCGCTCTTTAGGTTTTCTATTTTATGTTCTTTAAAAATCAGTTTCTCTGCGGTGACAGACTAACACATCATCATTTCCAAGTGCGTGAATGATAAACGTGAGCCGTTTTTTCTCTTAACAATCTGTCGCAGCATTATTTACACACATTAAATGGGTTGTTGTGGCAAATATAAGACACATTTCCCTGTAGATAACACTGTCTCTCTACAGGCAAATAAAGCAGGTAAAAGCAAAGCGACACTGATTTCTCTAGAGACCGAACCACTTGAAACCTATCTTTATGACTCAAAGCGCAGTGTGACATCAGAATCGCTCCTGTAATCAATGGAGATGAGGTACAGCAGCTCTTTTATCTCTCAGACCCGACGTTCTGACTAGAACAGAATGATTTGATACACAACGAGCTGCCAACTTCTTCACCTGATGCCACGAGCCGCTCAAAACATGAACAGATGGCCCATTCTGCACCCGTGACCTCTCTAATCCACAAATTACTTCCTATTTGTTGGTCTTTGTTTGTGTGCTTCATCTCAAAAGACTTTCCTGTTGAAAATTTTCTGTTTGTCTAAAAATGCGATGGCCGTTGAAACCCGTCCGTGATGTCTACCGATGCTTGCTGAGCCCGATGACATGCAAATCAAATGCCCCGCCCACATCATGCTTGACACACTTAGCGCAAGTGCATCACGCCGGGCGGAAAAATCCCTCTCCTCTCGCTGCTGCCAGTCACAATTAGGACGAGGGAGTGACTGTATCACATTGAGGATGATGGCGGGACCAAAACCTGCCTCCATCCTCAGAGGGAAGGTGGGGGGCGTAAAGCAGCTGTTGCTGTTTGTTTATGCGACTCAGCAACATATGAGCGAATGGTGGGGTCCCTCCCTGCCGTGGGCCGCCCGGCTCCCTGCTTGATGTTTGAAGGTTGCCGCTGTTTGAACAATCCTCCCTGTGTCCTGTGCTTTATGCCATCTGTCTCCAGCGGAATGCGGGCCTCTCTCTCCCCACCAGTTGTCGGAGCCGATCATGGGCGGCGCTCACAGGCCTTTTGTGTTCCTCTGCCCGTTCGACATACTAACCTCCCACTCTGAATTAATTGTGCTCGCCTGGTGCGCTCTCTGCTTCTCTGCACTGACGCCCGTATTGTTGTTGTTGTTGTTATTGTTATTATATTTTGATTTTCGAGGCTCTGCTTTGAATTGCAAATGCGAGGGGCGCAGCGCTCATGTTCTACCTTTGAACAGCAAATGAAGTGCCTGCCTACAAGCCGCATTCACGCATTATTAAAGAGACGTTTGAAGCCTCTAAACAGCCTACAAATTTGTGTCCAATTATGAAATTGCAACATTTATATGAGCCCACCTTTTTGCGTAATGAACTCTTTGCGCAGGTATCTGAAGGATGTTTTGGTTAAATACGTGATTTATTCTGAATGATTATGCTAAATTAGATGAAGTGGATCATTTCTGCATCCCTAATGAGGAGAAAAGTCTTAAAAATAGGATTCTTTTTGTTCTTTTTTTTTCACTGCCAATGCAGCATTTCTGGCTCTAGAGTAAGGAAATGAAAAGGTATGAGATGCTCTGTTATCGCTGCTCAAATGCACCCAACCAAAGCAAGATGCCGCTTTACAACAGGAGCCATTTGGCCCATCATGAAATTATTCACTGAAATCTTGCCTGTTGTGTGTTTGTGCAGGAGAAGCTCATGTGAATATTTTCTCATCCACAGCACCAGATTCTCAACCAGGGTTCTGGCAACCGCAAGTTCAAATGCACTGAATGTGGCAAGGCCTTCAAATACAAGCACCATCTAAAGGAGCACCTGCGGATACACAGTGGTACGTCCTTTTCTTTCTTTCATAGCTCGTTGCCTTAGATAAGAATGTTCTTGATTCTGCATCCGAATGAATGGGTTGTTTCTCTGTCATCTCTTCAATAAGGAAGTTTTATTAGATGAAAAGAGGGCGTGCACTCATTTCTTTAAGTCAATAAGAACATCTCTCGCTTCTAGATTTGATCAAATGCTTTGTTTGTCTTCACCACAGGCGAGAAGCCATACGAATGTCCAAACTGTAAGAAGAGATTCTCGCACTCCGGGTCCTACAGTTCACACATCAGCAGTAAGAAATGCATCGGACTGATCGCCATCAACGGCAGGGTGAGGAACAATCTGAAGACGGGTTCATCTCCAACCTCTGCGTCGTCCTCCCCTACAAACACAGCCATTTCGCAGCTACGACATAAACTGGAGAATGGCAAACCCCTCGGTCTGCAAGACCAGTCCAACCACCTCAACATCAAATCTGAACCACTGGACTTCAATGACTATAAGCTTTTGATGGCCTCTCATGGTTACGGTACAGGCAGCCCCTTTCTGAATGGTGGTGTGAGGGGAGGAAGCCCACTGGGCGTTCATAACTCCCAGAGTCCCCTTCAGCACCTGGGCTTGGGAATGGAGGGGCAAATGCTAGGATACCCATCACTGGGAAACAACCTGAGCGAGGTACAGAAGGTCCTGCAGATCGTGGACAACACAGTTTGTCGGCAAAAGATGGACTGCAAGCCAGAGGACATCTCCAAGTTGAAGGCGTACATGAAGGAGTTGGGTTCACACATAGAGGAACAGAAGCAAGCGCTCACTTCTCCTGGTGGACCCCAGAACACGCTTCCACTCATCAATCACAACGGTGCCACCAAGAGCATCATAGACTACACGCTTGAGAAGGTCAACGAAGCCAAAGCCTGCCTTCAGAGCTTGACCACGGACTCTAAGAGGCAAATTAGCAATATCAAGAAAGAGAAGGCAAATCATATGCTAGATTTAGGTATAGATGACAAAACGCACGACAATAATAATCTAATGTTTACACCCTTCTCCTGCCAGTATTGCAAAGAGACCTTCCCTGGCCCCATTCCTCTGCACCAGCACGAGCGCTATCTTTGCAAGATGAACGAGGAGATCAAAGCCGTGCTTCAGCCCACTCAGAATGCCCCAACCAACAAAAGTGGCTTGTTTGCTGAGAAACACGGCCTCTTGCACCCCTCCATCATCCCCGAGAAGGGCATCAATGGCCCGATCAGTCCCTACAAGGACCACATGTCAGTGCTGAAAGCCTATTTCGCCATGAACATGGAGCCCAACTCAGAAGAACTACTGAAAATATCCATAGCGGTCGGCCTTCCACAGGATTTCGTGAAAGAGTGGTTTGAGCAAAGGAAAGTCTTTCAGTACGCAAACTCCAGAACACCTCCTTTAGACAGGAACCATGTGGAGTCTGGTCACCCGGTCTCCGTTCACACGCCTACTAAAGACTCGTTAGGCATCCGCTCTCCGATGTCCCTGGTCAAAGGAATGGACCGCATCACATCACCCTCAATACCCGAGCTTCATAACAACATGAACAACTGCGACACCCCACTCAGGCTCTCCAAAACCCCTCAGTTCTCCAACCACAAGCCTCTGGGGGATAAGCTGGACCACTCCCGAAGCAACACGCCATCTCCTCTGAACTTGTCGTCCGCCTCTTCCAAAAACTCCCACACTAGCTCTTACACACCCAACAGCTTCACCTCCGAGGACCTGCAGGCTGAACCTCTCGACCTCTCGTTGCCAAAGCTCATGAAGGAGCCAAAGCACATCTTGACTGTGAAAAGCCGACCCAAGCTAAACAGCACCCCCACTGACTATAACCATGTCGCGATGCCCCGGGAGCACGCAGACGAGCCGCTCAACTTGGCTTATCTGTCCAAGAAGGAGTTTGGCAGCCCCAATGCAAACAGCAATCTGGACAAAAGCTCGAGTCCAATGTTTGGTCTGAACCCGTTCGCTGCCAAACCCCTGTACACCTCCTTGCCGCCCCAAAGCGCATTTCCACCCCCCACGTTTATGCCCCCGGTGCAAGCCAGCCTCCCGGGGCTGAGACCCTACCCCAGCCTCGACCAGATAAGCTTCTTGCCTAACATGGCCTACACATATGCGGCGGGGGCAGCCAGCTTCGCTGAGATGCAGCAGAGGAGAAAATACCAGCGGAAGCCAGGGTTCCAGGTAAATAACAGACACTCTTTTTCATAAACTCTCAGGCCTTGTGTTTCTTTTTTCTGTCCCTCTGGTGAGTGGCGCTCGGCTTCATTCAGACACTAATTAAAAGCCTCTCAGAGCGGGAGAGGGGAGCTCACCTCACGCCCAGCGGCGGATGAGGCAATGAAAGAGAACCGCAGTTCCTGTGGTAGACGACGCTGCCTCTAGTACCATACGCTGTTTCTTTTTTTAGCGGTGATGGTTATGTTGCCAGTTCTTGAGTGGCTCGTCCAAGATACCGAGAGCAGGAAAACGTCAAAGTGTCAGGTGTTCGGTGTAGACGTGCCTGTGGCGTCGCTGCTCTTTTTCCCATCTCAGGTGTGAGAAACATCAGAGACATAGAGAGTCAGTGAACCTTAGACGTATCTCTTCATTTCTGCCCCTTTTTTTCATTTTGCTCCTTTTTTCCCCTATATTTCTACAGCGAGAAAACCGAAATGAGCTTGAGCATAAAGATTAATAATGCACACTCCCCATGTTCATTACAGCTCAGCGCTGAGGGCTGTTTAACATCGGGGAAACCATTCTGATAAAAAAGTATTAATAATGTTTCCTATTCTAAGTTATTAAATTAGATTTAAAAAATACAGCTAAGGGCATTTAGCTCAAATTGATTGCAGAACGATAGTACAGAGCTTTTTAAAAGAGAGTGCACAGAAGTATTGTCAGTCCAGAGCCGTCTGTCCTTAATGAGGGCATCGTCGCTGCAGTTTTGGCCATTTTGTGCCCCTCTTGATTTAATCATTACCGTTTGAAATTAGAAAACTGTGGCAATATTCCCTACTAAGACTCTCTTCTTATTGTTATTAGCTTCTAATGTAATAATATTTTTTCCCCATTAATTTAAGTTTAAGCCTATCGGGGTAATCTCTGCTCAGATAAATACTGCGCTAACACCCTTTCATGTATGAAATTAAACCAAATTTGAATGCAAATATATGGAATAAGGTGTGATTAAGAAGAGAGAAAGGCCTCATTTGCAATATCCTGCCTTTACATGATTTTTTCAGGTCGCAAACATTTTAATGTTTAATTCGTATGAGACTGCTATTCCAGTTATAGCTGAGAAATGCATATCTTATTCTTATTTACATGTTAATCTCTTTATGTTAAAATATAGAAAATACATAAATAGACGGAAGCAAGTTCTCTGTTTACAATGTATTGTCTATTTTATCTGGGTGTATAATAGATTTTCAGAAAAGAATAAAAACATACAGTTTAACATGAATATATTTCTCTTTATAAATAATCATTTAAAAAATATTAATAAATTATATAATTAGATTATGTTGTTTTTAATCTAATATATTCGATTCTAATGACTATTCATTTGTGATTTGTTATTTTTAATATTGTTGAACTGTAGAGTGAACTGCTTTGTGTGATGACAATAGAAATAATAATCAACTATAGGAGCTAACGATTGGCGTCTCTTTCCAGAGCGAGCTTCTTGACGGGCCGGCAGATTATCTGAGCAGTCTAGATGATATGGCCGACCCCGAGGCCTGTCTGTCCAGGAAGAAGATTAAGAAAACAGAAAGTGGTATGTACGCGTGTGACCTTTGCGACAAAACATTCCAGAAGAGCAGTTCCCTCCTCAGACACAAATATGAACACACAGGTATATATACTGTTCTAGACACCATCATTTAATAACTGTCTGTCTAACTCCAGAATATTCACGCTGCTTCTTGCTTTCTTTCTTTCGCTCTGTCTTTTTCCACTACTTTAATCATGTTTTCTTTTTTCCTTTTTTAGTAGAAACTAACATGTTTCTCTCCTGCTGACAGTCAGTGAGAGGATTTGTAAATGTAATTAATGTGGCAAAAACATGACACTGACATTGCACTAAATCAAACAAACAAACAAGAAGCTGGACTGAATAATCTCTGGAATTGTCTGGAAGTGAACGAGAGCATGAACCTTTGACCTTTACACTCTTAGTGGAGGCTACATTCACATCACACATTTATTGATGGAGAGTTCATTTTGGAAAAATGCATTTATATATGAAAATAAATGGGCAATGTTTTTCTAAATTTTTTAAATGTGAAATTTTTAGGTTGTAAGTGTTTTTTTTTTTTTTGTTAGTTTTTTTGTTTTTTTTTACGCTTTTTTTATGACAGTCTAACTTAACTGTTGTTATAACTGCTTGATTGATTTACCCCTAAAATTAAAGCAATAGTGTATTTACTATGTTAATTATTACACAGAAAAATGCTGCAATATACTTTAATTTGTATTAGATCTAAGAATGATCTAAGAATGGAGAAAGGTTCTTCTAATTTCATTTTAAAATAAAATATGATAAAAATGTGAAAGTTGTTGGGGAAGTGCAGTAAATCATGATTGAACACTTTGTTGTGTGAATGTAGCCTGAAACCATGTCTACACTGGGTTTGTTGTTTTAACACTGACCAATCAGCTGTCAGCTTGAGGCTATGCTTTCATTGAAATGAATCATTTTCAACAGAAATCCCTTTGTATAAAAATGTATTTGAAAATAATTATACAGAATGTCTGTGCATATACATGTAAAACTGGCACAGGGTTAAAATGATTTAAATAAAAAAAGGCATAGACCAGAAACATAAACAATTACATTTCTAGAATAAAATTCATCCAACACATATAAGGTTTTGATAATAAAATAATTGTTTTCCAGATGGATGGAAGAAAAAAGTGTCTGGAGCAGCTCTTCAGAAATACAAACGCAGCGTTTGTCGGCTGAAAGCAGCTCTAGACAGCTTCATTGATTATAATGGGAGCGATTTAGTTTTGATGCATTGTGATGTGCATCTCGTGCCGGCTGTAGACATGGAGCTTAAGGTCACATTCTATTCCAGAGATCAGCCAGTGTGAATAAAAGAATAAAATAAAAGTGAATTAAAGGAGGAGAGTAACTGCACGCACACACACACACACACATACACAGTTTCTTTCTCTTGATTGCATCACCGTTTACAGTCAGTCTGGAAGGACATGGAAATGAATCCACTGACGTGAATACAACTATTTCATTTCCCTGTCTCTCTCTTGTCTTTGTGCTCTCTCTCTCTCTCTCTCTCTCTCTCTCTCTCTCTCTCTCTCTCGCTCGTGTGTTATGGCGGTGCGTTCTTGTGCTGTTTGCGGTCAGCTCTTGACCAGTTATATCTGTTGTGTGACAGTAAATGTAAAGTTCAGACTATAACTAAAATTATAGCATATCAGTGTAAAAGTTAGACTATAGGCAATACATCACAAACAATTATATCTTAATATTTGTTCTGCCTTTTTTATCACATTTAAGTATTTGTTTTTGAATCAGAGACATCATTATTTTAACCTAATGATGTATTTAAAATAATTAATGCAAGCAGTGCATTTATATAAAAATGAAGCTAAAATAATTCATGCATATTTATTCACTATCATTTATATGCACTACTAAAACAACTTTTAGTAATACAGTGCAGCATTTACATCATGTCTTTTTAATTAATTATTTAACATATGAAAATGCCACAGGAGTGTTTTAAATCAGTAAGTGCATTTCAAATATATTTCATAAAGAAAGTATATTTCATAAAGAATGTTGCGTGTCAAATATGAAGTGCATTAAATGAGCACAATATACACGATTGCTTTAACTTGTATTGCCTTCAAAATGATCACAAATAATCACTACATGCACATTAGTTTTTAAATGCTACAGTAATGTGTAGAAATTAAAGGACAGTGTTTACCCCATAGTTGATTTTTAAATATTTTTAAAATAAAATAAAGAGCATGGTGCATGCCAGCTCTGAAGAAATTAATAATAATAATAATAAAAAAAAAAAACTATTTCATTATTTGACTTATTACAAAAGCAGTATTTGAGTAATTATGGTTATTAATTTTACAAACAGAACAGAAGTGATGCACAGATACTATATATGGTAAACATTAAGCTAGAACACATTTTGCATTACTGTCCGGTGATCTGTTAAATTATACAGCTCTGAACTGTTTTCTATCAGTGCTTTCATGAGAAAATCACTTCATATTATGTGCATATTGAACATCAGTCACCTCCGAGAGCGTGAATACAGATATCTGACAGCTACAGGGTCACTACAGAGAGACGCTCGACTGGCCTAGAAGAGAGAGAGCATGATGAAATATCACAAATATTACATAGAAACGCCAGCAATTAAATATCTGGGGGGGGTTTGTCTCATGCACCTGACCACAGCCCTCGCTCTTTCCCTCTTTTTCTTTCTTTCCTTCCTTCATGCCATCCCTCTCTTTCAGCTCTTGTCCCTCTCGTGACGTTAGATCACCTCACGCGTAACGCGGCACGCGACAGAAACAGAGAATCCGCCTGCGCGTTCGTCTCTGTTTGTTTGTTCCCGCGCTCCAGCTCTGTGTGTTTGTTTGCCTAGCGCTGGTTTATTTATGTTGCAGCGTTGTAGCCCTGCGCCGCTTCACGCTTCACTTCCGCGAGGGAATGTTTCCGAGTAAATACACAGCGAGTGGAGAAGGCAAACACGGATCATTTTGGCCCGTTTTCACCCGAACCCTTTTATTTGGTGTTTATTTTGTGTGTTTGAGAGAGGTGTGTGTCCCGCTTGCTCACGATGTGCAATCTTGTCGTTGTGTGTCTCCGCAGGTAAACGACCGCACCAGTGTCAGATCTGCAAGAAGGCCTTCAAACACAAGCATCATCTGATCGAGCACAGCCGGCTGCACTCCGGAGAGAAGCCCTATCAGTGCGATAAATGCGGCAAGCGCTTCTCTCACTCAGGCTCGTACTCGCAGCACATGAACCACAGGTACTCCTACTGCAAACGAGAGGCAGAGGAGCGCGAGGCGGCCGAGAGAGAAGCCAGAGAGAAGGGTCACCTGGAGCCCACGGAGCTGCTGCTGAACCGGGCCTTCCTGCAGGGCATGGCTCCGCCCGGATACCCCGAGCACCAAGAGCGGGAGCCCATCCTGAGAGACGGCTTGAACGGGAGCATCCGGGAGCGACTCAAGGAGGTGGAAGGAGCCTTCGTCAAGATGGGCCGGCGGGACGACGACTTCGAGGAGGAGGAAGAGGAGAGCGAGAACAAAAGCATGGACACGGACGGGGACACCTTGAGGGACGAGGAGGAGAACGGTGAGCACTCGATGGACGAGAGCTCCGTGGACGGCAAAACCGAGTCCAAATCGGATCACGAGGACGGCACGGAGGACACGGTGTAGCTGCATTATGCAAAAAAAAAAAGAGGACAATAAAATAAATGAAGTTTTAAAAATGTGTACAGTATTAAGGCCTAAAGTATGTGTGGTGCTACCATCCTAAAAAAAAAAGAAAAAGAAGAAGAAGAATCACGTGTTCCATAGTATTTATAGCACAAACTAGTAACTTGTACAAAAATTGCACTCCGCTTCTATAATCACTACAAGAATAACGAATTATTTGCCGATGTATATTTATACCGTGTTGAAAAAAAAAGCATCTGCGGACTGCAGGGGATCAGTATTTAATGCGTTTCTGCCCTCGCCACACACTCTTTCAGGCCACGAAGGACCGACCGTAACAGTATTCCGTTTGATTTCGAGTCTTAAAGAGACTGTTTGGAGAGAGAACGACCATTCGACCGGGACAGACGGACGGATGGAGCCTTTGGAAGGTTGTTGCCTTATATGCAAACCTGTTAATCAGCGCGTTTCTAAAGTGCCAACCCTGTTCAGTATTGGAGGAGAGCCGTCTCTCTCTCTATCTCTCTCCGATCAGCACGTTCTCTCTGTTAGCACAGCAGCTCTTTAGTTTACAACGACGTTTGTGCAATTTTGTTCTCAGTATTACACCAAACTGTTTTGCAATGACACAGTTGCATCCTTTTATTTGTAGGTTTAAATAACATCTTATTTATGTGGCCCATTTTGTATCTCCTGATTTTATTTATTTCATACTGTACAGTACAGTATTATAGTTCTTCAATAAATAGATCTATTTTAGTAAAATGGAACCTGGAGTTGATGAGAGCATTTATTGTGTTTTGAGACATTAATTGTGAAATGCAATTTTCGATTTCTTTTTAGTTTTTGTTGTTCTTTTAATTTTTTTTTTTTTTTTTTTTTTTTTCCAGTTACTGGAAATTCCAAAATTTGGGAACTTTTGATACAATATTGTGAGAACACTGTATTTTCAACTGAAAAAAAGAAACAGAGAAAAAAAAAAAAAAAAAAAACAGACCACTTTCATGTCTTTTGTCGAAGTGGAACAGGGACAGTTGAAGTTCAATGTATGATAATATCATGACTGAAAACATACAAATCTTTCCTGAAATGTCTTTGTAAGAGTATTATGGACTTTTTAATTTGTAATTTCTCTTGGAAATGACCATGCTCAAATAAAAGTAGCCAAATTAAAGATTGTTTGAAGACGGCGTGTGAATGTGAGTGAGCGTGTGGATTGAATTATCATACGTCGTCCATATATTCATGTGTTTTTGTTTTAGAGGACACTCGCTGCTGCGGCTCAGGCTTTGACGCTATGAGAGCGGCGGGAATTTCACCTTTCAAAGGTGATTCTCAGGCTCCGTCATTAGATATTCCTGCGACTTCACAGCCGATGAAGGCCGAGCAGGTTTTCAATGAACTCTTCAAATAAAGAGCAGAGAACCTGTCGAACAAAGCCAGAGTGAGACAGACAGACAGACAGAGAGACAGCTTAAAGTGTCTTGAGTTCTTACAGCATATGCATATGAAAGCACAGATCAAACGCTCTCTCACACACACACACTGAAGACACCCAGCCGTCTGCGTCTCTCTTCTCACCTGATCAATTGAGTTTGCAAATGATGAAAAAAGGAGTAAAAAGTCTGCTGAAGATGCCACATCACAAAGCTTTCTTCTGTTCAGTTTTCCAGTTTCAAATGTTTATTGAGATTTTAACAGTATTTAAACTCATGATAATAATAATAATAATAAGAAGAAGAAGAATACTTAGAACTTATATTATATGTATTATAAAAGGACATACATATACAGAAATTGTCACCGTTTTGGATATTTCTCATGGTAATTTGTGTTTGGAAAACAAAATCAATTCCTGTATGAACACAAACCAAAGAGAAGCTACTGGAAATGTGTAGCAGAATTCTTTCTCATTGAAACTGCAATCAGAAAAATAAATAAAAGTGTAAAATTATACAGGTGACAGTTTTCTTAAAGAAATGTGACAATTATGAAAAAAACAACAACTGCACAGTTCTACAAAAAATGTGTTATTGGAGTTTTAGTTTGAAATGTCTAAAACAACAAACAAACAAAGAAGATTACTAATAATAATAATAATAATATAAAAAAAGACTCAAGTTGTGAACTGTTTTGACAGCTAGTCCTGGTGTTCCCCGTACGGTATATTTGTGCTAACATACATAATTAGGATAAAAAAGGAGTTTTGTGCCTCAGGTTATAGTTCAGTGTGACATATTTGGCAGACACAGTGTGTTTCCAATATAATTTCCATTTGTTCATTATAATTTAAAAACAGTCATAATTCCAGCAGTCAGTAATATCAGCCAGTTCCTGTTTTCATGTACAACAGCTTTTCAGCGTTGACTCGCTTTTTTTAAAAGATGTGTGTTTCTGTTGTTTTCAGCTGTTGTTGTTATTTTTCATGTGTTTAATGTCTCTTAGAATATTGATTTGTGATAATGAAGCAGCAGTGAGACACTCACACACACTCAACCCTCCCATCATTGACATCCACTGCAGCAGTTACAGCTTAACAAGACATTTTAACCATTCAGGGTGTGACGTTACATCCAACCCACCATGAGTATGACCTTTGACCCTTACCAACCACTTCAGATTCTTATTATATATATATATATATATATACATTTTATTTTATTTTTCTATTTATTTAGTCAGGATTCAGACCCAGTGCTGCCCCAGGTCTATCGGCTCTGACAGCCCTTACCTAAAATTTTATGTGACTGTACATGCCATTGTGTTCTTTATTAATGACAACATGAGTTCAAAATGTCTGATGTGAAAGAGGATCAAAATTCATGCATAACAAGGTTAATAAATATTACAAATGAAAGGCCTTAATAATTCTGTGGATCACTCACGACTGAGTCACACGGCTGCTGTACTGTTCTTACAGTATGTGTGTGTGCGTGTGTGTGTGTGTGTGTGTTTTGGCGAGTGTGTTGGTATGTTTGGAGTTTCTTCTGTCTGATGCTTCACTGCTGCTCTTTCACCAACTGTACAGAGCACTGAGAGACAGACAGCACTGGTTCTCCTCTTCTCTCTGAATGTCTCTTTCTCTCACAAGCTCATATTGCTGTTGGCTCAGTCCTCTTCTTAAACATCTCTCTCTTGCACAGCTTAAATCTTCCCATGCAAAAACAAGCATCACTCTCAGATAATATAACAGCACACACACACACACTGAACACATGACTCATATTGTCATTTTATCAGTTTCATTCTATAATTCTATTTTATCAGTAAAATTCTATGAATAATAATACAAAAATGATTCTGTATTAGGTTTTAAAATAGATAAATTTTCATTCTTTATATTATTTGGAATAATAATAATAATGTATGAAAATGTTTTAAAAAAAGTTGAATTTGTTAACGCATTAGTAAAATAATTCATGAAAACAAAAAAAAAAAGGAATTTAAAGTATTTAATAATCTAGGTTAATGTTATTTTTAAATAATATTGGCCATTTCTAATTAGTATTTGTTCAAAATGCATTTTTTTTATCAATTATCCAAATTATAATTAATAAATAAACATTTTAGGTTATGAGTATTTTCTACATGTTGCAGAAGATCTAAAGTCTTCTCTTCTCTAAAAATGTTTGAGAAGGTCTTTTATATTGAAAATATTTTAATCATATTCTTTTACACTGAAAATAAATTAAACACACACTAATCATCACAAGTTTGAACACACCTGACTATAAATGTTTTGGTTATTTACATTTTCTGCTGAAATGTTTAATATTAAATGTTTTCTTGTGCGTCACATTTCAGTGACTACATCATTACAACATTTCCATGTGTTGCATATATTAAATATTTCTAACAAGTTAACAGTGTCAAAATTTCTGATTCACCCTCAAGCTTTGCTGGACTCAGACTTTTGACCTAACTCAATTATTCATGTCTCCCATATGCTGCTGCCTGTACAGTCCTGTGTGTGTGTGTGTGTGTGTGTGTGTGTGTGGAGCGCCTGGCACTCACAAAGAGGGATGGTTCAATGTCGTACAGTCAGACAGACAGATGAGCAGCAAGAGGCCAACAGCTGCTCAGCCCAGAGAGAAACACACACACACAGAACACAAATCATATAAACCCCAAAATATAAATATATAAAACAAAGTATTTTACAAACTGTAAATATATAAAACAAAGTATAAACTAGAGAGAGAGACAGAGGGTGAGAGAATACAAAATATGTGTTGTTTTGTAAACAAAACAATGTGTGTTACCATTATTGAGCTCTGGACTGCCAGAAGTGTACAGTGCTCACCTACACTTACAGTACTTAGAATAATTACATTAATGAAGAAAAGAAGATGAGATGCTAATTTTAGGCCAATTAAAGATTAATTATTATTATTATTGTAGACTGTACTAGGATGTTTCCATGAACTTTGACCCCAGCAGTAGTTACCTTTTATCCTTTTTATTTATCACTAAACATAATAACATGCACATGCATACATTCACATCTGCCTTGAACACACACACATACCTACAGTAACAGTGTATTTGAGATATTCGTCTAAAAAAGGAGAAAGGTAATTATAGGTTTTGCCAGCACGTTTTATGGAGCCTTTGATATGCAGAAACACAGATTTGAGCGGCAGGCAGCAGGTTGTGTGAGTGTGTGTGTGTGTGTGTGTGCAGCTGAGTGCTGATTAGATGCCTGATCAGGGCTCTGACTGCAGGGTCTCAGCTGGGGACCAGGAACATCCTTCATTACGCGTTTCCAGGGGAGTGGAATTGTGCTCGCGTGGCGGCCTGTCGCAGGGGTTATAATCATATCTGTTTAGATTAGCGGTCAGTTATCTTGACATAGATGCCCCCCTTTCATAATGTGTTCACATAGACTGACAAACAGTCAAAGCAGCGAAACTCACTTGGGCCTAGGACAGCACCCTGATGGACACCGTACCGTGATGCAGCTGATACGGTCATGTGACTCCACAGCTGTCTGTCAGGGTAAATATGCTACAGTTTAACGGTCAATAATTTAGACTTAACATCCTCATACTTAGTCTTTAACTTGTTCAGCGTTTATAGGCCAACCGCTGCCAATTTACTCGCTGGGTTGGCATAAACGCGCGTGTGTTACGAGCAGGCTGTTTATAATAGACTCGCCACCGTTGCCCCTTGCAGTCAGATAATTGCACGTTCTGGACTCAAAATGCAAAGCTGAATGCGATCAGACCTGTTTCAGGGACATGGAAACCTATGCCTTTTTTCATCTTTCCTTCTATATGTAATTTTTTTAAGGCAAGCATTCACACACAGCCGTTGGGGATTAGGCCTAATGACAGAAGTTAATTATATTAAGTGTAATTTTTAAAAACAGTTCATGAACTGCAAATTATAGTTAAGAGCCCCTTTAATGCTCTTCGTGTTAATTACATGTCTTAATATCGCATAAAAAATAAAGGATCCAAGGGAAAAAAGGAGGGGGAGAGAAAAACAATTTGTGAGTACATTCATTTCATTCATCACTCTGTTTAAAATGGTCGAATAGAGTGTTTATACGGTTTTCAGCCAGGGACTTTACTGAGCTTTCTCTGTGCATCTAAATGCTAAATAAAATTATGCTGTTTTAATAATGTAAAAAGCTATTAAATCACTGTAATTTTACACTTGATGCAAAATATTATAGTTTCTGTTGTAGAGAAAAAACTCAAATGTGTTGGATAATAACCACAATTGTATACAAATGTTCTTAATTTGATTCAGTAGACAGCCAAATCACAGAAGATGATCTGTTCAAAGTGCCACAAACACACACAGTTTTTGTTTCTAAATATATTGTTGGTCTTTTTGCTGAAATTTTCATAGGACAGTTTGAGAGTAGGCAGCTGAAGAGGGATCTTAATGCACATTCCCGTTCTTGTAGTTGATTCGTTAGCGCATGTTATTTTTGTTCAACGTCTGAAACAACTCTCATTTTGTAGCCACCTGCCATGTAGAGACTCTTTTCCAACCAATTACAATAGAACGCTGTTTTACTTCAAAAACGTTTCAATAACTTAAGTGAAAGTGAATGTTTATGCAGATGCAGATACAACAGCTTCCTCTTTCTATAAAGTACACGTCTCATCCGCTCATTGTAAAACATTCAGAAACGATATTCGTTCAGCGGTTACACTTTGACTCGTATGTGAGCAAACCTCCTCGTCTCTGTCATTCGTGTGAAACAGAAACTGACACTACAAGTCTAGTCGAGTTCATTAGCCTTCTCATAATTATCCTCCAGGCTCTTTGGAGAGATTTCCTTTTTTTTTACCGATCGGTTATGAAGTTCGGCTCTTGAGAGGCAAAGAGACTCTTGACTCGCTCAATTGAAATAAAAGAGGGAGAAAAAGGTCCTGGCCATTTTGTTGCTTTGAAACCTTAATCTATAAAAATTCAACTTTCCTTTATCCTTTAATACCAGATCAAAGAGCCGAGAGTGAACCCGATTCAAACCCCGTCCATTATGGAGGAAACAGCAGAAAGGCTTTGAGAAAGTGTGAAACGTCCTCACACAAAAGAAAAGGTTTGGAGGCTCAATTACTCACTTATTCACCGGCCTAATTTTATGCGCGCTTCATTTGCATGTCATTTTGAGGGCGAGGCAGAAATTTCGCCCTGGTAATTACCCCGCAAATACATTAACGACCCCGAGAGCCACGCATCCCTCTACATGCGTCTCTTCCGCTGGTCATGGCATGGTGGGAAGCGGTCAGGATGCCGTGATCTTTTTGATGTTGTTTTCTCTTTTTGGAATTGCTGCAATCAGTTGAAAGATTTGTGATATGTTAAAAAGACTCAGACGGATTCTGCGTTCGCCTCCTGGTGAGCGCAACTTCAAATGCCTCGCTTTCAGACCTAACTCACCGTTTCCTGTACGGCCTCCATCTTTGAAGACCTGTGAAATGCGATGTTTCAGATCTGGACCAAGTCCAGGACTGTCGTTTCTCTGCCTTCGCATTTCAGATGGTTTTCTTGTGGAAATGTTTGTTTGCACTCGTGTGGTGTGGACTCGTTTAATTATTTCATTTTAGTGCAAACGCCGATTTGGCGAGAAGCCGCGTATCGATTATGAAAGAAGGCAGGGTGATTAAAACTGCCGAATTGGTGTGTGAAAAACGGAAAAAATAAACAGGAGAAAAGAGATGAGGAAGAAAAAAAAAACAGCAGCTTTTCCTCAGGAGTCAGAGACCACCCTCGGCTCGCTCACTTGTAATCATCTCAGAATTTGCTCAGAAACACTTGCGAACTTGTGTGGGAGTTGTTTTTACTTCATTAAAAGCAGAGTCTAGAGCCCACAAGAACTCTCACGCTGCAGAAACGAACCCTTACCACAAGAAAAAAACAACCGGGAAAAATACCACCACGTCCTGGAGTTCTTTTAGAAGTTGACAAAATCTGAATCCTGGGAGGACTCGCTGGCGAGGGAGGCTCCCGATTGGTTATTTGTGTTTGGAGGACAGACTCCGATTGGCGGTTCAGAGCTTTGTGTCTCACCTTTAAAGTCATCTCAATACTAGCAGAGAGAATCATGGGAAATGTGGGTGAGAGGCCCCTTGCCACTGTACAGAACATTGCTGCTCATATTTCAGACATTCAACCTCATTTGTTTAAATATGTATAAATTGGATAGTAATGTCAACTGTTTTGAATTAAAATTTGAACATTTGATTATACTGACATTTTATTTTATTTTATTTTATTCATTTATTTTAATCTACCCAAAATGGCTTAACAGTGCAAAGTAACTGTTTTAGTTCAAATATGAAAACTGAAAGGACTCACTGATTTAAACAAGCAACTTGAAGTCATGTGACAAGTTTAGTGAGGTCATGTGACCTTAATAGCACGCTGCTCTTTAAAACAAGTTGACCTGCTATTTGACTTACTATTTTTTCTGGAGGAGTACAGGCTACAGCTAGTATACAATTCTAAATATACAGTAGTCTCTGTCTTTGATAGCAGGCTAAAGCTAAATGCACTAATGGATTAGCAGCAAAGAACAACAACAACAAGAAAAATGAAAATATGAAGATGTCAGTCTGCAACAAAGATCCACAGAAAGAGAAAAACTGAAGACACAAACGCAGGTATTTCTCAAAAACTCATGCAACTGTTATATGCTTATATCATATCGTGGTGTTTAGACACTAAATTATGTTTCCAGCATTGTATATAAGCAACATGGATTTGTATCCATGGAAGGTGGACATTTGAGAAATAATGGTTCTTATAAATGGATTTGATGACTATAAATGAGAGTGACTGAACTCTGGTATTAGTTCATGAAATTATATATTTCTCTGCTTTTAAAAGAACAGACTCATGCATACTTTTTGTTCTATTTTATTGTATTTTTTTATATTTGTTTGTTTGGTTAATTAAAAAGTATTTTAAATGTAACAATTCACTTGATCATTATTACCTGTAAACTGAATAGACGGAATAGTGAAATGAAACAAGTTGACTTTTAAATGACAAACCTGCAACCCATTTCTGTAACAACTAAGCAGTTGAGATCCAGTGATGTAGCAAAGCTCACAGCCAAAACTCCATCTTTAGCAACATTGAACTTGCAAAGGACACATAAACTCTATCTAGTGTCATGTGAAACTTTCTGTACCTGATTAAAGAGGTCAGGTCAAATGTGATCAGACTGGACACTTGATGACAACGATGATGATTTGTTGTTGACCTCAACATTGGTCAGTCTTTCTCCTTGAGATGGTCATGGGTGACTCAAGTGTTCGTGCCCAGAGGGACAACCAGTCAAAGTCACAGTGTTTGTATGGGTGGCAGGTCATCCATATGGGTCTTTATGAGGTTTATCTGCTCATGTGCTGTTAGAGCAAACCTGACATGACCTGACATGATGTTTTGCTGCACCTGACCAATGGGCATGTCTGATCCATGTTACATGTCTCATGATTACAGTGCATGACCCGGCTGACATCCGTAAGACCCTCGTAAACTCACAAACTGCCAGCGTAAGATCATCCTGTCTTGTCGAAGTAAAGCCTGACCCGTGACACGTGCCAGCTGAGCATGATGAGGAAATTTAATGTCCTGTGACATGAATATGGATTCAGAAAGAGTTTAGAGCAGATTAAAAAATTGCTTTCATTTTTATTTTCTTTGATCCATCTTAATCTGGCTGGAATATTACTTCTCGGCCTTCTTCTGTTGTGTTCCATCTGTGATGATATGCATTTTAATCTACTGTGAAATCTAATAAGAACAAAAGTTACAACATCTCAAGCCATCTTCTCGATCAGAGGTCACCAAATGCTTTGGTGTAAAATAAATCACTTCTGATCTGCTGTACCTTCATTAACGGACCGCTTAATCATTTCTGTGAAAAAACAGCAGCAGGTGGGCAACAATCTTGAAACCTGTCTAGATCATACTTAACAAAATATTAAGTAATGTATTATTTTTGCATGAATAAAATATGTTTCAGGTTGTTTTTTTTGTTTTGCAATATATCCTGTTAGCATTACTGTAATATGAAAGCAAATAGTATTTATTTATCACGGCAATAATTGTTCTACTCTCCTTTAATTTGCGCATATTTAAATAAAACATTGCATGAATGTTTTCAGTGTAATAGAGTAAACTAGGTTTTGATTTGTGGCTGTTCAGGTTTTGGTCTTTGATTCTCTGTGAAACACTTGATTCTGATGTCTGCCTTGATTTATGTGGAGTGTGTTTGAAAATATCAGTATGAAACACAGTCTTTGTAGTGTAAAGAATAATTTAGATGATTAAATAGATTGCAATTACTATGCAAATAGATTCAAGAAGAAAGACCAATCAGGATTCAGTATGCAAATAACATGATGTCATTATTACTGTTCCATCTTTAGTGCTGAAATATGATCAGTGTAAGTCAATATGAGATTTTAATATACATATTATATCATATTTCTTAAAAAGTGGATAAAAAACTAAATGCATTTCAGTAATGGCATTTTTAAGAGAAATGTGCTTAATTGTCATAATGCCGAAATGTAAAAATCTGTGCATGTTTTCACGAGAATCACTCTGGAATTAATTTCTTATAATGAGTTCAGTTAACAAAAACCACTGAAACTCCTCTGAAACGCAGAACTTTGACTGTTTGGTTCATTAGTTTTGGGTGATGGAGTTCTATGGTGAAGTATCAGAGGAGAGTAAGTCAGTATAATAGTCCTGAGAATAACAGACTTTGAAAAGATGCTGTTAATTTGTATATTCTCTCTTGTCTCTGATGGGAAGACACTGAGGACTTCAGAATTCCAGTCAGAGTACGGAGCGTTCAAACTGCGGTGCCCGGATCCACTTAAAGAGCCACTCACGCCTTTAATATGTAAATGAAAGGTATGCAAAGATCTGATGCTTTTGTTAAAGAAATCTGCCCCGAGGCTCACGGCCGCCCCACTGCTGCGGAAACGCAGTTACAAGCTGAAATAAACAGTTGTTAAAAAGGATCACATGAGTTTGTATCTGGGAAGATGAAAAGCTAATTGACATGAATAATTTATCGTGATGCGATATTTTATATAAATCAAACAGGAGAGAGAGTGAAAGCAAATATTTCACATATTAGCAGGACCTCCGAATATTCATAAGAAATGATCTGGGTGTCGAGCTGCCGCTCTTTAATCTTCTGTCTGAAGGTCAATGAACTACATTCACTGGCTGACACACGGCGAACTTTCAAGAGCTATTAGAGATCCATAAATGATTCAAGCACAGAGCCGTAACACACCGCTGAATAAAATTGTCTCATTTACCTTCATAAAGGTCTGAGTGCTTCTATTATACCTACACACACACATTGATGGAGGTGAGGATAGACTGATTTAGTCGTCTACATCTTTAAAGACCAGAGAGATAAAATCACATCAGTGAGCAGCGGAGAAAATGATTAGTTTTATCAAATGCGATTTGACAAGATGTGAAGAATGATAAAATAATCTCTATTCAGGTCTCATCCTGTTGTTGTCAGAGCCGCTTTATATCCGAGATCTGAAGTGAATTTTGCTGTTTCATAATTAATGGCAAGAAGAGTTTCTGGGCTCTTGAGTGTTTCTGGAGCTCAATGGGTAGATTATGGTGCTGGTAATGCCAAGGTCATGGGTTTGATTCCCAGAGAATGGATGAACTGATGTAATGTATAGTTTGAATGTGCTGTGGATAAAAACATCTGCTAAATGCATAAAAAATAAATGCCATTATTTGGTTATTCTTTACTTTTTATTCAAAAAAAGAAAATGTCTGATAGCACATGCTCCTGAATCAACAACTTCCAAAAGATAAAGAATTTTAATCTACTTGTTCAAATCAAGTTAGTCACTATTGATTTAGTCACTGTGGTGTAGAAAGCAGACTTTGTTGGCATCATTGGCATCGCATTTTGGGATTTAAACCTACAACCTTTAGGTTTGTAGGCAACCACCCATTTCCAAAAGCTGTAGAGTTTCTATTGTCATTACTTGTATTTTCTCATTTTATTCTTAAATTATTCCCCCAGTATTCTGCAGTTTAGTGCTCATTGGAATCACTTCTGGGATTTGAACCTACAACCTTTATTACCAGTTAACCACTTTACTTCTTTCCATTATTGAAACCAAGCTGAAATTTGTCACTATAGCTTGTAGAGCATGTAGAGTTCAGAATAATCCTCATGGGAATCACTTCTGGGATCTGAGTCTTCAACCATAAGGTTAACTTTAATCCACCAATTTCCTCTGAGAATCAAAGATGACGTTTGCCTTTGTTTTACTGAAGGGATATGGAGTTAGAACTTTCGTTATAAGGGTTTTCTGTTCATGTTTTATTCTTAAATAACTGAATACAGGTTCAGCCCTTGTATCCTGTGGTTTAGTGCTCATGGGAATTGCTTCTGGGATTTGAACCTACAACCTTTAGTTTACCAGTCAACCACTTTACCCATCACCACTGTTGAAGCTGAGCTGAAGTTTGCTATTGCATAATGAACAACATGTAGATTTTGGAATTTATTTAGAGTTTGGAATGGTGCTCATGGGAATCACTTTTGGGACTTTTGTTTGCAAGAAAACCTTTTAAATGTGGATTGAGTCACCATGCACATGTCTAGACTTCAGAGCTTTAGGCTGATGTCAGGAGGAAATGACATGTCCAAATGACCCATTAGGAGCGTCCATCTCAGATGAAGGAGTCCATTCTTCTCCAGGAGCGATGGCTTGGACAAAGGCGACTCTTATAATGCTGAACTTTTGACGGTTCTGTTTCGTTTCTCCTGATGCTTTGGTGGCTGCATTGCAGTGGGTGAATTCCTCGCATTTCTGCGTGTTTTCTGCACTGATGTTCCTCTGTAAGTGTGTCTTTGTTCAAGCCCTCCCATGGAGTGCCCTCCTCAACCCCAGACCCTTGCCCTGCAATGCTTCTAAAACTATTCACCCCCTCGTGAATGACGCATCTTTGCGCTTTTGATGGATGAGGGTCTCCTCTTCACCCACGGTGTGGTTTGGAAAGCCGGGATGGGTCATGTCATTTTGCATCACATCTCTGTTGTAGATGCTCAGGGAATGTGTCATTCCAGACTGACTACTTATGTAGGCGACCGCAGTGTTGAACTCTGATGGAGTCCTGCGTGAAATCGGGATCGTTTGCAAACGTAGAACATGCTTGTTGACGTGGGTATTTGGGGAATCCTTGCAATTCACCATGACGTGATTCGAGAAGTCTCAGGCCACCAGAAACTGACCAACTCCAGCCCGTGGAGATGTGGAGAATCTCACTGGACTTGGAAATGGATTCTTATTTAAATGTCTGCAGTCTCTGGACTGGAACACCATTAGAGAATGGAGAACATTAACACTCACATAATTAATTCTTCTTTCTTTTTTTTTTTTTCCAGAAGACATTTTAATTCTCAGTGACTATCAAATTATTCAAGTGTAAGATATTTTAGGAAAGACAGCGGTCATGGTTTTGAGCTGAGTTTCAGTGGTGCAGCCCACTCACTTTCCAGCTCCTTGGGTGTTTATTAAAAACAGCCACTCTTCTCTGCATAACTTCAGAAATAATTTGCTCAAAAAATGTAATTCTGTCAGCAATTACTGTCCCTTAAGTTCCCTTAAGATCCCTTAAGATCTTCACACAACTCTTTTGCATGCAGTTGACTCTTGAGCTACAAAAATAACAAAGCGTCATTACAGTATCAATGCAACTCATTTAAAAGAGAATTGAGAGGGATATTATGAGTGAAAACCAATCAAATTTGGGTCTGCTTATCAGCAATTAGAAGACTTGCATAACACCTTTGATATGCTGTCTAATTTTATGGTGCATGACTGCATGTTGTTGTTTGGAAAAGAGCTGCATGAAGATTCTTTGTAAATTCTCCTTTTGCGTTTCACAGAAAATAACATCTGTTTTCGAAGAGAGCAAGAAAACATGAAGCCAAAGTTCTGTTGCACATTGCAAAACTCCTCAGTTCAATGCTTTTGGCTGTGTTGCAAGTTTTGCAATCGTTTATTATGGGTTTTCTTTTCCGTTTATCCGAGTCATTTATAAAATGTTTTTTGTGGCTCCGTTTTAATTTTCCCGTGTCTGGCTGCATAGCATTCCATTAACGTGCGGTAATTCGTAAATATGAACGTGTGTCTGGTGACGAGGTTCTCAGCTAAACAGAAGTGATCGTGTGTGACAGGAAGGAGCCTCAGTCATTCACCCGGCCCTTATCCCATCAAATGCTTTTCACATCAAGACAATATTGGAGCCGAGCGCTGCAAGCGCGCCGAGGTCTGTGAGCTAATGCAGGGTGAAGCCATGGCATCTCCCCCCCTGAGCTCTTTGTGTCCTGTGCCTACCGTGGCACCGTATGGGTCCCGTATGGGCTTTTACAGATGCATGCCCCATCCTCGGAGAAACAGAGCCTCTGTTTACCTCATACAGTGGAGCATGGCATTAGCAATGCTAGGTCATGGGTTTGATTCCTGGGGAATGCATGTGTGCCTCGAATGCAATGCAAGTCGCTTTATATAAAAGCATCTGCCAAATGCATGAATGTAAAAATTTTGATTGCTCAGAGAGTACCCAAGGCTCCAGAGATCTTAGTTAGGCAAGTTCATGCAAATATTGTTGTGCTTTAGCTACTGTAACTATGGTCACATGTTCCATTGAATTCCATTAAACTCTGTTGGTAATGATGTAACTTGTGACCATAGTTGCTTTTGGAAAGCATATCCCAGATTTGGTCATGCAATAATTTGAAATGTTCGAGTTTATCTTGAGATCTGATCTGAACATATCAGAGAATAGTTTCAGACATTGTTGCGATCTTTTCTAAAACGGGCTAAACACATACAAATTTTTGGGATCAATTTCTTGGGAGAAACATCTGAAAACAATCCTCCATGTGATTTTATTTGCTCTCTAGGAGAAACAACTGCAATATTAATAAGATCTCATTTGTGATTTTGCTTTCCTGTGGGTTCAAACCTACAAAAGAACCAAAGGCAGAACGACATCCTTGCTACTTACAGGAAACAAAAAGAGCAAAAGCTAATTGCATGTGTCTGTCTAAAGCCATTTTGTCCAATGCTTGAGTGCATTTAGCATTAACTAACACCAGTGTGTGTGTGTGTGTAAGCTCTAAAGGTTAGAGTATGTGAAGGGTTTGTGTGTAATTACCTGAAGTACAAAGGCCCAGAGGCCCAGCGAATGGAAGTGTCTACTGTCAAACACCTTCATAGAAAGCAGCTCCATATCATTAATCTAAATGAAAACTCTCCTGCAGACCTCAGCTGAACAGGTTTGTAAACAATTAAGTTAAAACTAAATAGACCTGTCAAAGTTGAACAGGGTTCATGGCATTTCAGGAAAGCCTGGAGAGCGAGGCAGCCACTGTTTGCCTCCAAGAAGGTTTCTTCATGGGAAATCAAGAGCATTTTCACACCAAACCTCTTGATGAAGTCCATTTGACTCATTTTGGTTTGCTAAATTGGCTGTTTTCTCAGTTCCTCAGGTAAATCTGGATTATGGATTTTTATGAAATAATTGGGAAATATCAAGGTTTTAGCAATCTGGCTACTGCAGAAATAACTCAAAGCGTCAATGTATGCAGACCACTCGACCGTTTCGGTCATTGTTTTGGTCAGGTCTCGTGCGTGTTTGTGTTTAACGACATGGTTGTGTTTAAGTGCGACTACAGCTGTGTCATCTCAACACAACGCCTGTTTACAGGAGCCGCTCAACAGCAGACGGACGCAGTTAATCCTCTCTGCTTTTGTGTGCAAATGAGCTGTTTTGTTTGTCTTTGGTTAAGTTTGACTTGCTGTGTCTGTGTGCTGATGTTGAGTTGAGTAACCGTGTGTTCTCTGCTCTCAAGAGGAGAACATGAGCACCCGGAAAAGCTTTTCCCAACGCCGCCAGCTGGTTTTCATGTTCCCAAACCTACAGCAGACCGGATAAACTGACAGTGCTACTGTGAGTTAGATACTTAGAAACATCAGCGAACAATCCACACTGGAGTTTGCATGAAGAATTGTCAGAAATGCACTTGAATGTGAGCGTCCAGCAATGCAAGCTTAATTTTGTGCATCACTCTATTATAAAATGTCTCCAAATGTAATTCATAGGATGTTTTGTTTTCATTTGGGTTGCTTCACCAACAGTAAAATCCTATTTGTAAATAGTTGTGTAGTATTATTCACCAAACATGTTATAATTGGCTGCAGCTTTGTTTCTTCCTGCAGTACTGTATTTTGCTTTCAATGTGAGACGAAAATTCACTGGAAAAAGATGTGTTAGTCAAATAGAACAAGATGTGAGGATAAAAAAAGAACTGTTTAGGGGAATAAAAACGTTTTATTTGATAAAATCACAAATATTTCAGAAGACACTTGTTGAAACGTCGTCTCAGTACGTCTGTTCTTGTAGTGCTCACGATAACTGTAACTTTCCTCAATAAAACCCAGATTTCCCTTTTGAAAGCCGGTAAATGACATATATTTAAAGCATACCTCCTGGCTACCGTATGCCCTGAAATGTCTTTAATAAGGATGAAAGAGCTACTAGTAAAGCTCTGCTGTTAAATTAGAAATGACCCACTGCAGTACTGACTTCATGGAGGTTAGAATTAAACACCACACATTCATCTTTTCTGATGTCTGCAGTTAAAATCCTGATTATAGCAGTTTCAGAAACGTCTACTCCTAGTAAAACTCTACACAGGTTCTGTATATCAGATATTCAGTTCCGCAGTGTCTTGATTCAATCAGAGCTCTAGAACAATCATCTCATTCAGAATGGAATATTGGTGTTCTTCTCTGCATATCTTAACAGATATGTGAAGCATATATGAAGTACAGTATGTTATGAAATCTGTTTTGGTAGTGCATATCAGTGTTGCACATGATGATTTCCCTACATTGCAAGTTTCATTTAACATTTTGGCAATAACATGTTTTTCAGTGTAGTCAAATGTGGAAAAAAATTGGAACATGGATCAGAAGGTCAAGCATCTTACATTGTGATATGAAGTATTCAAATACTGTAGTAATCCATCAAGGTAATGCATGCACTTCATACAGAAAATGTAAATGCATTGTTTTTTGCCTATGACGTGTGCCACTTTTTCTTTTCTTTTCTTTTCTTTTTATTCATACTGCAAAACAAGTTTTTGAAAGATTGTTGTCCAGATGTTTGTTTTGGACTTAATAATGACCAATAATAACTTAATAACCGGTCTTGGTGCTTCAGCAGCCATGTTTTCTTCACTGTTATGTGCATCAGGTTAAACAAGTGCAAAGTGATGATGATTATCTCAGTGTGGCGTGTTGAATATGTCTGTGTGTGATTTAGGTGTTAACCGTATTAAAGCAGACTGAAAGTGTGTGGTTAAGCTGAGTGTTGCCAGGTGTGTGTGTGTGTGTGTGTAATGCACTCAGAAAACCACTGCAACTACTGTCAACCTGACCACAAACCTCAAAAACCTTCAGAGGCACCTTCATCAAGGCAACCTTTCAAGTTGGTTTGACAAAGAAAAAGAAAGGAAAAAAATAAAAGCTTTGAAGTTTTAAATTTGTCTAGTGTATGCTGTTAATATATTAACAGTGACTGAGATATCTGGAGTGCTTTATCTAGAGTATAGTAAATGTTTTTGAGATGATAGATAGATAGATAGATAGATACACTGTAAAATATGACCACAAGTTTAACGGTAAAACCCTGTTAGATGGTTAATGATAAATTCCTATAAAATGCACAGGGAAAAAACATTAAATTCTCAGAATTCCCTGCATTGTATTTCAAATTTTGTTTGAATTTGATGTTTTTTCTTTGAAATAACTGTTTCTTTGTTTTTCTTATCAGTTCTGTTTATTAGGGTTGTGTGTTACATGTAATGTTGTTAAATGAATGTTTATTGCATATTCGAGTTTAATGAGTGTCATCATGATATTGTTTAATGTTTGTGTGAATGACTCTGAGCTCCTTCTATATATGTTCATATTTAAAAGCTGCTTGTGATGGGCTTTGGTTCATCATGTGACTTTCTCATCACCACCTGCTTCTGGTGCTTATCAGTGTATTTCAAAGCTACAAAACAGATTTCAGTACTTTAATAGGTTGGTATATTAACATTATATAAGTTAATGAAATTATGGTATTTAACTGTAAATTTAACTTAAAACAGTAAAACCTAAATGTTGTTGCTGTATTTTTTACAGTCGAATTCCAGCATCCACAGCTGCTATTTTTATACTGTAAATTGTACAGAATTGTTTTTACAGTATAGATAGATAGATAGATAGATAGATAGATAGATAGATATGATGTCTGTGATGATAAATGTGTGCTGTGAGCGCAAGAGTTTCCAGACACAGAACGGCCCTAATCAGGATGGTTTTCAAAGAGAGAGGAATGTCTTTGTTTCTGAGTGAAGTGTGGGGTTCTCTGTGCGCAGGATGTCCCTGAGACTATTCTTGGCAGCTCTGGGCTGAAGTAGGGGGGTTTCATCTGGTTTAACTCAGGCATCTGCACGGGTTCAGGAGCCTCTTTTGTTCTGGAGTTTTGATTGAAAGTCAGAAAGTGCAGGAAACGCAGATACTCCTGGATGGGACGAGGCTGGTGCAGACTCGTGGACCGAACCACATGAAAGCTCTGGAGATGAGGGAAATCTGGGGGCCGCTAAAGAGAAGCTCATGGCTTCAGTCTTCATGTCGCCGTCCGCAGGATGTCTTTTATTAATGGCACTCATTGTCGCATTCAGACCCAGTTTTGTGTGTTCTTCAATTGTCTGTCTTTAGCTACATCAGTTTTTGATGAGAAAAGCCATAAAATCCCTTAAACATTATAACTCACGATTTTTTTTCTTTGAGAAACAATTTTAATGCTAAGTGCAGACACTTATTACTTCACTAACATGGAGAAGTTGGGTCGCTTTGTGAAGTTATCACTGCGAGCCGCATATTTGTGGACCTTAACCTTGTATAGAGTTAAATTGGGTTAAAGCGCCATCAGATCTATTTTCAGAGGTTATTCATCAGCGGGAGGAACTGTCTTATTTCTCTTTAAATGTCTGGCTGATCACAGCTCCGTCTGAAACGTCTCATGGTTGAATTGTTGAAGATATTAGTCATTATTAAAGCTAACCTGATCTGTGACTAATGCACTTAATTGTTTAGAAATGAAACATACATGAAAACAGCTTTAAAATACAGTGGTTCTTGTAGTTCTATGATATATCTGAGTTCTGGCAGAACACCACACAGCTGATGCTCTGATACAAAGCAGACTTAATCTAGTTTATTAGTAATTTCACATTAGCATATTGCTAATGCAATGACATTATACTTTTTCATGTTACACTATTAAACTGTATTTTTTTTAATCTGTAATTTTTACAGGAAAAAGATTACATTATGTTACAGTAAAACACTAGTTAATTGGTTAAGCGTAACCATAATGTCACCCTATTTGTTATTTTACTGCAAAATGCTGTCAAATGCATGTGAAAACTAGTTTGCCATACAGTTTGTGTTGAAAATACCCATTGGAGACATGCCACATATGATTTGTCTGTATGACTTTGTAAAAAAATTTTCTATTAGTATTAGCCATGTTTTATGAACTTTAATTCAATGTGTGGCTTTATGCAAACCTGTTTTATAATTAAAGTAGTTATCAATATCTGATTTTAGGAGCTCAATTAGAAATTTACCCATTATTGAAAGGAGAAGAATTGCCTTCATTTGACTTTTGTAACCTTCTTGGCTGTAAAACAGGTTTTGCCCTACTTTAAATGAAACTCACAGTTTTACACAAGGAACATTAATACAAAAAAACAAGTTATAATGATTTTTTGTTTTTTGTTTCTTTTTAGCAAATATTAATTTGAAATATTGTTATTGCACATGTAATTATTACATTTCTTTTAAATGTTTTTTGTTTGTAAAAATATGGCATGCCGTTTTTTTGAAGTGCATTGTTGTTATACTTGAAAAGTATTTATTCATTCGTTAATTTATTTATATTTTTATATATATATATTTTTTTTTATAACCATGAATTTCTTGCAACCACAGCTGAGCTTTTTGCATTCTGGAATTCTGTTCTCTGCAAAGTATAGATGCAGTGACGTTTTGACAGATGCTTTGGCAAAATTTAGCCAAAGCAAGTCATACCTTTCCCAGCAGAAGACTTTGGAGTGAAGCCTGCGTGTTTGAACACGAAACACACTCGAACCTCCTCTGCTCTTTGCTTTGGAAACCGTCCTGATTTAACTGTAATGGTTTTCTTTAAAAGTGTGTTTTTGTGCGACTTCCAGACGCCGGGTCCCGATTGACTCATCTCTCGCCCAGTAAAGCCACTGTCACTTCATATTCAGCCTTCCGTAATATTGGAATAACAAACAGCAAACGCACGCCACAAAGACACTCTAATGAAAATGCTATAATTGACTCTGTTGTGGGACTTTATCATTAGTTGGGGCTTGATTTGGAGGCATAATCTGCTTTTGCTGGTGGCAGCCTCTGTGCTAGCGGGTGAACGTGCTAATAAAGTAGCAAGCGCTAATGCTCAGCTAATGCACTTGTAATGGTCGTGTTTGAAAGCTGGAAGCTTTATCATTGTGTTGCACAAGAGCCAACAAATCTAAAACCTTTAACAAGAAATAATTAGGATCTATTTAAACTATGCGACGCTGACCATATTCTTAAGACGCTGCTAAGCTTGTTAACCACCGCGGATGCAATTAAAGGCTTTAAGCCTGCTAAACTTAACCAAGAATTTTATTACCTGAAAACTGATTATCGTTGGCAGGATTGCGCTGGTTTGTTGCCCACAAAGCTGAAAAGTTTCCATCCAGCGCTGACATTAACAAATGCTACTGCATTATATAACGTTTAACAGATCGTTAGTCAATGTACATTCAAATAGATAGAAATGTCAAGAAACTTTGATGCATATATTTTCATATGTGTTCATATCTGCATGGGCTAGTGATCTGTTAAGCATTAGGCAGCATAATATTTGTTAATGGCTTATTAATGAAAGTTATTATGAAGTGTTACGCAAATTCTTTGCATAATGGCACACATTTAAAAAATCTAATTATGAAACAGATCGTTATGACTCTAAATTCTGATTGGCCATTCAAAGGCGCTGTGAAATTCTGATAAACACAAACATGCTGTATTGATGCACCATTACATTAATGAAGTGTATGAACATGTTGTTAATTACATATAGATGTAATGTATTGGACATTGGTGGGTTTGATCATATTAGCTTTACTTCCAGGCCGTGCATTACTCAGATTTTAGCACATATTGCGTTATTTTGGCATGTTTTGGATGACTTTAAGAGATGGCGTGTCGTCCCGTGCAGACAGAGATCGAGCTAAAATTAGTTCAGTCTGCGTATTGTAACGTGTTCCGCCGCACTCTTTAATTTCTTCAGAGTTTAACATTAAAAATCAGGTCAACCTTTAAGATTTATGCGCAGAAGAAATTAATGGTATGCTATTTTTATGCTGAAGATCGACTGTTAATTTGATATGACCTCAGTCAAAGGCGCCGAAACAACAAAAACTCCTACTTCCAAAGACAAACGCAAGGTCCCCAGCGCCAGAGCGCAAATGAGCCCATCTGAGGGCCCGGCTCTTATCAGCACACTCACAACACACACACACACGGTCGAAGCAAAGGCCTTTATGAAAGCAATGCTACTACTCCTGTGACGAGACACACAGAGCTGATTAAAGGAGCATTTCATTCAAACTCAGTTTCATAGCATTATTTACTCTCCTTATGTCGTTCTCCTTATGCTGCTGTTTTTACATCAAAACCCATTCCTGTAACTCAATAAAAATCCATAGTTTATGGCTGAGGTCATGGGTTTAATGCCCAAGAATTACATCATTGATTACATGCAAACCTTCAATACAATATTAGTCGCTTTAGATGAAATCTTATCCATGAAAGAAATTTATGTAAAATGGAGTGTATATATTTGTCTTAACAAGAGGGTGAACACTTTAAAGCCTGTATATAAGATGCATTATAAAATATTTTTAATGTGTTAATCATTTCTTGTACTGCACCATATATGCTTATATGCACTGAATGATCTGTACCCACTGTTGTAATACTTTTCAGTTACACTTTATTTTATAGTGTCCTTGTTACAGCATAATTCTACATTTAAGTACTGAGTAATATTCATTAGCTACATGCACTTACTATAGAGTAAGGTTTTGGTTTAGGGTTACTTGTGTGCAATTATGCATCATTTATTGTTATTATAATAGTAAGACATGCAACTTGTAAGAAAGACTAAAATAAATGTTTCATCATTTTTGTTACAACTTTATAAAGTATAATGTATTAAAACACATGACAGACAATCAATTTCAGATCTAAAAAAAGGTATCTACAGTATAATGCATTTTAACTTTGCTTGCAATTGTTTATGAAAACATACAATGCATTGTAGTGTAAATTATCATACATATAAATGATTATAATTTTCCTTATTGAACACTAGTCAATGTGTAATATTAACGTTTACTAACAATGAGCTATATATTTGTAACAGGATTTATTAACAAATTAACAAATGCTTATTGTTAGTTTGTGTTCAGGTCCATTAAATATTAACAGATGCATATTTTGAATTTAATAATGCATCAGTAAATTTTAAAATGACCTAAGTGCTCTAGAAGTATCACTATTATTATTATTATTATTTTTACTATTTGTTTTTTAGTTCAAATTCATGCTAACTTATTTAGATCTTAATCTTGATCTTAACAAATGAAAACGTATTGTACAGTGTTATCTTGATTAGGCTGCACTTTAAGCTTTTCCAAGTTGTTAATTTTTAATAAATGTAACTATTAACTAAAAGGCTGTAAAACAGTGATGTGTCCTTCTCTACTGTCTCTAAACAAGAGGCCTTTTTCTCCTTTATTGCTCTGTTTTTGCTCTTTTTTTTTTTTTTTTTTGCTCTGTTTGCAGGGCTGCACACTTTTGAATGGACTCCTTCAACAGATCAAAACGCCTCCATCTGAAGCCTGAGCTCCCCGAGGAAGTCTCTCTCTCTCTCTTTCCCATAATTCCTCATCGTTTGATGTAGGTCACCTCAGTCCTGCTCTGCTCCTCTCCTTCCTGACTGAACAGGTTGACCTTTGCCCTTTCTCTGTTGACCCGCCGCTGTTCATCTGAAGAGGTTTCTAGCACGGTCTGCCTTCACGGCTGTGATTAGCTCAGATTTATGAGTGCCGAGCAGCACTATTTAGCCGTTTCTCTTGCTCTTAATCACCAAACATTTGTCCAGCATATTCTTCTACATGTCATATTGATACATATTTAATGAAAGCTGTGTCTTCTCATTACAGTCACACGTAACATTTATTTTAGAAATGTTGTTAGTTCATGTCAGCTTACAGTGCAATAACTAACGTTAACAAACACAACTTGTGATATTAATAATGCATTAGCAAATGCTGAAATTACCGTTAACTAAGATTATAATGAGATTAATAAGTGTTCTTTATTACATTTCTACATAGATCCAAATGTAAACTTTTTTTTTTCATTTTCTTTATGTATCTTTATTTATTTGTTTATTTATTTATTTATGCACGTTTTCAAATGAATGAATAAATGAATACATAAATAAATAAATTTTAATTAAAGATAATACATTATTAGTTTCTATGGAAAATGGTTACCTTGTTATCATTTTGTATGAATTTTGTAAAGTTTTTTTTTTTTTTTTTTTTTTTCGCATAAATAAAAACATGCAACCTAATACTATTACTATGTTATATTAAAAAAATATATATATTATTTTTGTGTGTGTGTGTGTGTGTATACATCTATATATATTTTTGGGGCTTGATTTGGAGGCATTTTTATATA
>JAUMHE010000051.1:607313-637522 GCA_032359235.1 Enteromius mattozi
TAAGACTGCCGACCTGACTGCTGTCCAGAAGGCCATCATTGACACCCTCAAGCAAGAGGGTAAGACACAGAAAGAAACTTCTGAACGAATAGGCTGATATATATATATATATATATATATATATATATATATATATAATATGCTATTTTTTTGAAAAGGACCTGTATATATAATTATATTATTTGTGTAGATATGAACTGAAATTAATTTGTATCATAACTAATTCACATACTTCACTAGTTGATTAATCACAGTACGTTATGACAACTGATTTGTATCAGTTTTTTTTTAAATGCTGTTTAAATATGCAAATGAGGCATAATTTAATCAAATATGCACTAATTTGCATACATTTTCAGAACAGAAATGCAAAGACTGGTAAAGCCAGGTTCAGGATTTTTCTTTGAGTTTGTTGATGTAATAGGTTTTAACCGAGGGGGTTTGGGGATTTTTGGTTTTAGGCAGGAAAAATAAATGCATATTAGGGATAAAATGTATAAATCTGTGTGACTGACACATGAACATACGCTCAGTAAAAGCCTTCAGAATACAGAGAAGAGTAAAACTGTAAAGTTCGGTGTGTGTAAAAGTAAAACAAAAAAGAAAACTCTTAAAAGATATGAATTGATAAATAAGATCAAGTACACTTAAATGTGTATTTTGGATCTTCATCTTCTCCAGCAGTCTGAATAAAGGCATGTTATAGAAACAAAATAGACCAATGCATGAAGAAACACTGACTCTGCCTGTTGAGTCTGGTACAATAATAACACTGGCTTTCAAATGCAATGCTAAATGGCAGTAACTGCTCATTTTTATCTTTAGAGATCACAAAAACAGAAGCAGAAGTGAATGCCGGCTGTGATAGAGGAGGTATCTTCCAGCCTGAGACGCGCGTGAGATCCTCAGGACAGAAGCAATCAGGACATTAAAGCATCTGATCTGTGATTATTGTTCTGTTGGTACGTGAGGGAATCCCTCAGAACACCTTTCCCTTCTCTCCCAGCTCGTGTCTGTTTGGAGCAATCTCTGGCATGATTTTTGATGTCTTCCAGTCGGACACTTCTAGGGAATATTTTCCTCTCCTCTATCCCAGAGCAATCGGAATAATTTCGAAGCGCATATTTTAATTCTCCATCTATCTTTGATGTCTTATTTGTGTGAATATTCCTCTTTCTGTCAGGTCCTGGTAGCACGTCACGCGTGCTTTTTCCGAGCATCAAAGTAAAATCCCACATGCATAAATTCAAGCAAACATAAAACACAAAAGTAACAGAAAGACGAATAAACCAAGAGAGAGTCGCACTCCAAAGTCAACTTAAAGCAGCGTCTCTGTTGTGCGTCTCTCCGATGAGCTCCTCGTCTAATTAGTGCAAAACTTTCCGTCTCTTTAACGAACGCTGGGATTGAGATTATTCACCTTCTGTCAATCGGAAAAAAATAAAAAAACTCCAGAGCTGCCATATCATTACAGCAAACGTAACCTGTGCAATTAAAAGAGTGAAAAATGACCAAGTGAGTGGTAAGCAGAAAGTAACACCACTAATTATTGACTGTCCACTCGCGGCCTGCAAAAGCCTTCATTAGGACGCCTGAGCCTCTAATTTGTTTTGCTGTGACATTCATCATATACTGTCGGTAACCTTTAATTCATCTATTGTTAGCACTTTTGTGTGCTGAAGTAAGGGCTAGTACAGTGTTTGTGAGTTTGGGCTGAAGGAGCGCGGCTGTAAATTGGCGTGAAGTTTCTTGTGTGAGAGCTACGTTTGGACTGATGAGACTCTCGCTTAGTTTCTCAGCAGAGGTGAAAAAAATACAAGACAGAAGCATGCAGAGACAAAGACCAATGTGAAGTGCTGTCTCTGTGTGAGCTGGATCCAGCTGAACCAGACCAAAACCGCTGCTTCTGGATCAGTTACTGCTGTAGGGATCGATCCAGACACAAGCAGAATAAAAGAGATTGTTCACCGAAAAACAACAGTTCAGCTGTCATTTACTCACCCTCACGTCCTTCCACAAACAGAACCTCATCCTTCTGTGCAACTCAAACAGAGATGCTCACACTGCTGCTATTTCAATGTCTTTCAAATAATATTATATGATACTACTGTATATTTTTTTATTATATATAGCTCAAACAGTAATGGTGCTCGCAACACCAAGTTCCAGGGTTCAATTCTCAGGGAATGCATGAATCAAAAAAAAAAGGTAAATCACTTTGGATCACTGTTATTTATATCACTGAGATGATATTATATTTTTTTTACAATTTCAGCTTTTATGTTCATCTTGGTTAATTTGATTTTGTTGTGTGTTTTTGTCATTTTTAGTATTTTTAATTATTTCCTTATTTTTTGTATTTTTGATTATGTTGTTATTTTATGTATGTCTATATAGCTTGTATTAATTCATTACCCTTTTAGTTTTAGCCATTTTAGCACATTCAGTTAAAGTAAATTAAAAATAAGAAATGTTGCCTCGAGAAAGAGAAATGTTGCAACTTGTTGAAAAAAAAGAGAGAGACACAATAAATAAAAAACTAAATATTATTAATAAAATAAATACCTAAATATTATTTATTCATTTATTTATTAAAATTAAAAAAAATAATAATAATAGCGTTTTGTTTTTTGGTTTAAATTTTGGTTTTAAGTTTTAGTTGAATTCCCCTTGTTCATACTGCTCATTTTCTTACAGTACAATAAATAGCTGATTATGTTGCCACGATCCAAAAGTGTTCAAAAAGTTTCATAAAAGTATATGCCATATGTTAGCATGGCAATTTGTGTAAGAAACAACTTTATTCACAAATAATGAAAGCTTTCAAACATCATTCACGCTTCAATTAAAAATGACACCTTCATACACTTCGTCCCACGACAGACATTATTGTTTCGCATGATCACAAATGTTACTGTAAGCAATATTTTTGAGATAGTTCAGAAAAAAAAAAAATGGTCCTTATTTTCCAGAACTACCTTAAAAAGTAAAAAAGGGATCCAAGGGGTCTTGCGCTCACTATCATCTGCATTCATTAGAAAGTGTGGCGTTTTTTAATTGTGAAAATGCATGAATAAATACGTTCAGCAGAAAAACAAACAAGTGAATATATTAGAGAGCAAATAAATAAATAAATAAAGGAGGGAAGTAAGGTGAAAGTTTTGCAGCGGAACTGCCGTCGATAATGACGCTGTTAATCCAGCGCTCTGTGAAATGCGGCGTTTTAAACATGCGAGAGCGAGGCTGGGTGGAAATCTAATGCAAATAAGTCCTGGCCCCTGTGGTCCTTGAACTGTTCCTCTCTGATAACCCAATTATTGTCTCAAGAGCTGTGTCAATAGCTCTAGCCATCTCCTCTTCAGCAAATCAGTCCTGTAACCTCCAGCACTTTCCATTTGATTCTGCCATTTTTTGACAGTTCAAAGCAATCAGCCGCGGCCTCACAAGGACGGGGATTGATTTTGTGTTCCTGCTTATCATGCTAATTCGCAGAAAATCAGCCTTTTCATCCCGCCGTCTGATTGCAGCTCTTGGAGGAGGCTTGAACTGCGCAGACGCGCTGAGGATTCGCTCTCTCCGTGCCGGCCCTAAGGGTTCTCCAGGGCTGCTGGGTTTGCCCGGATCTTCTCGTGTCTGTTTTCTCTGCAGCTTCATCTGATGTGATCATATCAACAAGTATCTGCACAAACACACACACACACGGAGCCGCCCCACTCCACACACTCCTGAAGTACAGAATCACAGAAGAGCCGTTTAAAGAACAATCAGCGAGTCTGGTGTGCTTAACATTTCAATCTCTATAAATAACTAAATACATTTTTATTAAGTTTTCTGTTGAGTTTTCACAGCATTTCATTCAGAAATTCATTTTCATTCATGCTTTAAACACTTAAAATGGACTTAAAGCCGTAAAAGAAATAAATAAATAAATCACTGAGATAATAATACAAGACATGTGATAAAATCAATTACTAACCTAAAACTTATATATCCAGCATTTACATTTAAATACCAACAATTTTTAAAACTTAACCAGTAGATGCATTTAGTTTTTTATTAATTAATAAAAGTTAAGTCACTTTTTTTAGATTTATTAGGTTGGCCATAAAAAAACTAAATCCAATATGATTATCATTATCATTACCTTATATTACCTTTGAATAGTGTATTATTTGAAATTAAATGTACTAAATACATGCCTATACATATAAAACTTGTTTTTACATTGTACTTATATTGTTAAAATACCTATATGTAGATACATCTGTAATTAATTTCTATAATTACAGTAATAATTACACTGTTGACCCATCCCTTACATCTTAACTCACCCTTAAACCCATCCATGCCGCCAAACCTATCCTAATCTTACCCATATCCCTCCTCAATAACAGCAGAAGTGTTCTGTAATACAATATGAACTATAACTTGTTAGATGAGTACATTGTGCTTATTTTTTTGATGCAATTACATAGTAGTTAACTATAAAAGTGTCTGCCAGACGCAAATGCAAAAATTGCATACAAAACTCCAGAAAGGTACTTTGTCATGCTGCAAACTGGTAACCTTCCTAAAAAAAAAGAAAAAGAGAGAAAAAAGTAGTCCTACCTCAATAAGGACAAGGACAATTATGTTTCCCGAATAATTATAGTAACGGCTTCAACAAAGAATCTGAGCTTTACATTTCTCTTACATTGGATCACCTTGATTGTAAGTGTGTTTCTGGAACATTGCTTCATTATGAGGAACTGAATCACGAGTTAACATGTCACTCGGCACATTTCACGCACTTGACGTCATTGTGCTGTTTTAATTGCCTGTGACCCCGAGCACCTCCTCGCTCCACAAAGAGCCTTAAAACGAGAGATGACAGACTCTTAAAACAGGTTTTGTGATCACGATTAGACAACAAAGCCCAAAGTTTCTCCCTTATTCTTCAGAGGCACGACGGACGCGCCATTTTGGGCCGGTTCTCTTAATTATTTCTTTGAAGGAGGCTTGTTTGTTATACAAAATGGGGGTCCGCGATGGCGCTCTCCAAAGAGACACACATCAAACTTGGAGGGAGCTTTCTTTCACTGCGGCGTTTCATGCCTCTCTCGAACAGAGCAAATCACATCAGCTAACAGCTTGCATTAAAGTACCTCCACCTTTCATGTTACAGAGAAAAACCACACTGATGTGCTTTCATGTCTTCGTTTTTTCATATCGCGTCTCGGTGAATCTAATCAAATAAATAAATGTGCGATTTCTACAAACATGTGATGAATTAAATCATTAAAAATGCAGATTCAAGGCTGTCTAATGAATCTCAGGAGAGGGTTTAAAGGTTTCCCGCTTCATTACACTTTAAAATCCTCCGCGATCGAGCGGCCTTTGTACGAACGTGTTTACCGACTTCCTCTTTTGCTTTGATTTTTTTGCCTTCATAATCAAATCATTAATCTGTCCTTCTCCGCCTCACAATTCAAACAGTGTTAATTGTTCCAACACATTGGCTAAATTACAGATAACAAGTCGAGGCCGTCCAAACGCAGTCTTGCTGTTTGTTGGATTGGAAATAAACTTCACCAGGGTGTCTCCTCACCGCTTTGGCACAAGACTAAATGTTTTTGGGGAAAAATAATCGTTTTCCAAAAAATAGAGAAATATTGTATGGCCGCATCAGCAGTGATGGGTCTTCACGGACCGTTTCTGCAATCTGCAGCTTATTTGAGCCTCTTTATGCATTTAAAGTAGCACTGATGAAAATGGCCTTCCAATACCTGCGATGGGAAAATAAGCGCAAAGTGTTGCCCATATGTTTCGCCGCACTCAAAGGTGCACGGCACTTCCCGGAAAGAGCAAACCTCTCTTCCATTAAGGATGGAGAGATTTGTCATTATTTGTCCGCGAGCTCTTGCACGCCTGAAGTGCTCAGCTGAAGTGATTAGGTGTAGACCTGCATGCATGCATTCATTTCCGTGCGCCGTTCCGACTGGAATTACTCTCGAACAGTCATTTCAGAGCGCCGTTTCTCCCGCCGCCGGCTCCTGTTTCGGCATGTAGAACCGCGGGAGAAACTGACACCTGCCAGAAATTCTGATTAGTGCCGAAACAAGGCGAGCGGATGATGGGGGGAGCAGGGATACTTCCGGGAGATCGGGAGGTTTGTCCGAGGGCAGGTAGAGGTGACGCCGCATGATTTGATCAAACAGAAGTAGTGTGTGTGTCAGTGATCCGATCGCCGGGCCTGTTGGGACTCGCTCGCATCGCTATTCATAGAGTCCAGGCCGTGAATATCCTCACACGTCTCATTTGTGTTAAGTGGAGATTATAATGAGGAGGTGAATGATTGCATGAGAGACACTGATGTTCAGGTGATGGAGCGCTCGAGTCCTGACAAACGCTTTTGCTTGCTTTATACTGCGATAGACAGTTACCTCAGTTTTTAAATCATGTGTTTTTTGGTACAGCAGTGGGAAAATCAAAACATAAAACTGCTTCTTTCTTTTTTTTTTATAAACCAATGTTTACACTGTAACTTAAATGTGATCAAATTAAAAGAAATTTTGCTCATATGTCATCGATCGGTTGTGTTCTCTGACCATCAAAAAAAAAAAAAAAAAAAAAACATGCATACGGATATTTTGAGATGAGTTTCAGGCCTCATTCATATGTGGAAACAAACCAGATATGTGCCAGTGTGACTGTCATTTAAACAGGCAGATCAGATTTTCTGAAGCATTGCATTCTGTACGTCATAAAAACAATTTGGTACACTTGAATCAGACATGGGTCACAACTGAGAGAACTTGTAAACGAACTACAAAAAAAAAAAAAAAAATGGATATAGAACACAAATCAGAATTGAGCATCAAGTGTAAATGAGACCTTAAGCTTGAGACACACCACATGATTTTTGGCCGTCTCAGATGAAAGACTGGCATCATGAATCAGTCAGGGTCAGTCTTGTGCTTTAGTGAACAAACTGTGGTTCTAGCTTTAAATGAAGGTGTCTGTTGTTACTGTTGGAGCTGGCTGCACCACACTTCATACTGCAGTTTATACTTCTGCTTATAAACGAGGAAAGAGATCAGAAGTGGATCCACTTTTAGCTCCAAAATATTTTAGCAAACTATTTGATTCACATGTATACTGACCGGGCTAAAAACAAACAAACAGTTCTAACAATGTCTTGTTAGCATTCCCATTAAGTTCTGTAAATGTTCAAAGTAGTTTTAAGGTGTTTTATTTAATTAATTAATTATTTTTTTCTCTGATATTATCATAATTAGAGAAAGCATTATGGGAATGTTACATTTTATAATGTTTAAACATTTTGTGAATGCTACTTTTAAACATTCTGAAACATTAAGTAATAACATTTAAATACATTAGATGGATGTCCAGCTAAAATATTTCAGAATGATGTATAAAAAAGTGTTGAAAATATTAAAGAAGACCAAATAACTTTGTTATTGAAAGAAGTTTGTTGAACACTAGCTGGGGCTCCATTATCTGTGAAGTTTAACAAAGACTTTGTCAGGATGAGTCTTTATGCAAATGTTAATACTCGCGTGAATTTCTAACATTTACACACATCACACATTTATCAGTGTGAAGAGCTTAGTATAAAGCATGTCTTATATTTAGGTCTTGGATCACACACTTTTCACACACCAGTGTATCAAAGTATATCAGTAGAATACAAACTAACTACTGCTCGCGGTTACTTAAGCCCCGAGACTTGCAAGAGCTGCTTCCAAATTCTCAGTATTCTTGCTGGATCTATCTGCTGCTTTTGATAGTTAACCACCAGATACTCCTGTCCACCCAAATAAGGATAGCCATCTCAGGAACCGCACTCCAGTGGTTAAAGTCTTACCTCTCAGGTTCTTCTGGGTGTCTTGAAGGGGTAAGGTTTCTAAGTCACAACTTTTTTGCTACTGGGGTTCCTCAAGGCTCAGTGCTCGGATGATTTCTCTTCTCCATCTACATGTCATCTTTAGGATCTGTTGTTCAGAAGTATGGCTTTTCCTATTATTGCTATGCTGTTGACACTCAATTATACGTCTCATTCCAACCAGACAATCCGGTAGTAGCATTGCACCCTGTCTGGCAGACATTTCTGGCTGTATGAAGGATCATCCCCTTTAACTCAACCTTCCTGAGACAGAACTTCATCTAGCACTTTATCACAAGCTCTCTATACAACTAGGTTCATCAACCATAGCTCCTTCCAGGACAGTCAGGAATCTTGGAGTACTGATTGATAATCAGTTAAGCTTCACAGACCATATTGCTACAACGGCCCAGCCGTTAGGAAGACATTAGAAAGAAAGTCCCTTCATATCAGAGCAGGCCACACAACTCATTGTCCAAGCTCTTGTTCTGTCCAGACTGGACTATTGGGATGGTTTCTTGGTGGGCCTTCCCACATGTATCAAGCCTCTACAACTGATCCAGAGAGCAGAAGTGGTCTTCAACAAGCTGGTACTGATATTTGCTTACATGACGACCACTTGATCTGCATCAATATACCTAAACTCACAAGTTCTGACATTTGTCATCTACAATAAAAAAAAGAAAAAACCTTTTTGCCAGCACCTGACCAATTAATACTAGCACTTACCTATTCTATTCGATTCTATTCATTTGGGTCTCAATTATTTTATATATATATATATATATATAAACATCTTGCTGTGTGTTTTGTGCTAGACTAACTGAGACTTGTCACTGCACTTGTATACTGTTGCTCTCTCATTAGTCTGATTGCTTCTATTGTTCTCCTCATTTGTAAGTCACTTTGGATTAAAGCATCTGCTAAATGATTAAATGTAAATGTAAACTTCAAGTGCATTGGTTAAAACAACACTGCACTTGTTCAGTGCAGATGCATGCAGAAACAAACCACCTTTAGTTGTTATGTTTACTGCTACTGTTAAACAGTATGTGATGCTTTTACTAAGTCTGTCCTGTTGTGACAAAAAAACTGCTTTTATTCTTGGTGTTCTAACTAGTACTAATACTAGCTTAGAGCTGCAACAATGTAACAGCTGATGTGGAAAATCACCTAGCAACACCATAGCAACCACCCTGAAACCCTAGTCACCACTTAGCAACGCCCTGGCAACCACCCACGACCCTTCGGCATGCGGCAGTGAGTTTCGCACGAGTAACACAGCTCACATTGTCTTCAGAAATGTAAAAATGCAGCTGATTTTCATATTCGTCATGCCAGCTGCCAGAGCTGCGGTAATTTGTCAGGAAAAATTCACCCGACTCTGTTTGTTTCTTGCCAAGAATACTAATTAAAATGGGACCGGCTTAAACTTTGAATAGTTACAGATAAGGAATTAAATTTCACAGTTTTAAAATGATGATCATTGTGTCTTTGAGTCGTGCAGTGCTTTGGCAGCCAGAGGAAAACTCACTGTTGTGTTGTTATTGTGTCTGCGCTCACCTTAGAGGCAGCAACCTGCTCCGACGTCTGTTCTGCGTCTGCCTCCATCACTCATATACGCTCCGATACACACGACACACACACGGACCATCTTACACTCTTTAACACCGCTAGTGTCTGGAAAACACTGGAGTAAACATCAGCTTTCAGAGACCTGTGATTGTGGCATGTAGATGCTCTCCACTTTGGAAACATAATACTTTAAGTGCACAAAACAGACACAGATGCTCACCTTTAGAGCTCAGAACACAGCCGTGAGGTTTTCAGGAGGAGGTAAATACGCTCAGCATGTGGAGGTGAGCATTTGTTATAGATCCTCCAGAAGGATTTGTTCTTTTGTCTGACGGAGACACTACAGCACTACAGCATTTGATACCATAATGTTTGGGAATGCATAAAGATATCAAGAAGGAAGTGTTTGTTGTAGTACTTCAGTGAATTCAAACACATTTAGGTGACACTTTAGGGAGACATTTTTACTACAAATAAGTGCCTGCTATAATCTCTATGACCATTTTTTTATTTATTTATTGCAGTCTTAGACTGGAATCATGCTTATTGTATTGTCTATGTCCAAGTAAACATGTAAAAACACAGGATTCTCACTCCTTAATTGGTAGCAGAATTCATAATTAGTTACTTTAAATTAACATATTTCACCTAAGGAGAAACACTAGAATAGTATTTTCTTATAAAACACACTCCAATAATCTGCAGCAGACGAGCTCAAGCTGTAATGCAAACACTTCATGCTCATCTTTAGGGACAGTGACGTCTGGAATGATTATTTTGATTCTAATGAATGATATTTTGTCTCTTGTCATCAGACGATGACACTGACCTTCGGCCGATGTCACCGTGAAAAGGTCGAACCCCTGGTGCTTAACGAGAAGGCTTCGTGTTTGTTTCATTCTGATGCGAGACGAGAAACGATATTTGATGACATTTGTTAGATTAAATGAACTTGTGTAAATGAATGTATGTGACTGAAGGAGTGTCAGACATCCATGAGTCCTGCTCAGAACACAACAACGATTTGATGATGCTACTCATATTTTTAAAATGATTTTTCAATAAGTTTTCTGGCTGTGAGGTTGCATCCAAATCATACAATTATGTATATATACTCAACATCATAGTTATCTATTTATAACATTGCAAATTCAAAATGACTGATGAATGTATTTTAACTCTTGTGATTATTAAACTTTCAAAATGCATTATGAAAATAAGTATAAAAAAAGTTATATTTTGTATCAACATAATCTTATTTAATTGTATTTTTGATTTGATAATGAATGCATTAAAGCAAAAACCAGATAATGCAAAAAAGCTGGTATTTTTCAGCTGAGCTTAGTCATCAGCAGCTTTAGCGAATTATCATTAGATTTGTCTAACGAGCATGACGTCACTGAATGACAAAAGATTAAGAAAACACAAAGCATAAATAAAAACAATTATCTGTGTAAGATAGCATCCCGCCTGTAAACAGGGTGAAAGAGCGAGGCACATTTTTGCCCCGCCCACTCTCATAGCGCAACTAATTAACACGCTAATTAACATAACGAGACTGTGTTTTCAACAGCGACACTCACGACAGAGAGAGGAGGCTGAGCGATTTATGACCTCGCTCTTTATTATTCGTGCTTAATGACGACATCTTCAGATAAACGAGTGTAACGCTCATTAAAAACATGAGTAAATGACAGCCCTCACAGAACACACACACCTGACAAACACAAACAACACTAGCACTGAGGAAATTAAAGCAACCACATCATTATACAGAACATATAGTTTTTGAAGATCAACTATTTAAATAGGAAATAAAAAAGAAATCAAAAGAATCACATGAGCTTTATTTTATCGTGATACCTCAGTGAAGTCAGCATGGGGTTATTCGTATTATTATTTATTTATTTATTTATTTTCAGTTCTTTTACTTTGGTTCATAGAACACATGTAATTAGGGGCCAAGCACTGAAGGCGCGATGGCACCTATTGTATTCCGTTGGCATTATTATTATTCTCCTTCTATTCTTCTTCCTCCTTTTCCACCGCAAGTCTATGGCAGCCCACAGAACCGTTTGCGGGAAAGTTGTGTAATTGTGCACACTGATAGAGGACAGTCCTATCATTAACCGTAGCAAGTTTGGAGTCTCTAACTCAGACTCTCTAGCGCCACCACTTGTCCAAACTTTCAAAAGAATTATGCTAATAACATTTGAACCGTAAGCCACACAACAAAAATTCTAGAAATAGAATCCTTGGCTTATGCCGAGTCGAATGAGCTCCAAATTTTAAAATTGTTAGATTTAGTTTTTCGCTATTCTCAATTGTTTGTAAAACGTACTTTTTTGAACTCGTCCTAGGCCGTTGCACCGATTGTCACGAAAATTGATCCAGATCATCTTCAGGCCATGGTGGCAAAAAGTTATGGAATTCAAATCAATTTGTCCAACCGTTCTTGAATAACACGCAAAAGAATTTTGCGAAAAGCTCACAAAAATCAATGTGAGGCTATATCTCCGTAAGAGTTTGGTGTATTGACATCAAACTTGGTGTGTTTTATAACAAGCATGACTTGAGGCTACCTGCAGTTTTTAGGCGCAGTGCCCCCTAGTGGTCAGGAAATTTATTTAAGCTATTTTTGCTCATATTGTCTGAAAGGTGTGTCCAAAACTGGTCTCTTTAGATTCGGTGCATCATGCCGAGTCGAACTGTATCCAGAAACCGTTACTCCGATCTACACGAAACCACCAAAATTATGATAGGAAGTGGCACAAAAATGCAAAAAAAGTCAGAAGTCAGTAATTTTTTCTCTTCTTTGTTTCTCTTGAACAAAAATGCCTGTAACTCCAAAACGAAATGAGATATTTTCACCAAATTTGAGATATGTACGGGCACACTCTAATGACACATGTAAAATTTTGTAGGATTGCGCCACTTAGTGGCGCTATAATTGAACAAAACATGAAATTGCCATTGACAACAATAGAGAATTATGATATAAAATGCTATATTTTATCAATGCATTGGTGTATCATTATGAAACTTTGTATGTACCATCAAGACCATGACATGAAAGTACTCAAAAGGTTTTGAGACAGTGCCTACTTGTGGTCAGAAGTGATAAGCCATTTTATCCTATTATTAGAGGCTGTATTTATGATTTTTTTTTTTTCTTTTGCCGTTTCAATCACAATGATGCTAAAATTGCTTTTATTACTCTTTGTTGCATTTGGTCTGATGCTCCGTGTCATGCTTATTTTGTCATATTTTTTCTTCTTGTTAGCTTGCTGCAAAATCTCTTTAAGTAACAAATAATAACATCATCCTACAGGAAGTGACGTCACGTTAACCAAGCAGTGACAAGCTTAACTATTTAAGTACACTCTGCACTAAAACAAAACAAACAAATTGGTGTAATACTTAGTGGCAGTGACAGTAAACATTGAATTAAATGGGAAATTCTGAAGTAGAAGGACTGACTTTATGTATTTATTGTTTGTTTGTTTGTTTGTTTTTTAGTAGTAATATGTCATACTCCAATAATATATATTTGATATATGATCTGATAAGTTTCTGCACAACCAGAATGACTGAACTCAAGTTACAATCAAAGAATAAAGAGTTAATTATCAGTTAGTGTTGATCTGTGCATCAGGAGTGAGATTATTTCTATTATTCTCATGTTGTGTGTCGTCTCTCAGCCATAAAGTCTACGTGAGTTCATTCAATGTTCAGTTTGAATCCAAAACAGATTGAAATCCCACATTCGAGCTGACACACATTCCTAAAGATGCCAATGGTAATTAATTAGCATCTAATTTGAATGAGGAACACCAGGAGAGCTGGAGTGGTCGTGAGAGGAGTCTTCCCTCAGGCCGGACCAATCGGGGTCAGAACTCGGGACGCTTCACTGATAGAAGAGAGACTGACTCTCAAAGTCCACGCTTCATCTCAGTTTCATCGCAAACGCTCGAAGCTGCACAGACGCCACGTTCACGAGATGCCAAACACAGAAACACTACCAACAATCAGACAGACGGAGGTTCAGCGTGGAACTGGATCAGAGCGTTCACATCTGACGATAAAAGCCAAAGACACGTCTTCTTCCCAAACACATGCAAAAACTCATTACAGCTTTCAAACTGAAGCTCGTTAAGAAGGAATTGCAGGATCATCTACACTACACAGAATAAAAGTAGCATACTGTTTCAGAGAATAATATTATTTTACATCCAGAGCTGGGTCCAAATAATCTGGATTACAAAATCAGATTCCAAAAATCAGCTATACTTTATTTTAAGGTGTCCTTGTTACAGTGTAATCAGTGGTGTAGTCTACGTGATACGCAGGTACAGTATACGGCATATACCCTCTAGGAAAGGGGAAGGATTTGCATATACCCACTTAAAAAATCACGCGGATATGTAACAATTGCCACAGACCTTTCACATGTTCATTCATAAATTCACTCCATCTGTGTTGCGAGGCACTGAATTTTTGATAATCAGGCTGTTTCTTTTGACAAGTATTGCGATTGTGCAAGCTGAAAAATTAACTAATGTAAATCATTAATGCCAAGTTCAGACTGCACGATTTTCAAAGTAGTCACGTCACAGATCTTTTCACACTGCATGACTATCTGGGGTATCATTCAGTCGCTGCTGTGTTCACACTGCACGATAGATCAGCGACAGGGGGTTTCAAACTGCATGACTTTACTATAGGAAGAATCGCCAACAACTTTGTCCCGGTCCGCAAACTACCTACCAAACAAACACGAGAAGTGACATGGAAACAACACAAGGTCACGTCTGCAAGACCGGAGTTCTCACGTGAGACTGGGATTCTCTCAGATCGCGTCTTTGACAGTTCACACTGTGTGATTGTCACTCGGGTGAACGAGCACCGACTTGTCTGCGATTTCTCAAAACCTGTCTGTGAGTCAAAAGCGGGGCTAAAATTGTGCAGTCTGAACTCGACATAACACTGTTAACACTGTAGAAACTACAGAAAATGAGCCAGACAAGCCTGATACTATCATACACGGTACAGAAAACTAAAACAGCAGGGGATTTTTGGCTTGTAAGAACACGACAGTAAGTGATTTCTAAAAACAAAAAGTTAATATTGCATGTATATTAGCCTACCTACACTTCTGACTATAACAGAACTGCCTAATTTTCATCTATTTCGTCAACTTAAATAGTTTAAAACAAACTCGCAACTGAGCAGCTACACATCTCCGTTAACACAGCTTGTTTTGTTTATGAACGAATCTGCGTTTTTAAACAAATCTATTGAATCAATCCAATCATCCATTCATAAAGACAGTCACTGCCTGAGTCCCAATGTGCATATTATCCATCCTCAATTTTATGTGATATTGGTCATTTTCAGAACTATTTAGGGCAGAATGGGTAGGTAGTATGACCACTGGGACGCAGGGACTTGCTTTGTCCCTGAACGAATCAGCCATTTGAACGAATCAATTGTATGATTCAGTAATAAAATCAGTAACTTACTGCCACCTAATGGCAGATTTAGCTTCATTTTTAAAGGATCATTTCAGTTATTTATATCATTGAAAATTGAAACATTAAAAACGTTTTATGTAAAACATGAATTTCAACATGAATTTATGAAGTTAATTGCACTCATGCCACCTCTGAGTCTCATTACCTGTCTGTAAATACCTAAAAGCCCCTTTTGTTTTCTTCTGTGCCACCTCTGTAGTGCAAATGAATTTTGTTAATACTGATTTTATTTGATTGGTAATCAGGGGGTGTATTACAGTATACTCACTGCAAAAATCTAGACTACACCACTGAGTGTAATTATAAGTACTGAGTAATGTTAATTAACTACATGCAGTTGCTGTATGGTTAGTGTTAGGAATGGGGGTTGGCTTGCATGTAATTATGCAAATAATTCATTGTTTACTTTAGTAATTAATTGTTATTATATTAGTAAGTTCATGTAACGTGTAACAACTTAAAAACACACAGTTTGTACACAGAGTCATCATGTTAAGTCCAGTTTGAGAAACTCTGGTTCAGTGTGATATGTCATGCAATTTATGATGTTGATATCAAAACATGAAATACATTTTCTTTGTCTTTGCTTTTTTATATCAATAAACAGTTCTATAAGTTAGATACAAAGTAATAGAGTAATCAAAGAAGTAGTCAGAATACATAAAAATATGCTAAAATGAGTAACATAGACTGTGTTACTAACTACTAAAACAGCATTTACAGAAATATGCTGCTATACAAAAGATATTACAGGGTTGTTTACACAACACCATTTTTAACAAAAAAACTGAAAACCAAATGCATTTTGGACGTTCAATTACATGACTTTTTGGAGATGTTATTTGCAGGCAAATTGCATGTTCTTTACAAAGTGACATCGCCCCCTACTGGCCTGGCATGAATAATAGGGGGTTTTTAGTCTTTTTGTGGATCAGTGTGTAACAACACAAAGGAAACCCTTTCAGTTGTATGCAGTTGTATGTATTAATTATTTTAACTTCATCAGCATGTTTTACTGAAGGAGATGAACACATATGGCGCTTTATCTTAGTTTTTGTGTTTGCTGTGAAAACCTGTCCTGGCTCTGCGCTGAACCAGACTGAACCACGTCCAGACCCGAAGCTTATTACAGGTATTATCTCAGACTCCAGGAGGGATGAGTCGACCTGCTCTTATTGTACCTGACACACTCAAACACACACAGATACTCGCCAAACACCTCTAATCCGCTGTCAAACCCTATTTATGCCTCACACACACACACACACACACACACAAACTCGTTTTGGACTCCCTCAGGTCCAGCAATTACAGCCACAGGAATCACACAGGCCAGAAACACAGCAAGGCCTTCAGAGGAGATAACATGACACACACACACACACACACACAGACAGACACACACACTGCAGCGCTGCTGCTGTTCCAGCTTCTGCTTCTGTTCTGTCTTACTCAGAAATGAGAACAGTAGAGAGTGACCAGAGATGTCATGCTCCAAAAACACAAGAACCAAAAAACACCAAAGGGCTGCGGATGCATTCTTGCATTCTGTCTGCTATATATTTATTTTAATTGTTGCTCTATATTCGCATGCACCAGACAAATGTTTCTGACCGCTGTGCTGCATCTACACAATTATTCAGGAGTATTTAAAAAAAGAAGTCTTTTCTGTTCAAAATACTACATATTAATACCGTTTTAAATGTACTGTAAAATGTTATTCATTTGTTGAAGCAGTTCTGCTGCCCAATATTTTAATATATATATATATATATATATATATATAATGATCATGCAAATATGATTTCATAGCTGCATTAATAAATCACTTTAGTTTTCATCTGTTCTTGTCTGAACTACTTTATTGTCACTTTGTGGCATTTTTATTAATTCTATAGAAAAGATATGTGTAAATGTTGTGCTAAACATCTGAAGCACCCCCAGGAGAAAGTCAGTCATATTTTTATTCCTATAGCGCAGGACTGCGCTGAATTAAGCAAAGAATTTGCCAAACTGTGCCACAAAGCTGTAGTAAGAGGAGAAAGTGTGTGTGAAGGTACCGCTCTGACCACATGATCTTGAGCTGATGTTTATACGCGGCTGTTATTGGTACCAGGCCACATGGGCTCGTGCGTCTCCAGTAAAACCCTCGTTTGACCACAACAAAGCTCTTTCAGACTGAAGCGGGTCGCAGGAGCCCGGCATCGCTCAAACATGGCTTTACAAGTTTCTCCTCCTCAATGACAGGAAAGCCTCGCACGGCTGTGACTCATCAAATCATAAAACACACAGAAAGACAAAGTTTAATGTGCAGAGATTCCGATGGGCACTCATAAAGATTTATTTTATTTTATTCCATTTCACATACACGGACACTGACCGTCGCGCCTCGGCCCGATGTTATGGGCGTGTAAAATAAATTGTAGTTTTATCGTAAAGATACAGGCACTTTAGCAGAGCGCATCCAAATGGATTCAACACGTTTATGAGGACTGTTGTCCTGGAAAGTAAAAGGTATCAATTAAATGACAAATGCAGCGTGTAGATGAGTCTGTGTGTGTGTGTGTGTGTGTGTATTTGGCATTGCTCTCGTGTCCTCAGTTTAAATGTGAAAATCAGCACATGCAGATTTCAGCACTCAGCAAACTTATGAGGGTCAATCCAGACACGGCGGTCCAGATGGGTTTGGATCACACACACACACACACACACACACACACACACATATATATATTTACAGCATGAGAGACAAATAACGTCTCTCAACACTGTCACACAACGCAAGCCAGATGCTGATTTATTTTTATTTATGTCTGCCACACAATGTGGAAACGTGGCAGAGAAAGTGACGCTCTGATCTCTCTGAATGTATGAATCCTTCAGGACAGGATCGTTAAGAGGTGTAATTAGACACAATGAGCCCATGCGTGATCATTATTCACCTGTACACATATGACCATCTCTATCTGACCCTACAGATGAATATACATATCATTTGACCTATACATTAAGACCCTGCAGATTAATAAATGATCAATTCAGATTCAGTGTTCAGTGATTCTATAGATCGAAGGTGCTCAAGCTACTATGAAGGGCAAAAAAAAAAAAAAAAAAGAAAGAAAACATGCTTGATTGTGGGCTGTTGAATGAAAGTAAATGTTGCATTATAACCATCTACACTATATTATTTAAAAAAACAAAAAAACAAATGTATTTCATAAATGCACAAATAAATGCAACCATGAATGAATGAATAAATAAATATTACTATTAATGTTATCTAAAACTATTTATAAAAGGGTGGAAAAAAGGAAATGTAACTTGAAATAAACACTAACTAAAAAAAAAAGTTAAAAAAACTAAAACAACAAACTATAACTGAAATAAGAATTCGTAAATATAGTTATTCATGTGTAGTTTTTTGATGGTTTTTTTTTTTTTTTTTTTTTTCATATATAAAAATCAAAGGTATAGATTCTGGTTTGGCCATTTATATAAATATCCTCACCCACAGTTGAGATACTCTTTACTAGTATACTTTACTAATACTATCAGTATGCTTTATCCAAGTCCTATAGATTAATGCTAAATAGCGTCTTTTAAGGCATGAATTTACAGGGTCAATATAGGGAGTGTCCAATATCCTAAATCCTTGTGTGTGTGTGTTGTTTTGTGTCTCATGAGAACACTAAAACCCATAATCTCTCTCATCATTTGAACACGAGCCCCCAGAGCAACTGCCAGAGAGAGAGAGAAGGAGGTTTTGAGGGAAGGAAAACAACATTTCACATTCACAGATGAACCCAATTTGGTGCGGTTTGGAGTGTAATTTAGATCAAACATCTCCATGTAAATGAGTCAGGCTTTCTTAATTAGGTGGCTGAGCGGAGAGAGAGAGATGAAAAACTTGCAGTGCTCATCATCTGAAGTGGGTGTGGCAGCTGAAGTCAAACAGGCTCCGCCCCTTCATGATCTGAGCCAACCCTCCAAACTGACTCCACGTTGCCGTGGTGAACAGACTTGGTGACGCTGGTTTTGATTGGTTGTGAGACCCTCATTCCCATGGTGATCAGTAAGTAAATAGGTCATTCCTCTCTGATTTAGCTGTCGGTGGAGAAACACGCTGCCAACAAGCTGCAATCGACACTTATGCCAAAAACACTGAACTCCAGCCAAGCTCCGATACACCCACACACCCACACACACACACACACTTACAAATCAAACATGCACATACAACCTCACAAATCTCAAGTTTACACACACACACACACACACACACAATGCGTTCGGCCTGTCGGATGTGTTTTAAACATTTAAGTGATACAAAATCAAATCATACTAACATTCAGCTTCAGCTGCCACAATCACACTAACATCAAGCTCAGAGATCATTGAAAGGGCCCTTGGGTTACAGGAGCCACCTGGGCACCAACACACACACAGAGACATACACAAAACACATGTATACTGAGTCTTTTTGCTGTTAAACACTAGAGTGTGTGTGTCTGTGTTATTGTTATATGTAACTATAGTGTGAACTATAAAGGACCTGTCATGTTTGATAAATCAATATAATCAATATATCATTACGTTCACCTACTACTGACTTATAGCCTATAATAATCACATTGAAATAAAAATGCTGTATAGCTTGCAGTTCAGATATTTAAATTGCACACAAGGTATTTTTCATAAAAACGTTCAGAAATGATTAACAGTTTAAGGAAATAAGCTTCTTCGTTTTTATTGATTTATTTATTTTTCCTCCTCCCCAGCTAAGACACTCTGAACATTGGACCACTTTTTTAAGGCACATGTAACATTAGCTGCTTTATTAACTGATTGACTCTGGACACTGGTTTGGTTATTATATAAGAGGTAAAGCATATCAGTAAGATGTACCGTATCATTCAACATACCTTCTGAAGTTTGTTCATGTTTATTTTGTGCTACAGCTTGTAGTAAATCAGAAGAGCTGAGAGGTTACACCGCATTAATTATTCTACAGTTCAAAAGTGTGTGCTTTGTAAAATTTTATATTGTTTTTTGAAATAAGTGTCTTCTGAAAGCTGCTTTTATTTAATCAAAAACAGTACAGTGTGAAATATTAATATAATTAAAAATGTGAATATGTTAAAATGTAATTTATTTCTGCTGAATTATCAGCATCATTACTCCAGTCTTCATTGTCTCATTCTAATATGCCGATTTGCTACTCAAGAAACATTTCTGATTATCATCAGTTATAAAAAAAAAACATTGAAAATGGTTGTAATTCCTAAGCATTTTATGTTATATATTTTTTTTCTATTCTAGTGGCATGCATAACTAAAATTGTGAAAATTGTGTCAGTATCCAAATATATAAGGATCCTTTAGCTGTGTATTTCTTTCCGTGTTATTTTAAAATACATTCTTACAATCGTACAGATGTATTTCTTCAGTCAGTCAGTTTTGTCTCCTTCCTCGAAATCTGCTTGATCAGGTGCTTTTGTGCTTCACTTGTTTTTTGAACAGAAGTGAACTTCAGTAGAGTCACGTCACTGCTGCAGTTTGATCAAATTAAAGAGTTTCTCTGTGAGAATGAGACGAGACGCGTCTGTGATAATGAGCTGAAAAGTTTGAGCTGTCCTGTTCTCTAATGATATGTCACAGCATACAGTACATCTCACACACATTTAATTGAGCAAATATCACAGACGTTATTGTTGTTATATTAAGTCAGCTATAATGAATAGAGACTAACCCAAACACTAACCCTGAAAGAAAACTTATTATTGTGTCGTTAAAATTAACAAAAATAATAATGGCAATGTTTCATTTATTCATTAAAAAACAAGCCTGGTCCAACAGTTACTCTTGTATTCAGTTTCACTTAGAGAAGTAAAATGGTTCAAAGATACCGTACGTTTGTTTCTTCTTCAGATTTGGAGAAATGTCATTGCATCACTGTCTCCGCAGTGAATGGGTGCCATCAGAATAAGAGTCTGAACAGCTGATGAAAAACATCACAATAATCCAATCCAGTCCATCCAGCTCAATCTCACGGCAATTTGTCCATTTTTACTAGGTGGCTAATTCGTATTAATTCACACAACCTCACTCATACAAATTTTGCCAAATCATGTGTATTTTACAAGGTGCATAATTCGTATAAATTTGTACAAATGACCTAACCCTGTCCCTAAACCTACCCATTACTGTTGTTTAGACAAATCATACAAAGTGGCACAAGTGAGGTCGTATGAATTTCTTTGAATTAGGCACCTCGTAAAATACGTACAAATTGGTCGTGAGATAGCGCTGGTCCATCAGTTAACATCTTGAGAAGACAAGAGCTGAAAATTCATTAAGATGTTTTTATGGAGTGCATAATCCATAATAACCCTTCCTCCAGTGAAAAAGTGCACCTCCTGTTGTCTCTCGCATTAAAATAAACCCACATATTAGTTTAGAGCTGTTTTGTACTGTTTGGGCTCATGAACTATGCAGATTTCTCTCCAGATTCAGACCACACCACTTTACCCTGGAGGAAGAGTTATTATGGATTTGAGTTAAAAACGTCTTAATTCTGGATTAGTTTGAACATTTGTCTTCTCCAGATGTTAACTGATGGACTGGAGTGCTGTGGATTATTCTGATGTTTTTATCAGACTCTCATTCTGACGGCACCCATTCACATCCATTGCTGAGACACATTTCTCCAGATCCTGAAGTATTCCTTTAATCTGAACTGTGAAAATGTAAGCAATAAAGGCATTGTGGATGATGGTGATTTAACTAATAAAACTGTAGTTTCAGTGAAAGCGTGTAAAGTTTGTCTGGAGCTGAAGAGTGAAGAGTGAAATCTCACACAAAGTGACTCATTACACCGTTTCCAGGTTTATTGTAACATACAGGACAACTATAAACATGTTACTTCACAAAAACACAATCAGTGCACGGGGTTTTGGCCAACACATTCTCACACTCCATCTCGTCACATTTTGACACTTGGTCAAGACCCTTTTGCGTCGCTGTTTGAAGCTCAAGGTACCCCTTTTTAGTCACTTTTTGATGTGAAGGGTCCTCCGTTGTTTTAAATAGGAAACCCTTAGCGTCAATATGCCGACACAATATTTTTTTTTACATTTTAGCGTCATAATTAAAATATATATTGAGTAAAAACAATGGCATTATTGCATGTAGGCGTGTGATTTTTCAATGCAAACAGTCAAAACTGTTTTATTTAAATGATATTATTTACACAGTTATGAGCACGTAACCCAACCCCTGCCCCTAAACCTACCATCTGCTCATTTTTAGTGATGAAAACCTTATGTTTTACTCTCTTCTTCACATAAAGACTTTGTATGGCTTCAGAAGACTTGTAATGTGACACGACTTGTTTGTAATGTATTTATACTGCTTGTTTATGATTAGTTTGTGCAATAAATACCTGTGACTGCATTTGCCTGTGTGTGTTTATATTGTTCAGAGGTGGGTAGGTTTAGGGTAAGGGTAGGGTTACGTGCTCCAATAAAAGGAAAGAATTCTATAATAAATTTATATATGCATGCAAACCATTACATTAAGCCAAACAACTGAAAACAACGGAGGACCCTTCATGTCGAAAAGTGACTAAAAAGAGGTACCCTGATCTTCAAAAAGCGACGCAACAGGGTCTTGACCAAGCATCAAAATGTGAGAGCTGGAGTGTGAGAATGTGTTGTTTTGGCAGTTTTGTCTTCTCATTTTGTCAACTGAAACCAACCAGCGAGTTTGTTGTAAGAACACTAAATAATTTTGACTGCCAGCCGAACATGAAATAAAAACATCTATAATGCCGAAAGAAGGTCTTCTTCGTGTCTCATATTTCTCCTTTACAGAAAGTGGAAAGTTTCAGTGGAGAGCAAATAGAAGTCTTCCGGTCATCAGATGTTTTTTTCTGAGAAAAAGACTCAAACATCTCCTTCATAAGAAATGGAAACAATGTCTGAAACTGTGCTCAGATTCACCACAGTAACAAAGTCAGAGATCTGCATCTGAATCTCATTAAATAAGCTGCGTTTGTTTTATAGCTCTGTACTCTCACTGGTTAATGACTGGTGACTCATTTGGTTTTGATTTATCCTGGGGAAGTTTAGGAGGAGCATCTGGGAATGTCTTGAGAATTAAGACATATAATTGAAGTCTTGTGAGACGCTGAGAAACACACACCTGTCAGGTCAACACACTCGTCAGGAGGTTACTGTGAGTGTTCGACTGATGGATGTAATGTGATTCTTCACGTCTCTGTGGAGCGACAGAAAGACGGACACTCGGGACCAGGAATGACGGGTCTACAAATTCCCAGTTCAAAGGCTTGGAGTTAATTAGTTTCCTCATAATCTGACGATACGCTGATACAGAGTGTGTACAAACACACACACAAATACACACACACGTCCTGATACGGCAGCTGCAAGTATTTTGGACACTTACATTATATAACTAAATATCAAATCAAGTGTCATTTAATCCACAAAAAAAAAAAAAAAGCTCTATGTTTCTGTCTTTTCTACTCACCGAGTCTGCATTTATTTGATCAAAAATACTGTAAAAAATTTGAAATATTATCGTAGTTTACAATAGATGCTTTCTGTGTGAATATCTGTTAGACTGTAATTTATTTCTGTGATGTTCAGCTGTATTTTCAGCATCATTACTCCAGTCTTCAGAGTCACATGATCCTTCAGAAATCATTCTAATATACTGATTTATTGCTAGAGAAATATTTCTGATAAAAAGAACAATATTTATATGAAATAGAAATCTGTTGTATCATTATAAATGTTTTTACTGTCACTTTTGACCAATTTAAAGCAGTCTTTATGAATAAAACTAAGAAGACAATCTTGAAACTATTGTAAATTATTTAAATATAGTAGTATTTGTTGTACTGCCATTCATTTAGGCAGACTGTAATTTTACAGCAATTTTCAAAAAGCAAAAATCACATGTGCTCAATTGGAAAAAATGTGCATAAATGCAATGAAATAATGTTATACTGCAAACAAACAAACATAAAAATAAAAATGCAGTTTTTATGCTTATAAAAACATTTGCTTGCAAATATGATTATACTGTCTTATTTCATAAATAAAAAATAAAATTAAAAAAATATATGTCACCTTTTTGGTTTGACTGAGGGCTGAATTCTGACCCGGCGTGTTTTGGTGAAAACGCTCGCCCTGAATGTGACAAGAAGAAACAACAGGAACATTTATTTGTTTTTGTAAAAACTTTGTTAGTTTTTACAGTTGATCCGTGATTCATAACAAACAGAGCAACACGTTAATCTGAGATGCTCTTATTAGAAATCTGAAGGTGTTCGACACACACACACACACACAGAGCGGAGGGAGCTGTCAGTAATCTCTTTATCACTGAATCATGGGGTGTGTGTGTGTAATATGTGGAGCTCAGTGGGAGCAGACGAGTGTTAAAGCGGTTACCTGCGCTGATCACACATTTATCAACATCATTTTAGCAGCAGAGACCTGCTCCGCTAACAGCTTCCTATCGCGGAAAGGGCATCGTAATGAATTATTGTTTTGCAGCTGGCTGGAAAATTGTACTTTCTTGTGAGCGGTGAGAGCAATAAATCACAGCAGCACATCAGCTACTGGAGGACTGCTGACTGCTGGAGTTTGAGTCTGCGAGACACACACACACACACCACTGACCACGGATCTGTCCCGCACGCTCACACCGAACCGGAGGAGCTTCTGACCCAAACCTCAGAAAACATACGACGGTCATGCAGCCGTGGCCAAAAGTGCTGTTCAGAGAGGCTTTCTGCTTTTAATGACCATACAAGATCAACATATATGAATATTTATTTTATGTATTTCCATCTGACACAATCTGTCATGTTTAATTGTGTTATTACAAATAATGTGTACATTAGTTTTATACTCCAGTCACAACTATGCAATATTCTTACAAATTCTTGAGTAAAGATGTCCATTCTCTTAGGAAGAGATAAAATAAAATAAAATAAAATAAAACAAAAAAAGTACATTTAAAAAATGCAGTGCAAGAAATAAAATATACATTGATACCTTAAATAATAACAATACTACTAATAATAATAATAATTACCAGTAGTTGCAAAGACAACATTTATAATTTTCATTTTATTTAAATTATACTTAAATTAAAACCTCAAAATAAATAAAACACAAAAAATAATAATTATAATAGTAAAATAAATTACACACACACACACACACACACACACACACACATATATATATACATATATAAGCTTAATTTTTGATTAGTGAAATGCAGCACTTTAAAGACAATTTTCTCAATATTTAGATTTTTTTGCTCCCTCAGATTCCAGATTTTCTAATAGTTGTATCTCAGACAGATATTGTCCTCTCCTAACAAACCAGACATCAGTGGAAAGATTATTTATTCGGCTTTCAGATGATGTCTAAATCTTAATTTCAAATAAATGGACTGTTCACAGTTTTCTGAGCTCTGTGCTCTCCTGAAGGCCTGGTTTGTGTGAAGACTATCCTGACGGGAGTCTGGACGGCAGCCAGACGTTAAACAGGTAATGAGAGTGTTTATCAGACACGGCACAAGGTGGGAAGAGCGTTTCATCAGACAGCAGATCAAAGCGCTCTATTCCCTCGCGCTCGGCGGAAACAAAGAGCTGTTAGGATGAAAGCGGTGCGAGAGCGACTGAACGCAGGGGGCATCCGTCAGGCCTATCTGATGCTGCAGAACATTACAGCATTATTCGCTGCTGTGTACAGAAGCAGATAACTGGACACTCGATGGACGAGCCGCTGGCTATTTCTGAAGCATGGAAACACGACTCTGTGAATCTTTCTCCGCTGGCATCATAATCTTCTTGAGTTACAGCGGTACAAACTCTTTCTGAAGGAGTCTTCTGCTCAGATTACTCACACTGAACACTTTCTCACTGCCTCTGTCTTCATGTGGAGAAACGTATCCTGATGAATCATAATGCAATAACCTGCTTTAAGTTTAAACAGAGTCGATTTGGCTTTCATGTTTTTTTTTTTTTTGTTTGTCTACTTGACTCTTGTTACAGTGCTAAGCTTTAATCTGATTGGCTGGTTTTATGCAATATACAGTAAGAGTCTGCCTGGAAACAAAAGTCATGGATAGACACTTCTGAACAAGAACAAATGATTTAATAATAAAATAAAATAAAATAAATAAAATAAAATAAAATAAAATTATGGGTTCAGTGGTTGAACTACATATAAAATAAGAGAATAATTTGGAAAAATATAATTAACTATTAGTTATTTATCTTATCTACATTGTTATTTAAAATAAAATAAAATCAAATAATGGGTTCAGTGATTGAGGTAAAGATAAAAAATAGGAAAAGAAAAAGTTAAAAAATATAATAACTATTAATTTATATTATATTAATAAATATATACTATTTGTATAATAAAATAAAACAATTATAATAATAAAAATATTTAACTATTATTTAATTAACTTAACTACATACTATAATATATAATATAATGTTTATCTTTGTTAATATTGTTAATTATTTTAATGCAGGAAATGTCCTATTTACATAATTAAAAATAAACTTCCAGTAACCTGAATATCAATTAAAGAGGATAATAATGTTAAAACAAGCTGCTGTATTTACTTGCTCCAAAGCACAGTAAAAACAATAAATTGTGAAATATTATTATAGCTTAAAAAACACTGTTTCTATTTTAATATATCTTAAAATGGGATTTATTCACATTCCCTAAGGTGTGACAGGCCAAAATAATCATTTGCACAGAGAAATACAGATCTTGATGTGTTTGCAAACAGCACACCTCGCACAAAACTGTGTTTATGTTTTCTTTTATGTCAGATAATAATTTATCCGACACGTCTGAACATATCTTTTCCTACTCCAAAGAACACAGGATCTGTGCCGTTATTGCTTTGCAAAAGTAATGGGACACCAATTTGCACCTTATTTGTAGAAAGTGCCATTTGTGTGAGAGTTTATTGCAGAATCAGCGTTATGCGGCTCCTCTGCCATTAGTTTCTCTCAGAGCTGCCGTTTGCTCACAAAACTAGGAGAAGGACACAGAGAGAGACGAATGGAAGAGAGGAGCTGGAGAAATGACACAACAGCCTTCGTATTCTTAATGCAAAGCGCTTGAGTTGCTCAGAAACGGCATTAAAGCCCTCCTTCAGTTTACAGGCGGCCGCTGAAAGTGTGATGCTGCTGAGATTCCAGCGAGACAGACAGAGCTGCTTCAGACGAGAAGACGGACGCTCGCTGAATTAGTGGGATTGTGTTCGTAATGGACAGTAATTACAGGAACCCAAACGGCTCGAGTTACACCATCCCCTGATCATTTACCATCACAAACCTCAGAGGACCATCACACACACAGAGACAGAGAGAGAGACAGAGAGAGAGTTTTTATGATTCAATAAACATAAAAGAAACCTATATCTTTTTAAGAATTAAAAACACCCACACATACACTTACATTTTCCACATGCATATATACTGTATATACTGTAAACACTCATATATTAAACACAAACCCTTCCTGAACATCAGCTTCAAACAAAACCATCCTCTCCTCACACATAAAAAAAAAGACTTAACATTATTAATAAGGTTATAATAAGCCTATTCCATCACTAATCTCTTCTTTATAACAACTCTCTTCATCAAAACAGCTTCCACTCTTTCCCTACCCTCTGTTTTATTTGTTTTTCTTGTACACCAAATCACTGTATATTGCTGTAATAACTTTGATGAACCATAAAAATAATAATAATGAAAAATAATAATAAAAAAAAAAACTTTGGATTTATATTTTGTTGAATATTTAGGACCAAAAATAAACAATTCTTGATAAAAAGGTCCTATAAACTGTATTATTTCATCTTTTTTTGTTTTTACAATGCTTAAATCTAAAAAGGAACACAATCAATGTACACATTTCATCAACAGCACAAAATAAAAAGAAAGAAAGAAAGAAAGAAAGAAAGGGTCTTGCTGTACCAAACACATCTCATCCATCTTCTTAGAAGGAGCGTGACCTTTGACCCTTATAAAAAAATAGCAGCATCCATCACCGGCGCTTTGGATAATGTGGTTAACTACCTACTTCCTGTGTGTGTGTGCTTCAGGTGTGTGTGGATGAACTGTCACAGATCTGTGTGTTATCAGAGGAACGCACACACACACTGTATTTCTCCGTTCTTGAGGACACACAATCTCTGAGCCCAGCATTTATTTCCCAGCTTTCTAACAGGTGTAGTTGTCAGCGTCAGATCTCTGAGATAGCACAGAAAACCGTCGCTTCTCAGAACAAAACACAGAGCATTAGAAACAGACAGAGACTGCTTTCATCACTTCTGCTGATGGACTAAAGCTTGTTTTAAAGAAAAACTGTCTTCATAATGTTTCATCAGAGCGTAATAACTTGCTCTGCAGATGAACTCAGATTTTTCATCAATCTATCATATAGAGACACTCTTCTCCATCCAGTCACTTCTTCCTACCCTGCACTCTCAATTCTGTCCTGTTTTCATTAAGATTTTCTTATTTCTCATTTACTTCTTGTCCTTTGCTGTACAAATATCTAAACCTTCCTAAATAACCAAATCCCTAACCCATAACCCTAATCTGTTTTTTTTTCACTGGAGCATGTGAAGAAAAGAATGGCTCGTAAGTGACTGAGGTGTTTCGTTGTTGGATGTAATAACGTCTACAGCAGTCGTCGTTTACTGCTGTCACCTGAGCCGCTGAAGACACAGAGGAATATGTTTGTTTGTGAAGGAAATGTGCCCAGATCTACCTAAATGTGTCTATGTTTGTGCAAATAATTCGTGATCCAGCCTCAGAGGGGCGGGGATCAGGAGAGCTCATTAGCATTTAAAGGAGCATGCACCGAAACAGCTATTTTTAGTTTAACTCTTTTAATTGCCAATTTTAAATTAGAGAGTTATTACAAGTGAGGAAAAGCAAAACCATACAACACTGGTTTTACAATATTGAAGAAAAAATCTAGGTGGTATTAAACACATTCTTTGATTTCCAAACCAAATTCAGAAGAAAGAAAGGTCGAAAAAAAATTAACAAATAAACAAGTGGCACCTGAGTAAGCCATCACTGTTAAATATCAGGTAACAGTTATTTTCTAGTTCGCTCTTGAATTTAATTTAATTTAATTTTAATAAAGTTTTAATTATTCAAGAGCAAGAACAAAGTAGGTACAGCTAGGGTTAGATGTATATAGGAAGAGCTACATACAGAACTGTTTGGGGATTTTTGTTGTTGTTTTTTAATACAACAGAAAGTTGTATATCTTATTTTCTCTATTATTTATAAAGCTGTTTTTGACAGTGAAAAAAGGGTGTTTGAGAAATTGTGACCAAAGTATGTTATAGACTTTTCCTATCAACTTATCAATCATATCAATTTGTGGAAAATACAACCTGGTCTCATAAAAATATGTACCTCTGTGCACTTTTTGTGCAACACCGTTGTTATGTGCCTTTCTGCATGTTTCGCCGCAGTTTCAAAGAGAAATGTCCACTGAGTGGCGCTAAAACACAGGTTCAATACGTGAACCCTGGCACATTCTATCACATTGATATAGGTATGTATTGCAGCGGTTATGTGTGGATATGTGTGGATATGTGTGATGCTAATGTTCAAAAGCGGCAGTTTTTAAGTATCCCAGCATATTAATATTGTTTTACGTCATAACATAACACAATTCTGTTAATGTGAAAAGGAATAAAAGGTGTCAGAGTTTTACTGCCTCTAGTGTTCATTTCTTTTGGAAACTGCAGTAATATGTACTTGTTGGTACATATTTCTTGTCTTGCTAAAAAGTGCATCCAGGTTTGTTTATCCCATAAGACCAGGTAGAGAAAATAGGCATCTGATGACCCTTCAAATTTCAGCAAGGTGAAGGACTTGATTCTGATGTTGCTTTTACTGTCAAATGAGCTGATGTGGTTAGTAATGTTGAGCTGAAGCGTCCAGCAGGAGCTTCTGGGAACAGACAGATGCAAGAGGGACACATAGAGGAGAGCGGTGACACACACACACACACACACACACACACACACACATACATACACACACTCTCTCTCACACACACACACAGGCATGCAAGTAAACATAAAAACGCATACGCTTTCATCTGT